>VYXB01008558.1:204726-273702 GCA_013397135.1 Pachyramphus minor
CGGAGTCCCGCCTGGAACACGCATTGGCTTGGAACAGGCCATCCCTGGGCTTCACCTTCGGTGTCCCTCGGCTTGCAGCCCCTTCCTTGGAACATCCCCTTCCTGCAGGGCGCAGAGGTCTGTGAAGGAGTCTGAATTTGTTTGTTTGGTTTTTTTCCTTTTCAGTTTTTAGGCTTGAAAGTTTTCTTTTGGACTGGTGTAAATCAGGAGTTAATGCAACATAAATATTACTGATGTGTTTAAGTCTCGATGCAAAATTTGTGGTTTATGGAGACGTTGTTATTAATATTTTTTTTAGTGCAGGGAGGCTTTAAAAGATGAAAAGGTTTGGAAACTTCTTGTATATTTGTTCCTCTTCCTTTTTTTTTTTTTTTTTTTCCTGGTAGTTGATTTCTGTGTGTAAGAAGGAAAGAAGCACAGATAGTTCCCTTCAGTTTCTCAGGCAGCCTTATTACTGACCCTAGTTAATAAGGATATTTTTCTGGTGAAAAGGTGCTAGCTGGCTAGGCCTTATTTCCTTGGGTGTAGTATTTACTTTTTGCTTTTAACGTGTTGGTTTAATCGTTGAGTAATTCTTGATGCTATATAGGTTTGTGTTCAAATTGACAGACCAGCAAATACAGTTTAATCAGATAGGTAGTGGCTATCACAGTGGTTCTTTCAGTGGTTCTTTCAGGATCTTACATTGCATAGTCTCAGCAATCATGGAAAATAGCAGAGCCTGTTGCTGTCTTACACTGACCATCTTAATCAGTCTTGTAAATGCACCATGAGGATTTTTAACTTTGGGGGTTTTGTTTTACTGTGAGCATTTGGCATACCATTACACCACCAAGGATCCACATGAAGCATTGCTTTTTATTTCCCCCAAAAAAGAAAGTGGGAGCAAGGCTGCTGAATCAAGGACATCTGTACAGTTGCTGTTATGTCTGTCAGGAGTGTTTAAGATATGGGAGGAGAAGGTTTGAGTCTGGCTGGGGACCTGAAGAGGCATTAGGAGAGGCTTCATCGGATGACTCCTTGCCAGCTCCCTACAGCTGTGGTTGGAATTAACAGAAAAGCCTAGCGGTCACCCCGGTAAGGAGGAGAGTGATGCTCGTTCAGTGGTTTGTGCACTAAATAGCCTATCTGGAGGTAGCACTCACGGTAGACCTGCTCCACTTAACTTTGGGCTGGAGTCTAATCTTTATCTCAATCACAGTTTCATTTCCTGCAGCCAAGAGCCTTTCCTTTATTAGGAAGTTGGGATGGTCTACACAGATACGAAAAGGCTCCAGCCTCTTGGCCTTCCTCTTAAAATCCTCACGACGTTTAGCTGGAGGGTGGTAGCCGCGATTCCTTCCTGGAGCAGAAGCGAGGACAAACCCTCCCGATCCGAGAAGTTGCATTTGGTATGTTAAGGAGCTTTTTTTTCCCGTCGTGCCGGGTTGCAGCGTGGCACGTTAGTCAGGAATGCTGACGTTCCCGTATTTGGTTTCCACTGGCAGCCTTCTTCACAGATTAGCGTAATTGCATACATTACCCGGCGCTGGGATGAGTGCCGCAGGTTGGCTCCTCATGTTTATTTAGTGAGCTTGGTGGTGTGGAAAAATGGATCGCTGAACAAAGCATGTGTGTGGGGAGGGGGAACCGAGGCTGCTTTGCATGTTTATTGTTAAGGTGTGGAGCGCGTGGGCGAGTTGGGGAATGCAGCCTTTGTGAGGTGCTGTGAGAAATGTATACACCGGGATGTTTTCCCGTTCAAATTATCGGTAGGATATACGTTGGAACCTGACCGGATTTGAAATATATGGAAAGAAACTTTTGTGTGGAGACATTTTACCTGCTGGCGGGTTTCAAAAAAGCAAAACACCTGAGTGAAGTGGGCAGGAGAGGGAGCAGTGTGATAGACAGGGCCACAGTGTGCCAGCACTGACCCCCTGGAGACACGCACCACACTTGATGCGTGTGCAGAACAAGGTAGTTTCCTTGTTTTAAAAGCATGCAGAAGTGAGCCTGGGTATGTCCAAAAGTCATTTTCCATCTGCCTCTGCAAATTAGGCAACGGTGGGTGGATGGAAGCTCCCAGCTTTCCTTCTCCCAGCTGTTTAGCTCAGCCCGGTGGGGTTTGGAGCTCTCACCCTCTCTTGCTCCAGACACCATGTTCACATTTAACTGTAAAAAAACAAAAGCCAAACCCAAACCTACTGTGGCCCTAGTTTAAACTAGGACGAAGGGGATGGGGGGAATGACATAGTTTATTAATCAGTGTCTTAGACTCTTCTGAGAACCCCATTTGATGAAGAGCTTATGTTAATAACTTGCCCTTACAGCAATTTGTAGCTCTGATGAACATGAAACTTGCTGGAGGCTTGCTTGCTTGTGGAAAAAATAAACTGTGCAAATAGTTGCAAAGTTTCATGGCAGCAGAAAGCATAGCACATGTCTTAAGAGCTTGCTTGGGTTTTTACCTTACATTTGTCTACATTTTATATATCTCCCACCGAATGCTTGCCTGCATGAATGTTCTTCAGAGCTGCTTTGAGCAACAGCTCCAGTATTTTTATCCCAGGTCTTTATCATTAATTTCCATCAAAGGTGGTCATTATGCTCTACTCGACTATTTGCTATTTCCAATGATACAGAATTGTTATTAGTTACCACAGTGTTTGTCCTGGAGCAGTCTAAATCCCCAGGGTGAAAAAATCCAGTTGCATTTTCACTATTCTAGTGGGGAGTCTTAATTTTTCTTTTTTTAATACATGTATCTTTAGTCCATCTGGATGAAGATGCAGCTCTTACAGTGTAAGTCAGTCCACTGCAGATACTTTCAGAAATATGCAACTTCTGTGGATGAGCAATTTTTCTTTTGCAAATAAATGTGACCTTTCAGGTCACATTAGAACCTGCCAGGGAGGTGTAACACTTTTCACTGAGCTACCATCAAAATGTCCTTTAAACTATGGGTGTGTTTTATAAGTTATCCCATGTAGTGTTTTGCAGGTTCATTTCAGATTTATCTTTTTCCCTCCAAGTGCTGTTGGTTGGTCACATAACTACCAGTGCAAGTTGGCCTTGGGTTTATTAGGATATTTCTTCTGCATGACTGAAACGTTCCAGGGACATCAAACAGGGAAGAGCAACCTTTTATCTGGTTTGAGAGGGGGCTTGGGGGTCTGTTTATTAGGGGTTTTTTTTCAGGATGAGGTTGTTGTTCCATTCATCCATTAGTTTCTAACTAAGAGCTTTCAGAGATGAAGAACTTTGTTTATTCTGCCTGAGGAGAGATTAGAGAGCCTTTTTCTTCCTTTGGGACTGCCAGTCATTGTTCCTGTTTACAGAGAACATGTATTTTTGTAGTTGTAAAAACTGTGCGTTTGAGGGACTGCTGGAAATTGATTGAAAAGGGAGTAATAAATTTCAAACTTAGTTCTTCTGAAATTACTAACTCCTGGCTGGTTTTGATTCAGATACCATTAGCATCTTTGAAGAAATCCATTGTCTGCTGGAAAAATCAGCCTCTACTTTCTAATAAAGAACCTTTTTCTTTCAAAAGCCAGAGAGCAGCATTCTTTGTGTTGTTAAAATTTAATTTATTTATGAATGTACATGAGGGATGATGGTTTGTGGAATCAGCAAGGGGAATACTCTAACCATTTAGAAGAATTCAAATTACGCTTGTCTAAGTAAGATGCCTTATGAAAATTTTCCGTACATTTGTTAATTCGGGGATTTTTTTGTGTGTGTCTTTCATTCTTTTTCTGTCTTATATTTTTCCTATTACGACTTTTATTGTAGGGTAATTCAAAATATTATGAAAAGCCCTGATTCAGCGGAGTACCAAAGTGGTTGCCTATAATTAAACAGGTAAATAGTTCTGTGCACTATAGTGGGACTATTTGCTTGATTAGAATGAGGCACATACCTGGATGTCTCGTGGGACTGAGACCAGGAGGAGCAAGGCCAGCAGCTGGCCCTGTGTGTGAGAGACATTTCCTGAAGGAAATGTTACTTGAGTTACATGTGTTTTAATTATAATAGAAGGGCTTCTTGGAAGAAACAAAGCAACATTTTTTCCACTATTTTAAATGTTAACAGTGTTGTCTTCTTTCCAGTTATTGGTGTAAGTGCCAGAGTTAATGCAAAAATATTTCCAAAACAGCTACAAGTCTGTGGTTTTAAGGAACAGTTTTGCAAAGATGAGAAGTCCTCGGTCTTCTCCTCTATTTAACAAAAGGCTCACAAGTGGAAAAAGATTAAGATTCAGAAACATGTTGCTGTGGGGATTGTATTTCTAATTATTGTAACTTCTTAAAAGGATGGAAACCCAACTAGTGCTTTCAGTTTCTGAGAAGCTTTTGGATTTCATATGGTTCAGTGAGTATATACTATTATACTTGCAGACAGTAGCACAGAACTGTGTTGATTGGGCTTTTCAGGGGATGGTAATACCTTGATTCTTTTGGTATATTACTTTTAATTTCTAATACAACTTTTACCTTCTCTAAATGACTTTACAGTATCACTTTTGAAGGGTTAAGGTCAGCAATGTTTGTTTCCTTAGTCATTTCACTTTCTCATGTCAGTTTTGATTCATGAAAGAGTCTAAATGTAGCCTCTATTTGTGTTGTGGTAATGCGATTTCATGACTTGCCTTATTTTGAAATAGAGTCTTGGTTTTCTAAATGTTCCACTGCTTCTGGAGTTGCTCAAATATTTTACTGAAGGCAGTGTGTCTGCTTAAGCAGTTTGGAGGTCTTGGGGCCTAAGTGTGAGATCTGCACTTCACCTGTGGATAGTGTTGTGTTGGGGGAAAAATGTAGGAAGAAGTATTTCTTGTGATCCCATGAAGAGCAGAGACAGAAGGAATTGCTGTGACAATATACTTCATTTTTAAGCATCAGTTACAGGCTGCAAATTTAGCCATTAAATTTATTTTGGTTGAATGGAAAACACATGCTTTCAAAACAAAAGAGGGAGCTTTGGTGATGACTGGAAAGTGTCTATAGGATGCTTCCTGAGGTATATTTTGTGAGTAAAAGATGCGAGTTCTGTAGAGTATTTTCTTGTGTTAAGGTAGTAACCCAATGTTCTTCTACCAAGAGTTTTCTACTCCAGCCTGACTGGAAGAGCTTGCTGCATTTTACTGGTGACACCAGTCTCTCTTGCTTGTTTTTTCTTAATGATATCTTTTTGAAATTCTGTTATGCTCTGTTTATCAGGACAGCAGTTGCTGCTGCTTTAAAGCTTTTCTGGATTAAATTTTTTTTAATATCTCCTATTTTCATGCCATTTTCTAAGTACCACTGTTGATCCCCAACCCTGCAAATGTACCATTTGAAAACAATTCTATTCTCTATTATTTTAACCTCTTATATTTTAGCCTTAATAAATAATGTGTAAATCTGTTTCTGATACTACACCAGGCTTATGTATTAGTGACCAGTAACATATTTATTTCATAAGAATGCTGGAAACTTTATCTAACCAATCAGACTAGCAAATAGGGAGCAGATTCTACATTAATGTTGGTTACTATGGTTGACAGATGCCAGAAGAAAAACCCTGATGTAATCTGGTATAATCATGCTGCCCAATATTGGAGTAAGCTCTACTCAGGAACATTTATATTTCTTTTCTCTGGCCTTTGTAGGGCTATTCAGTTCCCTCACATGCAAAACGGATTAAGTTATAGCAAGGGTGATTGTGGCCCATCATACTTAATTTCACTTAGTTCTAGCCTTTAAACTTAAGGGCACATGTTCAGTGTAAAGACATGGTTTGGTTCTTCCAATTTTTAATGTGAAGTTTCATAGTAAAATATCATTGTCCATGATATTCTTAGTTGCTTACTTTAGTCTTCATTTAATAATAACACACTTTGTATGGCTCACAAAAACTATGTGACACAGTACTGCTAATGCAGAATATGAAGCTGACCCAGCTTTGCTGCACAGGCAAAGAACAGTATGTAAATAAGTGGGATAAACAGGTCTGAGAGGAAAAATTGTTTCAGTTAATCTAAATTGCTCAATGCTGTCTGTAATCAAACCAGTTTCGAAGTAGGGTGTTTTAATTGAATATAATACATTTTGTGCTATTTCAACACTTAAATTAATCAGTGTTTGTAACACTTCTTTTGCCTAAGTTCCTGCCTTCACTTCCTCCTGGTTCCATTTTCTCCTTCTTTACCTTTCTCTGCTTTCTGTTTCTCTACTTCCCTTCTTACCTGTTTTCAAAGCAACAGCAGGTTTGCTTTCTTTCGACCCTCTAATTTCAAACCACTATGAAAAGCCTGTTATAAAAACTAACTGGTTTTTATGATTTCCATTTGTCTTAATGTCTTCAATTCTCCTCTCCTGTGTGCGTGGCCTAAGCTTAGGCTCAGGAACAGGAGCCAGAAACTTCACATTCAAATTTCTGTGCAAACACTCCCTCTCTCTTTAAGACAAGCCCCAACAGCCTTGCCAGAGACTAGAGGCAGACTTTGTCACTGCTGCTATTTGGTTTCCCAGGCACAGTGTTAGCCTTGGGAATCTTGCTGAAACTTTTCATTTTGAAGCTTTTCAAAAAGGGCAACGTTCTGGTTTTGGGGGAAGAGGAACAGAGGAAAGAGGTTTTAATTAAATTCATTTTTTCATGTTAAAATGCTGGCATTTTTATCTTCTGTTAACTACTAATGTATTTTAACTGTCACTTGATACACAAGGCAGTTTTTCGGAATCCATGAGTTTCCTCGCATCTTGTTGCCACTGAGCTTCACAGTAACATTTTCCTTTAGATTAATTTTAAAAATGGTTCCTGTACCCTCCCTCCTGTTGCTCAACATACATGCCATTTAAGTTTGATTCTTAAAAAGTGGACTTATCTTTGTAATTAAGTGCTGGTGGCTGTCCTGGCTTCACAAGTGTGACATTAGTGTCTAGAGTAGGGTATTTCCCTTAAAATCTAATGCATTTAGTTAGATTAAGGGGGAAGGATAGAACAGGTGATTTACCAAGGCTCTCGGGTCACCTGAGAAGTTAATAAACATGGTATTGATCCTAACATCCCTGAAAGCTGGGAATTGTTGAGCTTGGTTTTGTTTATGAGGTTAAAGCTTCACAAACTGCTAAATTATCATCCTTAGACACTTAGACTTGGTGGTGATTCTCCAATTAAAATTAACACTCAACATATAGAGGAATATAAAAAGACCAGATATAATAAATAATTTTCTACTTGGTCTGTTTGAGGAAAATAAAAAGGATGTATTTTTGAATCACTTTAATATCATCACAGGTAATTTAAAAGTGGACAGAGCTGTAGCATGTGAAGGTCGCAGGTGACTAAAGTGTGTGGAACTCACAAACAATGTTGCCATGGTTGGCAGCCAGCTGAACATGAGCTGCCAGAAAGTGGAGGCTCAGGGATTGTCAAGTGTATAAATAAAAAAAATATATGTATTCTTTGGATGGACTTTGGTTACTAGAGAACTGAGTCCAGTTTTGGTGCCCCTGATTTATCATGAAAAAGATGCTGACAAACTAAAAAGAGCTCCAGAGCAATTTGATGTCTGAAAAACCTTCCTCGCAGAATAAAATCAAGTAGCTCAGTAGCATTTAGTTCATTTAAGGGAAAGTTTTGAAATGACAAGGTTAGAGTTTGAGTGACTCTGCTTCAAGGAATATAAACTGGAAGCAAAATCAGAGTTAAGTGTTGTATGCTGTAGTAGACCTGTGACTTAAACAGGTTATTCAAACCTGAGACCTTTATAAGCTGTCCCACATAGATTGATCCTGTAACTGAGAGAGGAGGCTTGACAAATCAAAATAGTAAGCCTAAGAAACAGCAAACTTAGTAGTAGTTTATGTGGAAAAGTCTTATTTAGAAATGTGGTAGATTTTCCATTGTTTGTTGTTTTTTAACCAAAGCTTATATATTTTTGTCACGTGTTAAAGGCTTAACACAGGTCTCCCTTGGTGAAATTTCATAATCCAGATTATGCTGGAGACCAGCTTCAGTAATTATAAGGGTCTGTGTATGGCAAGTAGGGTAATTGGGATATATATAAAAATATTACTTAAAAGGTCTGAATTTTTAGTACTCATCTTTGTAATTACCACCTGGAAGCTGGGACACAGAAGGAACCAATACTAACCAACCTATGGCTCTTTGCAGTTGTATAATCAAAATTTAATAACTACTTCTGGCCTGCAGGTGTGTTTTGAGAATCCCCATAATGTGCTGAAACTTCATGGAGGTCTTGCCCATCTATATTTAATTGTATTATTTGACTTGTGGTTTTCTACTCATTTACATTCTTCAGGGACGCTCTTGCATACATGGATTTTAAAATACTAGGTGATGAGATCCTTTTTAGCAATCTCTATTTCTCCATTGAAATATCCTTCTGGAAGGTCGCCAATGAACATGCAACTGTTGGCACTAAGTAAAATTGGAAAGAAGTCATGACATCAAAACCAAATTAGATACTTCCCAGAGAGGGGTGTTAGGTTTGTTCTGAAAGAGAGAAAAGGCAGGGGTCAGGAAGTGGCATTACACCCTGGAATGCTGAAATACAGAAAATAAAAGAAATCAAACCTGAAACAGACACTGAGGACTCCAGCGGAGACTGAATTTTATCAACAATCAAAAAAAAAAATTCTTCAGGAAAAGTGTTTAGAAAATATTGGGAAGAAGATGTCACAAGTGAGGTCATGAAATCTGGGTAGACAGCTATATGTATAGGTCAGGCTTAGTTTGTTGGCTTTATGTCACCGAAGCCACCCTGGAGCATCTCTCAGGTTAGGCCTTGCTTACTCTCTTAGCATTACAAGTCATCACATTAAATGGTTTCTGAGTTAATCTGAAGAGAAGAATGGTTAAAAACAAATAATGGCAGCCATCCAGATGCGGTAACAAAGAGGATTTGACTACTCAGGGACTCATCTGCCGCTGAAGAGAGGGAAAGAGAGGTGGCAAAATGATGGAGCACTCGCCTGCCTGGTTACAGCTGGACTGCAGGAGAAGTAAATGCTGGAGCTGCTGTGTTGGAAGAGACTTTGCTGTGAAGCTGTGAAAGAAGGGGGGAGGATCAGCACCCAAAAGTACTGTCCCGTAGTGCTGCCTGAGTTGAGCTTTAGCCAGCTGACCCTGTTTCCTTAAGGGAGTGCCCATTAATTTCCCCCTTCTCAAACAGCAACAGGGAGCCTGTATCTTCTCCTAAAAGGAACCTAAAATGTTACTTTCATTTTGGAGAACTCTGCGTCTGGTCAGTCTCATAAAAACTTGTGTGTTTGTGCTTTATTACACTGTGTGTTTCCTGTAGGTTATTTTTTTAATCTGCCACAACACATTGACAATCTGCTGCGTGCATAATGTGGGTGGGGTGGATTAAAGGAAGAAGGGGATGGGCTTTTAATTTGCAAGTTCTGAGGGATTGTTATGAAGAACGAGGATGGAGGAAACAGACTTCTTGCACCATACGGAGGTGCCGTGAGGGCCTTTTGAAGATGTGATTGTTTGTAATTGTCTTGTTCTGTTTTTAGAGCCAGTTGGAAAAGATCTTGCAAACTGTGTACTTAAATTTGCCCCATTAATTTTTATTTTCTTGACTGTAATCCTTCATGTAATCTCTGTGTGTGAGCAACAATGCAGAATGTGAACTAGTCTCCCCCATAAGAATCTCTAACCTCCCCTTCCAAAGTGTAATGATTAAAAACTTGGCCCACAAACCTGCTTCTGATTCAGACACCACCTGTCCAAGTACTACAGAAAGGTCAAAACAGATTTTCAGCTGCAGAGGAACAAAAAGCAATTAAAAAATGACACAAAGCAAGGTTTGTTCAGAACGTATCTTTTGTAACGTAAGTTTAATCTTGATAATTTAGAGAATAAGAGTGATTCTAATCAGGTTAGGCATGCAGGCAAGGCAGTAGAAAGAACAACCAGACAGTTGAGGGGCAGAAATCCCTCTAACCTTCCTCTAAACCTTCACTTAAGATTAACCCATCCTTATTGGATGCAGTAATATATAAGGGAAAAGGGAATGTCTGGCAGAAATAGCAACAGAAGGGCAGTAGATTACTTATCTGAGAGTTGAGAGGCTTGGTTTCTAGTCTCAATTGTGATAATGTCTTTACTCTGAGTGTTATTTAATATTCCTGTGCCTTTTTGTCCCACTTTAATCGATAGAAGGAGAGTATTATTGTCTAAATATGTAAACAACTGGTGGTGACAATTTGTAAATGCTTGTATAGTTAAGAAGTTCATGGAAGCAAGTTGATGTGGCAGAGGTGTTTTCTGTCTTCTTTGGGTCATGCTTTGCTCTTTAATATCTTAAAAGCAAGGACAAAATAGATTCAAAACTTGGGCTAATAGAGACCTATTGCTGGGTATATAATGTAACAGCAGTAACTTAAGAAGCACAGAGTTGAAGGCCCATTCATCTTCCTAATTTGGCCAGTGTGAAATGCCCTCTGAGAGGTGTCTGGCTGATCTGCCAACTCCGATCCGCTCCCTTGTCCCGGAGGGCAGTCCCCAGGGGATCCTATTGACTGTCTTGCTGAAGAGCTGGAAGGTTGCTTTCCTGAAGTCCAGGGGCCTAACCTTCCTCCTTGTGTGATCCGCATATCTCTCAGGACAGCAGACTCCACCAGTGTGTGATCACTGGTGGGCAACCATGGGTTTGCATTGCAATGTATACAAATATGTGAATATGTGTGGCATAATTACATTAGTGTCACATGTTCTATGTTTGTTGTGTGGGTTTGTGTGTGGGGCTGTGAACTTTACTGTTTGATTTTTTTTTCTCTGCAGAGAACAGGGAACACTGTGCAGTGTTCCAAAACTTGCGATTAGTGATTGATGCAATGATGAGAAGGGAGAAAGCCATAAAAATTGTAGGGGGTTTTTGAAGTGATAAGTTGCATCACGTGAGCCAAATGAACAGTAGCCAGCCAGGCTGTTCCCCAGTCTCAAGGACTGAGTGTCTGAGCTCCCGTGTCTGTGGTGTTTAGGCTGTAGAAGGTAATCTTGACTCTTTGGGGGGAAAAAAAAAACAAAACAGTTTTATCCTAAACCATCCAAGAGGCCTCTGTCCAGCAAAGCAAACTTTTGTGCTGTAAACTTCATTCATCCAGCATGAGTCATTTGATTTCTGTCAGAGATCCATTTGAAGGGGGGCCCTGGCTGAGGGTAGAAGACATTCACAGAAAGTCTCCTCAGAGGTGGGGTGAGCTGCAGTGCTCCCTTCTCACTTGTTCCTGCTCTGGAGTGTCATTCATTGCCCCTTCATTCGTGCTGGTACAAATCACTGCACTGTAAACTTGATCACAGACTGGATTTTTCCTGATGGAAACTTCTGCTCCCTCCTTGATTGTATCCAAAACTGTGACCCTACTGGGAGCCCTTCTTGGCTGAGTTAAGGGTGCAAAGAGATAACTGAGGTTGAGGAGGAAGGAGTGGAAATTTCTAGAGCTGGTTCTGCTGACAAAGTCAGCATGTTGAGGAAATACACCCTAAAGCAAAAGTTTAAGGAATGTGGAAACACTAGAATATAAACCATGAAAGGGTGTGGGGAATTGCTTCCAGGTTTAGAGTTGTTTTATATTGGAAAATAAAGTTTTGATACTTTTTTTTGTTGGTGGTGGTGGTGGTTTTAAGATGCTTGTCTGCTGAATTGCATTCTTCCAATTTTGGTATGTATGCTATGGAATTTCACAGCAATCTGTCCAAGCCTGGCTAGCAAGAAGAAAGTAATAGGATGTGTTTTTCAGATATAAACAAGAAGTAGGAAAATAAAAAAAGTTTTGGCGAAAAAACCCTTGATGTATAGGGAAGAATATGAGCAAAACAAAGTGATGAAAGAATGGGACACTAGTAATCTGTGCTGGTAATACTTAACAAAAACAAGGGTCTCATTTGTGGTCTGCAGACCAATTCCATAAAGAGGGATATTATGAAGTCAGGAAGAACATCTGGAGATCTACATCATTTTTCTGCACTTAAATACAGGGAATTCTTGTTCATGTCAAGTGTATCAGCATCAGGAAAAGGTATGCAGATCTGAGAATGGTGGCTTGTTTTTTTGGTTTTGTGGTTGGGTTTTTTGAGTGAATGAGGGGGAGGTTATTGGGTTTTTTGATTTTTATTTTTTTTAAATCAATGAAGCAAAAAGTAGGAGAAAATAGGTTATGTACAGAGAAACAGTTTTAATAGTGTGCCAGATTGCCCAGAGTGATTGTGACATCTCTTTCATGAAACACATTAATAGCAGAAGGAATTAATAGGTTAGAATATTAATTCATCTGCTCTGTCTTCAAGGGGAAGCAAAAAACAGCCAAGACTTTCTCTCTGATGGTCTCCCTGAAAAAGCATCTTTGTGTTTATGAATGCATTATGAAAGATTACCTAAGGTGGTGTGAAAGTACATGGTTTTCAACTTGAAGAGGATCTGTATAAGGGAGGAAGAAGCTTTTCTTTAGATGTATCTGAAAAGATGTGAAAGATCTTGAAAAACTTAATTGCGCAAGAGTTCTGTTCTCCTTTTTATTCAGGGAATCCTGTCTCTGAGCAGCTGAGAATATTTAGTCAGACTGGCTTTTGTATTTTGTGGGTGTATCAATGTATATTGAATGCAGAGACCTAATCCACAATAGGAAGAAAACCTTTCTTTTTGGAAGTCTTACTCAGATATACTTACCTGTGGTTTACAGTCAGTAGCAGTAAGAGTACCAGTGCTTCTAAATTCTTTCTCCAGATCCTGGTAGAATTTCACCAAAATGCAAATAGTTGGGTTTTATTTTTATTTAAACATCTTTCAGTTCATCTCTTCTTATGAGCTCAGAAATAAGGGCGTGTGCATTTGCCAGTAGCAATTAATAAATTCCTGAGATTGATGAAGAAATGTTTTTGAAGTGAGTATGTATTAATTGGAATACTCTCTCACATGATATGTTGGTACTAAGTTAATTTTCTTCATGTTATGATACTCAGTGCAGGAACTGATAAGTCATTAACATAATCTAATGTTTTCCTTGATACATTTTTGCTTCTAAATTACATGTAGCTTAAAGGTTTTGATTCAAATGTTCTCTGCTGGGTTTTGTTTAAGAATTGTTGTAAGAATTGGGGTTGATTTGGGAGATGGTTCCCTTCATTCCAAAGATGGGCTCTGAGGAATATGTTGACCAAGATGAATTTGCAATAAGGACATATGTGGCTTTGGATTTCTGACTTTTAAAGTGGAACAGTGGGTGTTTCCTTGGTAATACAACATGCTGGGTGTCCCCTTTCTAATATTTCTTCTGCATTTGCCTGCAAAGCCCCATTAGGCATGTTCAGTGAAGAGCTGTTAAATGTGGTTGTGATTTGTGATGGTTCCATCTGCCATGAGTACATTCCACTTGCTCACAGTCCTCAGAACGGGGTGCACCTTGCGGCTGCCAGGTGTGCCAGATAGTCCTGTGGCAATGAATCCTGCTGCCGTAAATGATTGATCAACAACAGTATCGTTTTTCCAGGAGAAAATAATACAAAATAACATACAAAAATACAAACAAAATGCAAAATAAATTTTGTTCCCTTTTCAGCTGGAAGAGCCAAAATGCCTTGTGCCATTTCTGAATGCTTGAGTTTGAAAACTTTTGTATGAGGTGGAACAGGCATTTTGTTGCTATCTTCAGGTTTTTGGGGCATGGCTTTTTGAGTTAAAATATGTGCAAGGTTTTTTGAGTCACAGTATGTGTGGAGTATGTGCTACAGTTTGGAGAATATGTTCCTCTGTCCCTTTAACACTCTTTTGTGTTTAAAGGGAACAATACTGTGGAACTCTTGGGTGGGCATGAATAATGCAAGTACTCAGTGTTGCAAAATATTTTTGTTTTTCAGTTCTGAAAACAAAGGGAGTGAAGCCATAAATTTAAAGAGGAACCAAAAGGAAAGCACAACTCTGCCTGCACTTTTGAAGGTATGATTTTTATTGACTAATATTTATTTGAGGTAAAACCTGCCACCTCTGCTTTTGACTGCTTGTTAAAGTTCTGATGTTGGATGTATTCCTGCACTGTGATGTAGCACCCGATTTTCCATGTTCCATATTTCCATGTTCTGGGTTAGGGTCCATGATACCAGGGTTCTAATATATGTGCAGAAGACAGAAAAACTGCTTGTGCTTCAGATTTTTAAAATAAAATTCACATATTTACTTACATGAAAGAGCTGGGACTTCAGTGCTAGTTCCATATGCAGTTAGCCAGCAAAGAAGAAAGCTGGTATTTTTATCAAACCATGCTTTCAGGCATTCCTCTAAAGCACCATTTCTATGTAATTTATGAATATCTAACCAGCAAGTCCTTGCTTGCCTGAAGGTCTGCTGATTGCCAGAAATCAGCACTGATTAAGCACTGTAAGATCTTTCTGCTGAAATCGTAAGTGCATCGACTGTTCTTCACCGGTTACCCGTGTTAATCATGCTTGTCTTGTCCTGTAAGCATTGTGCTGCAAAAAAAGGACATGCTCCACAGTGATCAGGGCTTCCTCTTGTGTCACTTGACACAGCTATAAAGTTGTGTTTAGGTTTAGTCAAATATCATGAATAATTATGTACAGGACAGGCGCTGATGATAACAGCTGCCTTCACTGCTGTCACATCCTGCCCTGCACAGAGCCATTTTAGTGATCCATTCATTAAGCAGTTTTGCTTGATTTTTTTTTTTGTTCCTTTTCTAAGTTGTTTTAGTTTAATGCAGACCATTGTGGTGGCTGCTTCTCCAAAAGGGCCTGATTTATGTGGGGATGCAGTAGGATTCTTAACACCCTGGGTCTAAGATTTCTATCCTGTGTTGCATTTATTGGGCACTGGTGGTGCCTGGAGAAGGAAGTGGCCTACAGTCCCTGTGTTGTTGCATCCTCAGTTTCTAGGGAGTCATTCTTTGGGCTTCACTTAAGGTGAAGAGACATTGCAGACCCCAACAGGGTCATTAGCTTGAGAACAATTTCATGTTGGCTGTGGTTTGTCTACATCAAGGCGAGAAACAATGTGGGGATGTTTGTTCAGAAGCCCTATGGATTCAAGCCAACTCTGTCAGTTCAGAGCTCCTGGAAGTGCCACTATTTTCCCATAAATCACAGATTATTGGTTTTGTGCCTTGAACTGATAGGATTATGATAAACCAGATGAGATTCTACTGTAACAGAAGAAAAATTTTGGCATTTTAAAAAGTATCCTTTTTCTGTATTAGATCGGTGAAAAATTCTAAAACAGATTTTCCTTTTGAGGAAGGGGAAACATTTAGCATACGTGCACAGGACTTCTACACCAGGAATTGCTAAAAGGAAGTGTGAACAGGGTTAGGTCTTAAGGAACAAGCAGGATGCGTAGGAGGAGCAAAGTGGGCATAGCAGGTTCAAGTTACCTAAGAGTGTTTCTTTCTTACCAGAAACTAAATCTCTTTTTTTTTTTTTTTTTTTTTTAAATTTAAAAAGTCCCAAATTCACAATTTTTCCTGCTGAATCGAAATTCCTTGCAGTAAAGTTTTGTACTTCTGCTTTTGGAGTCTTGTACTAAAAGTTGCTGCCAATATTAGTGCTCTGAAGTTTTGTTCCAAGTATCAGATCTCTTCTCTTTGTCTTCCCATAACTTTATTTAACTATATTGTCTTTGACCCATGTTTTAAAGTCTAAAATGTTTCAGTGTACATTGCATTCTCTTTGAAATAATACCTGGTGTTTGTATAGGCTTTAGGGAGAAGGTGTGGTTTTCATATTACTAGAATGTGCTGCCTATTGAGCTGCACTAAGAGCTTCCTGTCTAACTTAGTTCCCTCTTTCTTGAGCCCATCAAAAACTTTGTGATACACTTGAATAGTTTCATATGCATAGTAATGAGTACTTTTTGCACTATAATTCGTGTGCACCAAAATTACATCTAGATGGTAAAAACTTATTCAGAGAAGGTGGAGAAGGTATTTATTTTCTATCCCTCCATCCCCATTTTTTAAAGAAGATATTTTTCTCTCTCCAGCACACACTTGCATTTTGGTAACACCACATGGTCCATTGCCTGACATTGGCCAAAATAAGCTGTCTTCTGCAAGGATCACAAGAATACAGTTGGAGAGAACTGAGACTATCTTATTTGTGGTCTTGGCAGTGCTAGGACGATCTTAGAGGTCTTTTCCAACCTAAATGACTCTATGATTCTATGAAAGGTATAATCTACGGTATGAAAAGACATTCCAGTTCTTTTATTGAATCATCAAGGTTACTATGGGCTAAAAGAAAAATAATGGGAAGTGTACTTTGTGAAGAATGTCTAAATCCCTATGCCTACAGGGATGGGGTTTGGGCAGGTTTCCACACATGCCCTTGTCTCGGAATCGAGCTTCTGCCCAGTTGTTTCAGGTGGGTGGTGACTAAAAGTGAAACCATGTTGTGTTTGTGTTAACTGTCACCAAGTTAATGAGACATCATATTTCTGATGGACTTACATGTAGTGGTTTTGTATATTCATTGGTCTCAGCTGGAGGCCAGGGGCTAAATAGTGGGTCTCTGATTTAGCAGCAAAGGTCAAACATCTGAATTATAACTGACTGAGCGAGTGGAGCTGGGAAACATGCTGAGCTGTGGCAGGTCACTCTTTGACTCTTCTTAGCACTTTAGACACCAGTTCTGTACTTTACCCCTATTATTTTTTCTCTACAATGAAATATTTACCTCATAGAGGGAGGAAAAGATATCTAAATGCTTTTTGAAAATATGAATTCAAATTTCTCTGTGCCAAGGGGACTTCAACAGTCATCACTTGACCTTCAAGAAAATATTACTGAAATATATTGGCCAAGTCTGTTAATTCATTGCAGAAAGTACACTACCCCCTTCCACTATTTATTTACAGACTTTGTTTTGCTTCTGTTTCTTTGAATAAGAGTGGTAAATAAACAGTGTCCTTTCTGAGTAAACGCTCCATTTGAGCGATGTGATTGTTGAACAGATGGCTGTGTGGATGTAAACAGTTCTTGAACTTCATGTTTAGTGTACTAAGTATCTGCATTACCTAGTGGCCAGTACATATTAGTGTATCATTAACCTCACTTGCAGTGCTACAGGGACTTTGTTTTCAAAGGGAATATTGCAACAGTGCTTCCTGCAAAAGTTGCTTTTGCTTTCACATGCTTTTGGTAATGCCTTAAAAGGGAGATTTGCAACTGAGATGTAAGTGTTATTTGGATTGTGTGGAGCAACTGTTAAATAAACTACCACAGCTCCTGTAGTGAGCCATATGCTGGAGAATGTCAAGATGATACAGTTCTGAAGAAATTACCCAAAACTCTTCTTGGATGTGCTTGTTCCACAAGTCTAACCTCGTTCCTATTTGTACTAAATATAGCACACTCTCCCATAACTGATTAGGAAGGAATTTCTAAGCATGTCAGCATGGGAACCACTATGTGAGGTCTGTCAGGCAAACCCAAAAGTTTGAAAAAGGAATTACAAATATACTTACAAAATGTATCATTTAGTATTTCAGTTGCATTAAATATTCTATAATTTGGCCCAGAGGCTCAAGCCTGGGTGCTTTTCACCTGAATTAACCAGAGGCAGTCTCAACCTTCATAGAAAACTCAGGGTCAGAAAGTACAGTGAAGATTATCTAGTCTGCTCCTCTAGCCCAAGGGAAGATCTCTGTATCTCTGTCATACCTGATAGAAGTTTGTTTGACTTGTTCTCAAAGACCTCCAGGGATGGAGATCTCTTTAAGATCTCTGCAACCTCACCAGACAACTGTTCTACCAATTTCATAAAGCTTATAATTAAAAAGTCTTTTTCTTAACATGCCATCTAGAGCTTCTGTGCTACAAATTAAACCTGCTGCTAATTGTCCCCTGCCAAGTACTGCTGTACACTGTGAACTTGGAGAAGAGATTATTCTGTAGCCCTGCTTTCTCACAGGAATTTCAGTTCAAGGTAACATAAATGGCTGTATTTAAACAGTAGACATGGTATTAAATTTTGGTGGCAAGGACTGCAATTATGTGATAAGATGGAGCCAGGATCTTTTTGGAGTTGCAGAAAACAGGACAAGAGGCAACAGGTACAAGTTGGAACATGGGAAATTCCAGTCACCTGTGAGAATTTTTTACTTTCTTGTTTTATTTGCTTTTTGGTTTGGTTGGTTTGTTTGTTTGTTTGTTTTGATATTGGAACAGGTTGCCCAAGTAAGCTGCAAAATCTTTATTCTTGGAACTATACAAACCACAGCTGGATGAAGCCCTGCTCCAACTGAAGCTGCTTTGAGCAGGAGTATAGACTGCATGACCTCCCCAGCCACATTCCTTTCAGCCTAATTTGTGCTGCAATTCTCTGTCCCATAATTTTTCATCCAATGTGTGCATTCACAGAAATTTTTTAAAAATGCTATTAACTTGTTGAATATACGTAGCTGTTCTTACTGAATGTCCCTCATTCTGACCATACTTTCAAGTTTTGTTTTTATTTTAATCAAAATTAAACTTAGTGTCTCTCATTTAATGATGTACTTTTCTATATAGCATGGGGTTTTTTATATTGTCTTGGTTTTATAGTGACTTCATTTCATGCATTTGTTATCTAAGTTATATCTGCTCAGCCTGTGTGTGAATTCCTGCTGAATGCCTGTGTCTTAGACCTAGTAATTAGAAATCAGAGAGAGGGATTCTTTGTCTTTTGAGAGTCAAGGGAGATGGACTCCTACTGCCAACCATGAATTTTTTAAAAACCTGAGGGTCACTTTTAAAAACTGTTGCAGTTGCTGCCCATAGCAACGAATGAAAGACAAAACAGAAATGGGTTTGGAATTTGTATAAATGAGATTTCTCTTGTGGAACCTGAAAATGGGTCTTTTTCTCTTCAGCAATGATGTAGAATTTTGTTGAAATGGAATTTTGTAGGTGAGTGCCCTGCACCTTCTGGTTTCCCAGGACATTGTTAAATTGATGGTGTTATCACCTGTATATGTTGAGGAATGTATTTCAAGATCATCCTCTCTAAAGTCCTGGTGAATTCCATTGTCATACTGGAGATTTTTAGAAACGATGATCCTGAAATGTTGCTTCCCTCTCTACTACTTTAGTTCTTCAGAGGAGGGATCTTGAGCAGGGAACTTTGTTTCAGGATGGATGAAGAAAAAAAAACCAACAGGGCTTTTAAACCTTGCTTTTTTTGGCTCAGAAACCCATCAAGGAGACAGATGAGAAGCTGAAGTGTGATGCCAGATGCTCTAGCCTGCCAGTAGAATATAAGTGAAGGTGGAAATCCCACTCTGTCATCCCATTCCCAGTGTATTGTCTGCTTTTGCACACCTTCTGCATCAAAAAGATGAATTTCACCTTTATTTGAAAATTTTTTTTCAAACTTTGAGGAATTGCGAAGTAAAAGTGAATTAAAATTATTTCATGTGTGTGCAAATATTTTCACTAAGAGGTAATGAATGTGTAGTACTGAAAGACTTTAGAGAAATGAACAGTAATAAGACAGACAATTAAATTCTGTTCTCCCTGGATCCATACTAGACCTTGTAGTAATAAGTGATGGCTACCTCCTGAGAAGTGAGTACCAATTTTTAATCTTTAATCAGGAGAAAATTCAGAAGGGAGAATTTTTGAATTAACTCTGCAAATGGCGTGAAGAGAATTTTTTTAATTATTAAGTTAATTTTGCCATTCTATAGACTTTCACCAGGTTTACAATTCCCTGTAAAGGTGACCTAACAGAAACTTTATTTCAAATTGTACATCCGTTTCTGTACCTTCTCCTTTGAAGTGTTCACCTTACACCTTGTCTGTTATTCTTTTGTTATAAAAGGTGACTCCGGATGCTTCCTCAGATTTTAGAAGAACACTAGAGTTTCAGAGAATGTTTGTTTTATCTTTTCTTTCTTCATCTGACAAATTAAATAAACGTTAATGACTCCTTGGTTTTTCAAGAATTTAAATGGATAAACAAATTTTTAAAGTCCCAGTGCTGAACTTCCAACAGAGGCAGTTGACTTCCAAATATTAAATAATCATTGACTTTAAATAGGTTCCTTTTTAAAAATGCAAACCTGATACAGTTTAACTGAAAGTCCCTTCCTGTTGTTTTAGTCCTGATTATGAAGATGCCATGATTTCATTAGTTTTCTAGTTACTCTTGTCTTCCGGGGTTGTCATGACCTGATTTTTTTTCATGTCAAAACAAGCAGAGAAAGGAGGATGTGGAACGAAAACACAGCATTAAAAAGCCAAAATATTCAGAGATTAATTGGTTATTTGTAGAGATGCTGAGTTCACCTTTAACTTAAACTCCCACCAAGCCTGTCTTTGTTAATCTTTAGTGTTTTTTGCTTTTTCTGATTAGATAAAAGTTAGTTAAGACTAGTTAGTTTTTTACAATGGTGGCCCTTCCTTGCGTTATTTCCATCAGCACTTTTAATTACTGAGTTAAATAGGAAAATCTTTGACTGTGTGTTTTGTAAATCCATTTGTCTCATGAACACCAGCAACAGTGGACTTCAGGGGGTTTCTGCTTGTCATGTATTTCACTGTCTCATAGTACTTTTACCTGATTTTTTCTCAGTGCTATGCTGGTTGCTTTAGACAAGCCTTGTTAATAATCTATGTCTCACTATATTCATTAGGTTTCCATATATATAGCCTCCTGTTGGTTGAGAATTATTTTCCTCACAGTATTTGAAAAAGCAAAAGCTTAGTTCACATGTGGATTTAATGCACCTCAGTGTGTTTCACTCACTGCAAACAGGTGAGAGATTACACCAAAGATTGATTATTAGCCTCACTGAGAAAGGAAATTTGCTGGAATACATGCACATACTGTTGGGATGAACTAGCCTGCCAGCTATTTCACTGTGGATTTTGCTTAGCATTCAAAATGTGCTATATCATTGTTCAAATTGAATGAGATGCTCAAAATTGTTAAATGAAATGCAGCCGCCTTAGTTGTGTTGAAAGGTCGAAGCTAAGGCTGGGAACATGATTAATTTTCCAGTACTAGAGGTAACAATGCCTAAATGTGCTCCTCTGTGTGTCCAACACTTCAATCTGAAACTCTTAAATGATATCTACAATGCTAGCAAACAGAAACTCAGGAATAGCATTGTGACCATTTCTCGGATGAGTAAATCGGAATATTGGGGTTTAACGGCTTGTTGAAAGTCCCTGGGGGTGAATCAGTGATGATCCTAAAATTCTGGTGGCAGGTCATCTTCTCTCACACCTGCAGGTGAGATGAGGTAGTTGAAGTGCACGAGTGTGTCCGTGCCACGTGCAGATTGTTCTCCATCAGCAGCTCCCAGTGCAGCAGGACGGGCAGTCTGGGAGAGGTCTCCACGCGTCTGTCTGGAGTTTCTGCTTTGTAATGAGCATTCATTCATGGGCAGGGAGATCTGAAATGTCTGGCAGTCGTGGCTGGAAGCTAATTCTTTGTTCATGTAGATCTGTGTTTTAATGCTGTTAATGTTTTCATTTCATTCACTTGTTAGGGCAATAAAAGAGATTTTATTCTTGGCAGACGGACGTAACCCTCGCTGAATGAGAACCTCTGGCAATTTAAACTTTAGCCACCCAACTGCTGAGAGATGGTGGCTGTTCCCAGCTGGTGTGAGGCAAACCAGGGAAGGCAATCCTTGCTCAGGGTGCTGTTGTGGCACTGTCTGTGCTCTGGGGGGTTGTTCACACTGGGAGCCAGCCCTGGGCCTGACTGTGTAGGTGCAGTTAGGCTACAGGCAGGAGTGGATTACAGCCTGGAGAACATAGTTAGTCTACCACTGAATAAATTAGCTGAGATAAGAATCATGCCTGAGACATGACATCGTGGGCTTGTCTCCTGGGTCCCGGCTGCCAGGCTGCTCCAGCAAAGTGAGACCGCACAGTGGGTACAGCTCCAGTTATCACTGCAGTCACCTGATTCAAGTCATAATCCTGTTTCACACTCTACTGAGCTTCCCCTCCACACCAGCCTCATTGCATGTGAGGGCACAAGTCCATAGGATAATTCAGGTTGAAGGGACCCCGGGATGTCATCTAGGCCAACCTGCCTCTTAAAGCAGGTTCGGCGATGAGGTCAGGTCAGGTTACCCAGGGCTTGTTCAGTGAAACTTGGGATTAACGAGTTCTAAAGGAATAAAAGCTAATTAAAGCTTCATGAAGCATGTCACAAGCAGGAAAGCTCACAGAGAGTGGGAAAGGGGAGGCAAGGGGAAGTCTGTTCACAGTTTGTTACAAAAGGAGCAGAAAGACAACACTACAGATGGAAAACTTTTTTTGCTCAAATCAGCAAGGATCTCAAAGGGGATCTGGCAGGTAGGTTTCCATCCAGAAACTGTTGTTTGCTTGGTAAGCCTAAGAAATTATTCAGACTGCTGTGACAGCGTAAGAGGATTTTTTAATTTTTATTTTTATTTTTTTTTTAATAACTGCTGACATGAAGTGTCGCTAATACAGAGTCACTGATATTCCTTCAGTGTGGTAAATATCAAACTGCTCAAGCCTAATGGTGACACAGAATCAACTGTGCTTTGTTGAGGTCAACTGAAGGCCAGGACTGTTGCAAATTGGTGGGATATACCAGGGGCAGGATTACTTTATATGTACCCTATGCCCCTGTCTTTTTTTCCTGAGTGTTTACTGGGGGCTTCTGTCAGAGACAGGCTCAGAGAGAGGTGAAAGTTACCATGATAGTGGCTTGTGGAATTGCCATCTTACTGCTGCTCTCATTCAGGCACTTGTGCCTGAAGCTCCTGCTGTGTTAAAGGCTTACTGGCTCTACAGTAAGATCATGTGCTTTCGTCTCAGTAATTTGAATATGGCATCATCTTAAAATGCAAACTTCAAAATCTGCAGCAGGAACAATATTGCTTGTGTAATGCCTAAACAGTGGCTCAGACTCTGAATTGGGATTTTGTGTGCACATGATAAAACACCAGTAGCTCTTACTGTCTGTTATGGCAAAGTGGAGCAGGAGGGAAAATATATGGAGAGTAAGATTGATTATATTGAAGAGAAGAAAGCAGGATTTGCATAGTTTCTGTGTTAGGACTTAATATCCACATATATCTTCAAATAAGTACAAAGTAAATGTTCTCTGGGGCTTTTTCTTATGCAAGACACTATTTATGGTTAAAGGTATGGAAGGACCCTTTCATATTAAAACTTCCTGTTCTTTTGATTTACCAAAAGTTAAGTAAAGAAAGGAAGATTAAAGAGGAAGGAAAGTCTAAATAGATTTCTGTTTCTGGAAGCAGAGACTACAAAACAGCTTTTCAAGCAGGGCATAAATTATGCTTACAAATAAGCAGCACAGTCTTTACAAGTCATGTGTCTCAGAGCTGCTCAGAGAAGAATTTCACATGTAGAGATTTAGTTATATTTGAAGTCTCAGTTTCTAATAGGAAAAAAAACCCCAAGCCACTAGTTCCTGAATACAGATTGTTTAAAAAAAATGGGCAAAAACCCAACCAGTGAAAAAAACCCCTGTAATATAAAACTGTTGACAAGTTTTGAATGTAATAATTTCTTTTCTAATTAATGCTGCATTTAGCTGTTAACTTCATAGATATTGTAATAATATAAATTTTTTATAGCTTATAAGGGTTATAGGTGCAGAGAGAAGAATATTTGTGTGCATTTTCTGCAGTGAGATAGTCTTTTAAATCAGACAAATATGTGTGAATGATACTAATCACAGAACAGGGGAGAAATGCCCTCCCTTACTTAAAGTTGTATCAAAAGCTGGTATTGAAGAATGCTGAGGTGTTAATCAAAGAGAAAGAAGTAACTGTCACAGTAGAACTTAGAAGTTGACATGGTGAATCAGTCATATATTATCAAATTTTCAAAATAATTTTTTTCTTGCTTCTGTTTTGTATTTCCTTACTCAAAGTACTCAGATCCTGTGAGATAAAATTAATTGTCAAGAGGTTTACTCCAGGTTTGCCTGTTACTTGATAGTTTGTCTAGTACTGAAAACAGCAACCATGAGCTGCACAATTGTCTTCTTCATTCAGAAAATGGAATTTGTCACGGGTGGTGGGGTGGGGTGAAAAAAGGCTAGAGTTTGACTTAGCCCACTTTTGAAAGTTCACTTAGAAGTCTGGTGTGGTTGTTCGAGTGTCTTGCCTGTATGAAGAAAATAGAGGTTGCATGGATTTCTCAAGGACAGATTAGTGCCATTCAGTTTCTATCCTCACGGTAAACAATTTTCAACACATACATCTATCTGATCATTTAATAAACTGCTGTTCCAGTATCACTAAGTGTAACTTCAAAATTTTTAAGAAATTACTGTTCCTCGAGGATTAAACTTTGTTCATTAAAACATCTTTTTCATCAATAACATAATCCTAGAAGGACTATTAACAAGTCAGCGTACCTGCTTATTTTAGGTTACTTGAAACAAATATATCTTCAAGTTGAAATAGGATTAGTGACCTAATGAAAATAGTAGCTTTCTGCATAGATTGGATGGGTAGGTGTTACCCAGTTTGAAACAATTGCTCTTATCCAAATGCATTGTTGACACAGCTAAAATTTGCATAGGACTTTTTGTTCTCGTTCTCCTTTCCCACTCCTGTTGAGCAGGATAGATTTCATCCAAGAAAAGCTGGATGTTTTAATAAACTGGGTTGCATGAGGAATTGAAATTACAAGGATTGTACTGTAAAGATAAACTAGGTAGCAACAGTGTATGGCAACCACTGTGAAGGGTGAGATGGGGGGCAGATGCTTCCCAGAAAATTTTAGTCCAGGGAAGAAGCATTTGCAGATTGTGAAGCTGCAAATGTGCTTACATTAAAATGTGTTTGTGAAGCCTTACAGTGAAGTTGCATCATCTTTTTGGGCAGATGGTCTTGGCAGAAGTAACATGAGCTTGGACAGCAGTCCTTCGGTCTGTGAGAGGAGCTGACACCAAGGAAATTCAGGGGCATAAAGTTGGGAGAAAACAAGCTTGCCTTTCCTCTGGGCTTAGATGTTCAGCTGAGCTGAGGGAAGAAATGAACATGTGGTTTGAGTGGGATGAAGCCCTGCCTTGGTGCTGATTCATTGCAGTTTGAGGATAGAGCTAATAGAGAGTTCAGAAGGTCGTGGTGCAGGGCTGGTGGTGTGTAGGACCTTGGCTGTATGGAAAACTGGGCAGTTTGAGCATGGTAGACTGTGGGGCTGTGGGAGATGGCAAATCCATTTGGAATTGGAGCTGTGCATTTGAAGGAAAGTGGGCCAAAGGGTTGCTAAGCATAGGATTAATCTCTGGGATGTGAATTGAGCTCGCTTTCTCCAGATTCTGTTCTTGATTGTCCTTGGGGTTTTGGAAGCGCAGAGTGGCCCACATTGAGGGCTGTGATGTGTTTGTATTCTGCTCTGGTGTTCTTCCTAGGTTTGCAGGCGGAAAACTGCTCATCTTACAAGAACAAATAGGTTTGTTTGTGAAGCTGTGCTTTTGGAGGGCTTTAGTCTGAAGTGTGAAATATTGTTCCTTGCTTCTTCCCCATGTTTCTTCTGCCACTTGAAGCAGTTGTTGCCATCTGTGTTTCTGGATTTATTTCCATAGCAGCTGATTTGGGCATCTTCAAGCCTGTGTAGTCCTGTGGCTTTTTGTAGAATAGGGATCTTTTTAGTACAGAAAGAGAAGAGAGCAAGCACCGGGCTTTAATCTTAAAATGAACCTTTAAACAACAGATCTCCTAAAAGGAATACAATGCATAGGTGCGAGTTAAAATTAAGGAATTTGAGAATGTGTGAAAACTAAAGGAAACATCTTTATGTGCTTTTTGTATTCATCTTAGGCTTGTCAAAATGAGGAGAAGAACCATTCCACGGAAGAACTTCGCAAGTCTGAAATCCAGGAGGAACTGAAAAAAGCTAATAGCCTTCCTAGTTTGACTCCTGGAACCAAAACAGCAGATAAAGACAAGCAGCCCCGAGAAGGTTTTTTTCATTTCCTTGGAAGCTTATTTAATATTGCAACAAAATCTTCTTTGGTGGAATCTAAACCTGCTACCTTCCAAGATGAACCCAACAGATGTGAAAAGGATTTACAGAACACAAATACCTTTCCAAAGGATGTGCAGCCAAAGCATCCAAAAATTGAAGAGCCTCTCTGTTCTACAGCCAGGGTAAAAGAAGAATCTATAAACAAAGGGGATGCCACCTTAAACAATATTGGGAAAGATATCTCACAGGATCTGCAAGGAGGCTGGAAACAAGATGCAGATACACAAAAGTAAGTTTTATAATTTAATATTAAATATGTTTATGTGTATGCACACATTGTCTAGGTTCCACTGACTGTATGACAAATGTCTGTCATTTCTAAGGATGGTTGGAGTGTCTCTGGCTTGACTTCATGCAAAGCTCTAATAGCAACTATCCTTAATAGATTTGGTGATTTTTACTTGTATGTTCCCCACCCTTGTTTTTTGGGATTTTCCTGTAATGTAAAGAGGGTTATGTAATTCACTCAATTAGCCCAAATATGGAGCATTCCTAACAGTCCTGTAATATTTCAAAATAAGCTCTTAAAAAACAACAATTGGTGCCAAGGGCACCATTGTGTCTGAGAGTAGAAATGTGCAAACATTGGTCCACGCTGTAAATTAGAAAATCTTTTCTGTCATAAAAATAGGTGTTAGTTTTCCAAAAACATTTTGTAGTTGTTATGTTGAAAATTAGGCTACATGTGGGGCAGCACAGCATAGGTTTCGAGTTAGTTATGAGTGTACACCCATGGTACCTGTCCAATTTCCAATAGGTTGTTCATGGGCAATGGATCTGTAAGTAATGTTTACTCAGATTTTCAATATGACCCAGAATATTTATTTAACATTTAAGCCAAAAGTAACGATTAGGGGTCACCAATGAGACTGTCACAGTGCCCCTGCTTGGATTGCAGAATGGGAGGATGTACTGAGAAAAAACACCTTTTTCTTCTTTGAAATTTTTTAACTAATTTGAGTCCTGCTCAGTATATTTATTGGTGGCATGTGAAGTGTTTGTTTCGTCTCCATAGAGAAGGTCAGAGATACCTGAAAAGCTGCTTACTGAATTCCATTTCCATACTGAGGATGTCTCCAGCACTCTGTCCTTACCTATTCAGCAGAATAATTTAAGGCATTTGTCATTCACCATCATAATATAAATCTAAAGGCTGATCAGGGTATGAATAGGGGATACAACACCTGTTTAGGTGACATTAAAACTGTATTTCCACCAGCACCACACAGTGCTGTTTGTAACTAATAACAATAGTGGTTGTGTTCTCATGAGCTCTGGTTTGGTCTGTGATGTGATGACTGGTTTTTATTACAGACTCTTATCATAGTCACATATCCAACTCTGCTTTTCCCAAACCACACGGTGCAGCTCAGCACCACCACTGCTTTGATCAATGCAGAAGCAAATTTCTCCTCCCCTTAGCTGTTACCTGCAGAGGCCCAGCAGCTTTGTGTTATTTGGTCTAGTTCTTAAAACCTGCTGGACAGGCCGTGGTGCTGCATCAGTCTCTTGCTGCTATTTGCTGTGTGCACAGCATCTTTGTTTGCTTCTTGTGAACTCATCAGAATAATGTAGATTAATAAATTTGACATCAATAACAGTTTACAGAGTTTGGAAGGTGTGGGTATGAACTCGCTGAGGTGACCTCTCTGCTCTGTGCAAGTGTTTTTGGGTTATTTTTGTTTTCTTGAAGTCAGAGTTTTAGTTGGGCATTTTCAGCTGACCATGTTTGGACATCACCCTATATTGTTAGATATATCTATCTAATCCATCTAGATTCTTCTCAGTATAATTCACCTGCCTCATGGCCAAGCAAGCATAGAAAAACGTATGTTGCTAGTTGGGAGGCAAAAGTAAGTTGGCCTATGTATAGAGTGAAGTTTTTCTGCGGAAATAGCATTTTTAAATGTAAAAAAAGTTATAGTTTTTTCACTGTAGCTGTTGCAAATTACAGCAATCATGAAACCAGTCTTTTTTCAAAAGTACAGTGTGCATTCTGCCCTTTTTGGCTCAGGGTACTAATAAGTTTGACAATCTCTGTGTAACTTCTGTTATGTTATTCTCTGCCTGACCACACAATATCAATTGTTTTTCTGAAGCAGTTAGTAAAGAGAAATTGAAATGACAATGCAAAAGTATAGGTTTGCACTCATTACCTTTTTAAAAAGTTTGAATCAAGGAGATCTTTTTTTTTTTTTTTGTGGAAATGATTATGCTAGGTTTGCTCTCTTTTACTTTATAAAGGTTTAAGGCATGTAGAACAGTTTTTTCTTTTCAGTACTAGCTGGTTTCTTTACTAAATATTAACTAAGTGGTATTCATTTAGCAAAGTTAAACTGTAAAAGTGCTCCTGGTTGCTGCTGGTTTGCCAGAGAGTCTTGTAGAGAGTACCAAGTAGCTGGAAGTGGGTACTGAAAGCACATGACTAATGATGAGGAGAAGGGGGAAAATGTAGCACAAAGGAACAGGAAAGTGTGGATATCATGAAGGGAAAGGATGGTGTGAACGTAATTGCTTGAAGATTGAGTCCTAAAAGACATATGAGACCTGGTAGTGAGCCATAGAAAGTCAGAGGCACTACTGATTATGTTAACCTGCAATTTTACCATTTAATGTAGAGGCAAAATGAAACAGAGGGCTTTACAAATCCTTAAGATCACTGCATTATTAATCTTACAACAGTTTCCTTGGCCATGAGGAACATGTAAATGAATTTGTTAAATCTAAACTGCTGTGAAATATTACATTATAGTTTATCTGTGGTTAGCAAGGAGGTTGCAATAAGTGAAAGAGGGATGGTTGTTAGATTGCATAATCCCCACTGGGTTGTTAAGAAAAAAAAAAATCCCAAACCAAACAACCTTTCAGATCTAAAATACCTACCAAATAGTCTCAGATGCCTCTATTCTGACAATCTCATTAACCTCTTGTCCTTATAACATTATTTTACAAAATACAGAGAAATCAAGCTGCTCTGACCTGTCAACTGAGGTTAATTTTACCCTCAGTGGGAGGCTTGGCACTTGGTAAAGATTCAAGTTTCCAGGCCTTGAGCCAAGGAAAGTGGAATTCATGAGCTCAGTCTGTGGAGTACGTGTTTGTGAGGGACAAAATGTGTAGGTCACGTTATTCCTCTGTCACCCTGGCTGGTTGGCTCAGAGGTAATTTGTACCCTAAAGGCATCTGCTCCTTTGATCTCCACAGTGGCAAGTGGGAGAGGAACAGCACAGAGGACAAAACCATGATAGATTTGGCAAAGTCTCGAGACAACAATTACTGTGGACAGTAATATCATAATTGCAGCACTGAAGATGGGTGAGGAGAGTTTGGTTGGCTAAGTCTCCACTTATTGCATCTCTCAGTCTTCCATTTGTTGAAGATTTCCTTGCCTTGAAGAAGCAAAAAAGTGAAGAAGCCTTGCAGTGTTGTGTAAAAGGTTAACGATGGAGGGGTAAGGCTGGTAAAAGATAAAATACAGTTTTAAAGTAATGCTTATTTGGCTTTAAGTGGAAAGAAAAATGCAAAGGAGGGTATTTGCTACTAAGTGTAGAAAAATCTCTTACTTAGGTAAGATGGCAACTTTTGTGCAGAATAGTCCCCCGTGACAGACTGGTAAGGGTAAAAGTGAAAAGTTCATGTTTAGCCTTAGCCTTCGCACTCCTTAATGATGTTAAAACCATACCTTTGACTGATGAAATAAGCCCTAAATATAAAACTGTGAAACAGTGGGGATGCACTTCACTTAATTTCTCGTTGCTGAAAGTTCACATGAGAGAGAGCAAGATTTCATAAAGTAGGTGACAAATATAAAACACAGATTTGCCCCTATTATCTTTCTTTCCTATAACGTCAAATTCTTTCACTTACACATCACTAACAAGCAACGATGTGGCTTCAAAATTGAGTCTGTTTCTCTAAGACTCCTGAGAATGGACTTCCTGCAGTACCTCCCTCTGAACCTCACAACTGCAAGGATTTTCTAAGTGCAGGTAGAAGAGGGGAGGGGATGATTTCTAAAGCAAGTGCTCAAACCATCATGTTTTTACCAGGAGCCAGGTACTAGTAATAGTTTAGTGAGATCATTGCAAGCAGTTTTGTTCAGAAGGGAGGTAGCCTTGCAGAGAAACAAATTTCAGTCTGTTTACAGTTTTACTATGCTATATGTTACTGGGTTTTGTTTTATTTATTTTGAAGTTTAGTAAACCTGTTGGTACACATCTAATTGATGTATATTAGTATTAGCAATTAGTGTTTCCCACCTTGGTACTGTCAAAATATCCTGCCCTTTTCTTCGGTTAGAGAAGAAATAATAGATAGATAAAATAGATAAAATCATTGATGTTTACATAGTTCTGGTTAACAGGCCTGTTTCAGAGCTTGTCATTCTCCTTTGTGTTACTGGTCAGATGCAGGCTCGTGGTGATAGTGAAACATGGCCCTTAATTTGTCTGATGGATTGTGTATTGTGGCTTTGACTCCCTCAGTAGCAGCAGTGTTCATCTTTCCCTATAGATGCCTTTGGCAGAAAATCAAGAGTAAATGAATGGAAATTAAATCACTTAATTCCAAGCAGTAGTCTTACGAGGTCATTCCTGAGGAACAGTGGGGAAGCTGCTGCTCCTGCATTTGTTGAAATCAAATCCATCTTGTGATCAGAGCTCTGTCCTTCTCTGTAATTTCCTACCCAGAACCTATTTTACATATGAGACCTGAACTTTTAAAACCGTACGTGTCCATCCATGTTTGGAAGAGTCTGTTGGGTGACAACAGTAAGAGGAAAACAAGAACACTCTGTTGATTGGTTCTATCATAGTAATACCTGCAAAAAGATCCCCATTGTGAAGACAAATATATATGGTTATCTACAGACAGGAGAGACAGGTGCTTCCCCCTGTAGTAAGAGTTTGCCTTGGTAGTGCCTTTGGGTTGCTTAGAAGCACTACTGTTTGGACCTAGATCAGTTAGTTTGGGTCTTAATTCCCTGATTCAGTGTGCTACACAGACACTTGAAGCAGCACAAGGAGGAGTGGGAGGCAGAGGTATACCCACCTTGGGGTGGAGAAATAGGGATGGAGAAGAGAGAGGCAGTGATTTACCTTTGGTTTTCTGGCTTCTGCCTTCAGAAACTGGCCATGGAAATACAGTGTTGTCCAGTTGCTGGTGCTCAGATGGACTGGGAGTCATTGCAGAGAGTGACCTGCTTCTACAAGAGAGGAGTATAGACTCTGGGTAGCTCCACCCTTCTAGGACAGCCAAATACAGCCCAAAATTGATTTAGAAGGCATCATTTAGAAGGGTCATCCTGCCCCTAATTTCATGGAGGAAAGCCTCCAACAGTGGTTTACCCAAACGCCCATGGAAGGATTTAGGGGTAGATCACTAAAGAAGAGGGTTCAATATTCATAAATCCTTTCTTTCAGACACATCTCTATGCACACCTTGATTTGAACAAACTACCTTTTAACAGTACTCAGAGACTTTCAGATTTTGATGAGAGCCCAAGCCTGTGTGAATCAACAGGGACCTTGTCAAGACAGGTGCTGTGCTGGGACTTAGTGCCCCATTCCTGCAGTGGGACGGTGAATTCCAGGGCTGTGCTGTAGGAGAAGTCCCAGAAGCATTTTTCTGCCTGCCAGAGAGGGTTACCTGCCCAAAGGAAAGGTTGTAGTTGGCGCCAAAGAAAAGCTTTTTGAGTTTCTGAAGAATGAAACTCTGTATTTTAAGAGTAATTCTTAACAGATGCGTGGTACAAAGTTGAGCTAAATTAATTAGACTGAAAAAAAATTCACTGGATTGGGTTTTTTCCCACTGAACTTTTTTTTTTTTTTTTTGGTAAGGTGGCTCAACTGTGCAATGGATTCAGTTGAGAGACTGCTTCTTAGAAACAGCATTTTACAGTGTGATTTTAAAGTTACAGAGCTACCTGCAGTGCAACTGCTCAGCATTTCTGGGCCTTTACTTGTCAGTAAGAGCCTCATTCTCACACCTTCACCTTTACTATTGATAATCAAGAAGTACTACCCTAAAGGGCAAGGGGAAGGAAATCATTCCTTCCAAGGTCACAGAGATTGTGTTTGCTTTTATTAAAATTGTCATTGGGTCTTCATTGTCCTTCTGGAACATTAGGTTTGAAATTTCCTGCAGAATCAACTGTGTGCAAATCACTTTGTTCAACCAAACTTTTGACCTTTTTAAATACACATTGTGAAGTCCCAGGACACTGAGTATTTCAGACTGGAGATTTAAAGCACGAAGATATCCCTTCTGTAAAAAAAAAAATGTTATCTTTCATCTAAGTGGCATATAGCAACTATTCAGTTAGCCCACAATGTCTTGGTTTTCAGTATATTTTTAATTTTTCCCATTTATGAATGTCTTACATGAGAGTAGAAGCCAGCTGACTGAGTAAGTTGGATTCCACCAGAAGGTTTTTCAAAGCGATTTTAAGTTATTTCCAGGCAAAGTACCTTAACATGATATTAAAAAAAGTTGTCAGTTAAGAATTCAGTGGAATAAAAGCTAAGTGGAAAAAAATTAAAATAAACAACAGCGTAATTTAAAAATAGTCAGAGAGGCGCAGACAGGAACCACAAGAGACACACTGATGCAGATCAGTGGTTTTCAGCCTGTAGCCTGCAGATTACTCTGGTAGCTACTTCTGTGGGGTCAGTGAGAAGAGACTGGGGGAACCTTGCACTGCTTGTAAAAGCAGGAGAGTGCTGGACTGGGGAGAAGATACCTGGAAGAATGAGGTGTGAGGAAACAATGAGCATTTCATGCACTGGGAGAACCAGGTGTTGCTTGCACTGTGACACTGCTGAGCCTGAGCTACTGAGCCCAGAGCTATGTGGTGGTGGTGGTGGTTTAAGCGTTGCTGGATGACGTGTTGTGCAAATGAAGTTGTGCTCCCTGGGGATCTGAGATGCTGTATCAGGCTTTATGGTCTTCCTCCATCTTTTTGAAAATGGTACAGCGTTCTTTACTCTCTGCATTGTTGTATGCTACACATGTGAAGACTGGAGGGGTTGCCATTTTAGTGGCATACACTTGGAAAAGATGCAAACAATGTAGTCTTTATGGATGCACTGAGATGAGGCATTGAAGGTGGTATGTTTGGTCCTGCTTCAGGGCTTCAGAATCAACAAGGCTGTTTTATAACTAATGCCACTTTTGGGCAAGTTACACAAGATGTCTGTCACATGAGATGTCAGAAGATGTTCCCCTCCCCTTCTTGAATTAGTCCCCCTTTAACTTTTTATATCTTTTCCACAATAGAAGAAATGTCTACAAGCACCTACTTTTGACCAATGTAATGTAACTCATGTTGACATCCTCTCTTGTTCCTGTCAAAGTCTTTTGTGAAACTGAATCAAGGCTTTATAGGGAATTGAATAGCTTCCTGTGAAGATGGGAAAGAAGGAATCTCCCAGTATTTGAAATATGTGACAGAATGCACACTGGGTTCTTTGTATATTCAGGCTTTCATCTGCATCCTCATGAGTTGGGGGAAAAAAATTTGCTAAGAGTTTTTAAGGTAAGTTCTGAACTGACGTATTCTTTCGGTGATCAGAAATAAAGCAAGTCTCTAGTGACACTTTTAGAAGATATTCTGTGACACAGCCTGTTTCTAAATGTGTCTCATATAGATTTACAGCTGAATTGCTGCTGCCACACAGGAACATGGGTTTTCATTTTTTAAATACCTTATTGTTGCATGAGGCCGTTCAGATTGAATACAATTCTCTGTGCTCTAAAAGTAAATGCATTAGAACTAGAAGGTCTGTTGGCAAAATTTTTGTAATAGGCTGAGCAGCAAATTCTTTACCAAATGTCAGAGACCCTGAAGTTGTCATGTCTGTTGAGGAAAGTTGGTTTCTTTTTAAATAGCATTCACTGCAGAAACTCTTGGTAGAGGCCAGTCTGCAGGAAAGCAGAGCTGTGTTTTGGGAAACACTGGCAGAGTCTACAGCTGAAACAGTGCTGTTGGCAGTGCTAGTCAGGACTGGGTTTGAGCTCTGTAGGGCTTGGAATCTTGCTCAGACTTCAAATTGATCAAGGTCTCCACGTAAGCAGAAAGAGACTTCTGAGTACATTATTTTGTCTGACCATGCGTAATAGATGACATAATGATTTGGTAGGATCTGTAGCTCAGATCAATGTTGATGTAGAACCTAATCATGTTCTTTTTGGCAATCTTCTGTAAAATTTGCCTGTTCATCCCATACCTGGATGCTTTGGATTTAAAAATTGATGAGTTCATGAGAGAAATCTGAAGGCAAAGTTGGGTGTGAGAGACAAATGTTCCCGATTTCTTTTGGAGCACTGGTTCTCCCCACACGTTTATACCTAAATTCTGAATACTTCCCACTGCATATCAGACAAAATATCAACCATGAAATGAAAGGCACTCAGTTAATTGTCATCAGGCCATTTATTGAAAGTCATGTCTTGGTTTTGGTGGAGATGAGTGTTTGGTATTCCTCAATACCATTTATGTGCTCACTTCAAACATATATCATAACTACTTACCTATTCAAGAATCCATAATTTTTTTTTTTTTTAGAATTGGTGCCAAACCTGTGTTTGTTTTCTTAAAGAAATTGTATCTGGATTTGGGACGCTTGTAGACCAACTTTTATTTTTGAGAGTGGCTGAAGTGTAGAAGAGCTGATGGATTTTGTAAAAGCTCAATAGTGATTATTTAAAGCAGGTTAATTCTGAATAAGAGCATGATCAGGTCTTACATTCTTAAGACTTATTTTTAGTATGACTGTGACTGATGCTAAGTGAGTGCAGTGCACTATTGAGTTCAACAGATCCTTACCCTGACATTTTTAGGACCTCTGGAGCTTTAGAAAATATTTTCTAATGTAGAGGAAAGTTTTCTGTGAGAAAATGAAAAATAATGATTTTTTTCTTTTCTCTACTATCCTTTATCCAACTGTGTTTTATTTTTTTTCCACTCAGAAATGCTTATGTTTCTTTGAAGGGATGGGAATCCTGAAAAGAGCCATTTTAACAAACGGTGTGAGTGATGTTTCGTAGCTACCACTGTTGGTATCTCTGGAAACCAAACAAGTGGTATAGAAGACTAAAAGTAGGCATCTAACTTGGCAAGATGTGCTGTTTATACACGACTTTACTGTTTCCTCTATAACTTAATATACTTGGCTAACAAACCCTTTATTGAGATTCTGCTGTAGCCTTCATCAGAGATTACAATTAATTTAATCCCAATATAAACTGAATTTTCAAGCTCTCTCAAAGCCTAAATTCCCATATTCATGTATTTTGGCATTAGCCTAAAAGTATCTGACAGCATAAAACATGCATATAAATGACTGTTTATGTCTCTTTTAATGTTTATGAATATGAAGATTTTTGCTTGTAGTTCACTTGTACTCTTTGCATGTCCAAATACTGCACAAGGAGGAAGTTTACTTGTGATTTTAAATAGTATTAATTTCCCTCTTCAAAATAAAATTAATATTGAAGTAAGCTTCTAAAATCTTGACAGAAAAGAGATTCTATTTTTAGATTTGTAAATATACTCCATTTTTGTATTCTTCTATATATTTGAGAGAATTCATACAGACAAGGTTTGAAGTTGCAGTTACTCAATGATACTCAAATGTTTCACTTTCCTTAGTAAATTTATTTTTTATTTCTCTCTTCAGTTACTTGTTTTCAACTCAAGAGCTGTAACAGCTTCTCAGCAAACGTGAACTAACTGGAAGGTGCAAAGAGCTTTAAAAAATGCTGTGAAAATATTATTAACATATTGCAATGTTTTTTATATTAGAAATTTTATGTTTGGTTGATTGGTTGGGTTTTTTTCCCAAGAGACTCTTCCAAAATGAGAATAATAATTTCCCAAGACAGGTGAATGGTTACTTCCAGCCACCAGGTTAGCAGATACAGGGCAGACTTTTGAAAAAGTTTCTTCTTAATTAGAATGGAAAAGCCAACACTGACTGATTTTTGCAAGAATTCTTTAGCAGACCAAAAAAATAGGGGGAAAAGAGAGAAGCATTAGAAAGAAAGGTGAGTAACTGTGCTGTCTGCTAGTTTTAAGAAAGAGGAAAAACTGCTTCTTCAGAAAATTGAGAGTGACAGGCTCTGAATTTATTCTTGGTACTATCAGAAAGATCAGTGAAGAATCAGGATCACGGTTCTTCCATGGCAGTTTTTTCATTTCTTAGTTTTTACATTCAGTGTTTTTTACTGCTAAATTTAAGACTAATGAATGTCCAGATCTACAGATTCTTGGTCACATTTCTAGGCTTCTCATTTTGGTATTCCTTCCAGCATTCAGTCTTCATTGTTGGCTGATCTCCATTCACTCTGTTTCCTTACTACCCTGTGGTTCAAAAAAGCATCTGTTGTGTACTTTATTTAGTAGGATATAGCATCTTCTCAAAAGTGTGCTATTTCTGTCACTGCACATATTGATTTTTGACATTTGTAAGTGGTAGCTGTGTTGTCTGGTGGAAAACAAGTGAGGGAAGTTGGCTATAGCAACATCTACTCTTTGCTTGTAGTTTAGGTTGGCTTTTTAGTCAAAGGTGTTTATGTATCGTTTGTCCTACAAACCCATAGTTAGGAAGAGCAGAAGAAGGTGTAAAAATAGCGTTGTGTGCAATCTACAACTTGTGCCAACCCATGCAAGTAAGCAGTATTGTTTATATATAATCTACAGTTTAAGGTAAATTTAAGTTTGTAGATATGATCTACAGCTTGTGTTAACCTTTATTATCATACAACTATTTAGATTGTCTGTCTTGTGCTGATAGTGGTGATCCTTGTTACAGGCAGACGCGACGGAAGGCAGAAGCACCTGCGGTCACTTATGCAACGTATCGAGGTTCTGCAAGGATCAGGCAGCTGCTGAAGAGTCAATCAGAAATCACTGGGAAAGGAGAAGAAAAGCCTGAGAATAGAAGTGTTTCAGTGGTCAAAGAAAATGGAGAAATCCAAAGAACTCCCTCTCTGAAATCAAGACGCCCAGTAGAAGAAAATGCAAGAGATGAGGGTGAAGATCACCAAGGTGATGCCGTATTAAATCCTTCTGCGGTTAGAGGGGGAAGCGAACAGTCTGGTAAAGCTCAGCATTGCTTGGGTAGAAGTAAACATGAAATAACTGCAAAGGCCACACCTTCATCCACTGAATCGTGTCATGAGCCAGACTTAAGACATGAACCTGCTTTAGCTGCAGCAAAAGTTAAAAGGACGTATTCACTAGATTCATTATTGGCGTTTAGCAGAAGAAACGGTGAGATCCCGACCAATTCTGCTTCCCAGGTTACTCCTTCCCTCAAAGTGAGTTCTGCAAATGATTTGACTGGAAAAGATGATGGACTGCAAGGACAAGCAGAAGCTCTGTTTCAGACAAACAAAAATGCCACTTTTAACTTTGATAAAGGAAACAATTGTAGTAAAGCAGCTAATAAGGAGTCCCCAAAAGAAATACAGCATGATTGTTTACGTTCATCCAAGTCAAAAAGTAAGACATTTAATGAAGAACTACAGGTTAGTAAGGGAGGATTTTGCTGCAATCATCAAATGGGAAATCACTCGGAGCGATTGTTGGGTGTCAAGATGCTTCATTTCAATACCACTACATTTCAGCAGGAAGCAGATCAGCAAACTGGTAGTGCAAACAAAGACAGTGATCCAAGAAAAAGTGATACACAGAAAATTGTGGCAACTATAGAAAGAGAGGAAAATCCACAGGACTTTCCTGCTACTGTTCTTTTACCTTTTAATGAACAAATACCTGCTTCACTTAACTTGGAATCCAACAGAGAAAAATGCATGGCCACAGGTGATCCAAGGATTTCAGTGTCATCTGCTGGACATGATGAAGGCAGAGTCATGGGCAGGGAGACTTGTAAAGAACTGAGTGACTTAGGGAAACCGGTGTATGTACAAAATGGTCATGAGTTAATCCATGTGGAGAATTCCAAGGATACTACCACACAGCAGACTGATTTACCTTGTCTAGAAACTGAGGGTGTGGATACAATGAAGGTTTTATCTGAGGTTGCAGTGGAAAACATTGCCAGTATATCACCATGCCTATGTGGGTGTCAGAATGTAAAAACTAATTTGGATGAGCTGACAGCACCTCTCTCTGTAACTTCCAAGTCTTCTGTTGAAACTGGTGGCTGTTGCTCAGCTTCCCTTCATTTGAGCTGCAAGTTCAAAAATAAAACTATGCAGAAAAGAGAAATCAACTTAGATGCCCGAGAGACACTTTCTCGTCCTGATCTTGAATATGAGAAGAGGAAATCCTTTGAGACTGTAGATATGAGCCTCTCAAAAAATTCTATTCCTGTTCACAACCATGGTCCTGTTTCTTTTGAAACTATTGAAGACATTCCTACCAAGACAGTTACACTTGCAGAGGATAACACTGCACCTTGCCCTTTAGTCAGTCATACTCTTACTGCTTCTAAAACCAGTAAGACTGATATGCCTGGCACTGATCTTATTGCTTCTGAGTGTGAAGACTGCACCTTAGAACTTACATCCCATATTTCTAAGTCACAGGAAAAAAATCTGGCAGTTTCTTGTTCAGCCTTGAGACATGAAGGAAGACCTCTGACCAACCACTCTGCTTTCACCTGTGAAAAAGATGGTGTAGGCGTCACTTCTGAATCTCCACCTGTTTCTGAAAATAGGTGTATTAATTTTTCTTCCAAGAAGGAAAACAGCAATAAGCCTGGGATATCACCCACAGTACTTGATTCTTCATCTGACAACCAAGGGAAAATGCTGCCTTCTGCCACTAACTCCAGAAATGACCAGACTGTTCCTTCTGAACAGGACAGCTTTATTTTTCCAGCTGCAGAGTCTAGGAGAATAAACCCTGAGGACAAAATTAATGAGGGGACACCTTGCTCAAGAGACCTGAGAGCTTTGTGCCCAGCTGGTTCTCTAGAACGTGAGATTATTCCACCTATGCTTGATAGCTCTGTTGATGGAGTAAATCCAGGGGGTGTTTGCATCCCCAGGCCCACTTCAGGTTCTCTGGGATCCAGAGAGGCCTCCAACCTTTCTGTTTCTGCCTTGAAGATGTTGGGAATTGCTCAGGGAAACAGTAACTCTTCCAGTCACAGAGCTCATGATGGGGCAGAGGAGGCTTTCACACGACAAGCTGACAGCAGTGTGTTGGCAGAGGCAATGCCATCACCCATCTGTCCTTTGAAATCTTTGGAAACAGCACCCGAGTCAGCCTGTTCTGGGACTGTGTGCAGGAATGCTGTGGGGCAGGTGATCCTTGGTGACTGTGCTTCTGCTTTCTCAGAAAGCCCTTCTGTGACAGGTGGTCAAACAGCTGCTGCACCTGCAGAGTCCAACAGGCTCTGTTCTGAGGGACAATGGGAAGATCCCAGTGTGAAGGGACAAGAGCAGCCTGCATTCCAAGATGCTGCTTTGTTTAGGAAAGCTGAAGAAATTGTGAATTCAGTTTTACGTTTGGCTACAGAGGAAATAATAGCAAAGCAAGCCTTTGGTGTCTGCCAGCCTTGTGGGAGCAAGGATAGTTTAGTAAACAGGGATATTCTAAATTATCAGAAAGCTGAAACTGTACAGCTGGAAGCAGAAGAAATCCAGTCAGCTGTGCAGTCATTAAAAGATTTTAATGAGAGCAGTGGAGGAGGCTCATCTTCATTTACAGGAAATGAAAGAGTGGATACAAATAATCAAGATGAAATGATACTCTCTTGCATCCCTGATAAAATTGACCTACATAGTGCACTAGCATTAAAAGCAAAAGAAACAGTTGAGGAAGTCATTAACTCAGCCATACAAAAACTGGCATCCAGTCAGTGGCAAGGCACTGAGAGTAGAAGGCCTTATGAAAAGGCTGAGCCTAAACCTGAGGCTGAAATGCCAAAGACTTTAACTCTAGATACACAGTTTCCTGCCAAAACAGAGGAACCAACAGAGATGAAGGAAACTCAGGGTGTAATTATAAACTGTGAAAAGGCAGATTGCTCAGGTCCTCCTTTGCTTCCAAATAGTGTGGCAAATGGCATAGACTGGCCCCAAAGAGATGAAAAGATACCAAATAATGCAAATACTTGTCAAGCAAATGGATTTCTTCCCACTGGTAGTTTAGCAAGGTCAGAATCAGATCTTATGACACCAGCAGAAGGGAGGCACAATAGAATGGTGTGTGAACATTTGGCTGCAGCAGAAATGTGTGGCAAACCTGGAATATCAGCAGCGAATACAAAATCTGATGGATCTTTGCATTTTGTACATAGAGATGCTGCTGTGACTGAAGAAATGCTTTTGTCATTGCAGTTAAAAGGTTCATGCAATAATACAAATATGCCAGAATGCACATTACTGCCAGCTGTACATGTTAATTTGTCATCTTTTGTGACCGATGAAGAATCTATTGGCATGCAGAGTGAATCCAAAGCTAAAAGCATTCCTCAGGTGTCTCTGGAAAGCAGTGCAGAGGACAGTCCTTATAAGCACTGCAGAAGAGAGGCTGCAGAGGTAGGACCTGCACGAGTAAAAGTGACCTTAGAAGATTCAAAGGCAGTGGAGAGTGAAGAGGAACTTGCAGAAGGGGCAAGTGAGAGAGCAGAGGTTAATACTGGATTAGATACACAGTTCATTGTACCTGAATTGTCTGTTCCCGGAGAGGACAGTGAAGGGAAACAGTGCTTCAACACAGCCTTTGCCCAATATAATGAGAATCTGAAGCAGGCAAGAATGAATGATCAGGATGTGCAGAGAAACAACCAGCTTGAAAAAAACGGTCTGGACTGCAGTGATAACAGAAAGGAATCAACAGAACTTTTGGCCTCTTCTCCACTAATTGAACAGTGGGAAAACAGTTCTTTTACTATCATTTATGAAGGTGCTCTTCAGACTGAGAGCAAATCCGTCTCAACCGATGACGTGCAAACCAGGTCACTTCCTTTGCCCTCAGACAATACGGATCATCTAATGCAAGAAAGATTGAAGAATGAGCACAAGTCAGCCTGTCCCTGTGGGCAGGACAACAAGCTGAATGAAGCCACAGATGGCCGTGGCTCAGAGTCGTTTCTGAGTGTGGAGGCCAGGCGCTACAGGGTGTATCCTTTCTCGTTGTCTCCCATCTACGAAGACGACAGCTCCCAGGAGGACTTGCTTTCCACAGATGTGTCCCCGGAAAGCCGTCCGGGTGGAATATCCAAAGATAACTCTGATCATGCTTCCGTGCTTTCCCTCCTCCAGTCAGTCTCTGAGCGCTTGCAGTTCACTACTCGGTTCAGTGAGGAAGAGGAGGAGGAGGATGGAGTGGAGGAACAAGAATCATCATATGAGGAAAATATACTTGATGCTGAGGGAGAAGAAAACTGTCTTTCCAGCCAGTGGAAAGGGAATTTAAAAACAACCCTTCAGTCAAACAACCAAAATAGATCTTTGCATCCTGAACAGTCGTTTCTTCTTTCAAAAGAACAGCTTGACTCACAGGAGCAACCAGAACAGTTTCCAGATGTGGCTTCTCCCAGTCAAACACCTTGTAAATCAGTTTCAGAGAAAGCTGATGGTGCTCTAACACATCCTACTACAAGTGCGTACTACCAGTACTTGAAATCTGCCAGCACTTCCTCTTCTGAGAAGGGGAGCAGGTTTGGAAGCATTCTCCAGGATATGTTGCAGCCAAAGATTCACTGGTCTCAAGACAACACCGTGCCAAAACTGGGAGAATTGTCAGCGGTAAGATGTCACGTCACATAAAATTTATAATCAAAATTATTAGCCCAGATTCAAAATTGCCCTATTCTCCTTGCTTCCTTTTAATTAAGATTAATTCTTTTATCATAAAGGTAATCAAAAAGTAATTCTTTTATCAGAAGTAAGTAGGCCGTTTCATGGTTTTAAAAAAAAAGTCTTCTGATAATGTAACTTGAAAAACATAGTGTTCTTGATTCAGCACAAAGATGAAAGTGACTTAATTGTAAAACAGAATATGTGAACAGAAAATATAATAGGAAAATATGCATAATAGCAAGTTTCTATAATAGTGTAACACAGACTTGTCTGTGTTAAGGGCATTTCAACCTGAAGATAGCAAAACTGCCTTTTGTATGAAAATTGTTCTTTTATTTCTTTCACTTCTGAGATTAATAGAGCTGTCTTGTCCAAAAAAGATACAAATATCTGCTTCCTGGGCTGCTTGATTGTTTTATCACAGTGTCTTCTACAAATTATAGCTCAGTTAGTAAGTAAGTAATGTAACTGCTTCCGTAGATTAAAATTTCTTTTTTAGTTTACTTAAAGTACTGGCAAATGAGGGTATGGAAGCAGTTCTTCCAGTATTTAGAATTTGAAAGTGCCACATAGGCCAAATGTGTAACTGAAGGAGTCTTTCTATAATGACTTCAGTTTGTGTTAGAGCTATAGTCTGTTTTTTTTCCACTGGTAAGAAATGCAGTTGATTGTTTGCTGGGAAAGGGTAATCATTTGTAAAGGTTATAACTTCCATAATAGTTTTTCCTTTCTCGCACATGTCACTTTCTGCTGATGGCTTCTGTTAAACTATTGACACCAGCTCTGAATGGCAGTGACAGTGCTAGTGACAGTTGTGTACTTGTGTAGGAATAGTGGACCTGGAATAATCTGCCTGTGCTTGATGTGTTGTAGGTGTTAATAGTTGTTTGCCTTGTCCTTTTAATTTCAGAACCTCATTGACAGGGCAAGTCTCAAATGCAATCCAAGACCAGGAAAGGTAAGCAGAATTTGCCATACAAATCAATATGATACATGGAATAATTTGTTATACCAAAGTTTTTGAATAGAAGGCATCTGAAGTTATTAGTCTAGTTTTATGTGGTTTTGTGTATTACTTGCCTATGTTTGGATATGAGAATAATGAGAATATATTATTAAAAATCCTGCCACTAGTCACTTTACTGTGTTCTTCAGCAATTGTTGCTTTCATTCAATAGAGTGTTTCATAAAAGAAGAAAATGTGTAGCCTTCCAGTTGAGTGGGCACAAATTGCAAGCAAAAATGACTGTCTCTATGCTGAAATGGGCCCTCATTCATTGTATATTGTTTCAGATTGTTATTTATGATACTTATGGCAACAAAAGTAAACAAGAAGTTCATTCTGATGTGCCAGATACCTCATCATGGAACTTTCCCATTGGAGCATTACTTAGGATAATTAGAGGATGGTAAGAAATCCAGGTCATATTTAAGTAAAGCCAAAAGATTGGTGTATGCATTTCTCTTGTATTTTTATTTCTTTCATTTATGACACACATCCAATCTGCAAGAGTGTCTTTTTCTTCCTTTATAATTAGACTGATACCAATGAAAAAAAGCATGAAACAAGGCTTCAAATGCTGCAGTACAAAAAAAATAAAAATATTGTTTCTCCTGGGAGCTAGCTTCAAACAGAAAGTTTCTAATAGAGCCACAAGTAAGTTTAGAGTTCTTGCCTGAAGTGCTGAGACAGTACAGCCATAATCATGACCAGAAGCATGTGTATGCCAAAGAAAATGCTGGTTTTTTACAGCTCTGTTTCATTATACAGTAGCTGCTGCAGAAGGACCATAAAATGAGCATTCTCAGTGCTGAGTTCAATGTAGCATTTAGAGGAATGTGGATATATACAAGTACATTTAAGTTTGCAAGTGTTTCTGGGTTTGCTTTGGGAAGCTGGAGCTGGGGCTGTGTCAGTTGTTGCAGAGAATGTTTCTGGCTGTCAGCCACAGTAACAGTGCATGTCACATTTATGCAGTTTCAAGGCAGCCTTGTGCGGGTTTGCATACATTGCTTTCACATCCTAAGAAATGCTGAATGCCATTATTAGTGTGTTTTATGCCTTGCATAGTACCTGCCTGAACATGACATGTTTTGATGTGATAATTAATATATTTGTTCTGGTAAAATAAGGCTGTTTATTCACATCGTGGTTTAGCTGTATTTTTATACAGTTAATACTTTATGTTATGTATTTTACTTTTCAATACTAAAGTGAATGTGACTGTTGAGGGACAGCATAAGAAAGATGTGATAGTTGCCTTGATAAGAAGAGCTTATTAGTGTGCTTTCCATCAGATGTGCTCTGTAAGGACAGTCTCACAGCAACAACTCAGTTCATGATATTGTTATTACAGTTGGATTTTTTATGAGAAACCAAAGTTCCAGGGTCGAAAATACGTCCTAGAAGAAGGAGAGGCTGTGCTGGATCACCTTTGGGATCTGCCAGGCGTGAAACATCATCGAAGAAACCTCACAGTTGGTTCAATCAAACATGTAACAAAGGTACAGACTTTCTCAATAGTATGCTCACACACTTAATTGATTTGTTGGGAATAGTGGTGTATGGCTACAGTGTGTGTGTAGTGTTTCTGACAATTCAGATTTGCTGTGAATCACTTTTTTCACTCTCAAGATAAATTCTAAATTCTAGGGCTTATGCTGTGCTAAATTTCCCTTTCTTCCTGAGTTAGTGAGCAGATTGTTTGTGTTTCTTTGCCTCCACCTTCACAGGACACAGCAGCTCCCCTCCTTTTAGATGTTTACCTGTCTAGTTACTTAAAATTAAAGGGAATCAATTCATATATTTCGAAGATTTATCTTAACCTTAAGCTGTCTACTGTGTCTGTATGGCTTCCGTTTCACAAGTTAGTAGTTGGATTTCTAATCCCATTTGTACATCGTAGCCTCTAGAAATTACTGTTGTTTCCTCTACAGCTTTGTGCTGTGTGTAGGGTTTTCACGTGGACAAGTGATACACCTACAGCGTGTGGCTCTGCCTACAGCCAGAAATTTAAAAGGATTTTTGTTGAAAAGATAAGAATCAAATGTCTAAACCCAAAAATAATGCATCCATTGTTATTCAGTGAATGAGGAATATATTTACTAGATCTTGTGACTTAAGAAGACTTAGTGCTCTCGTTGTTTAGTGTAACATTCCAGTTATTCACAGGGCAATGGCCCTTACTGTGAGTGAATTATCATTTGTATCCAATGTGAAAGGTTTTCAGTGAAGTGGTTTCTCTGTTCTTTGCTGGAATAGAGCTCATTTTAAAACTGATAATCTTTTTGTCATCAGTACAGGGGCGTAACAATTAGAAATACTTTTTCCTTCTCTTCAAACACTTAACAGAAAATTAACTCAAAAGAAGCTGAAGGCAGGAATAATGAAGTTAACATTTATTTGAGCTAAACAAATTAAAAGCCTTTCACCAGCATGTAATAGGAATATTGATCAATAGTGTGGAAGGCAACTAAATAAATAAAGGAATTTTATCCTTTTTAATCCATGATAACATATTGAACTATGGTCTGAATCCAAGGGAAGCTGGATGTGTCTTGGGCATGAAAGAAAACTCTTGAATAGGAAAGATACTGTGTTTAGCTTCATCATGCTTGATAAAAATCTTTGTAGTACAGCTAAATAGGTTTGACCTTTGTTCTTCTTCCAGTATGTGGCTCATTATATGGAACACAGATGGAAAACTTTGTTACAGTACACTAGTTCAGTAATCAACACTTTTCCTGTGTAACTTAAGGCTGTAGCAGGTATGGTTGGTTAGGAGGGCTTTTGCTGCTAGTCCATCAAGCTAGAGGGGTGTGGAGCTCACTAAGCCAGGTTTTGTCTTCTAAACCTTCATTCATAAAAGCATCCCTCTTTTTTCGGTTGTGGAAGTACTTTCAGAAGGTAGTGTACAAAAATGCTACCTTTTTTTTTAAATATAGGCATTGCTTTTATTTGGCAAATGACTGTTTCTTTTTCAGGCAGCTCGTGTGTGTGATCTCCAGGATCATATATTTTACTGTCAATCTCTTTGTCCCAGGCTGGGAAGCTCAGTGGCTTTTCTCCTGGCTAGTTTCGCCATACTGGCTCTGTGTGCAGGTTTTCTGGCTTGTCTTCCAGATCTGTGAGTGGCTTTTTATTGTGCTTGTTTAATGGCTGCTCAGATGCCTTGAGTTATCAGATGTGAACATTGGCTAAATATTTGAGAAGATAATGGCTTGCCAAGAAGACAAAACCAGATTTTTACTAAAGAAGCTGTAGGAGGTACATTTAATATTATTTTAAATGTTTTTTACTAGCAGATTGGCTGAAAAACAGTCTGCCAGTGGCTTTGTGCTGTTGATTTGGCTTCAAGCCTCCACAAAAAAGCAGAGATTCTGTTGGCTTTGTGGCTAGTTTGTGGCCTAACTGTGGATAAGCATTAGGTGATTCCATGTGTATTTAATTTCAAGGAACTTGTGGGGAGGAGATTCCAAGGAAGCAGATTGTGTAATCAGTAAAATGAAGACCTATCTGAAATAATGTGAAGACTGAGTTCCACCAAGGCAAGTCAGCATGAGCCTAAGCCAGCAAAGTCTGCCTGGACACACGGATTCAATGCAGCTCGTGCAGCACAGTCTGTTTAGCAAAGCCAGTTCTCTGGCCTCTCTCTGCAAATGCAGTTGGAGGGCTTTTTCTGTCTGTTTGTGGAAGCCCAGAGAGGGAAACTAAATGTTATTGTCCCAAAAACAAGCTAGGAAATGTTCCTGACCTCTCCATTCTGGACAAGTTTTGCAAGATGACAGGAGATCTGAAGCAGCAGTTTATAATCACTGTCTGCAAGATGGTTAGGCAGGGAATAACTGCATTCCTTATGGACTCTCCTTAAGCAAAGCTCTTTGTAATGGGTTTGTTCACAGCATTTCATGTAGGGCCTGTGTTTCTTCTCTTTGTGGGGTTTGCTAGGTGAAAAGAAGTTAATAATTTAAGCAGGGACTGCTTTAGTGAGATGCCATAGGAAAACAACCAATACTTCAGCTTGTCTCATTTTCTAGTTGGTATTTACAAGACAGTAATCATTAATTTCCTTAGTATTATCCTATTTTACTACGAGCCCTGTTGAATCCTGTAGTTTGGTTTGGTGGTGATGGGTGGTAGCAAGAGTGATACAGAGCTGGAGCACTGGAAGCAAGAATTATGAATGGGTAAAAAAGCCTGGAGGACCAACGGAGAGTAGTATTAAAAAAGAAATCTGCAGAATCTGATATGTCCTGAGGACATACCATGTGTCAAAAGTAAGATGTGTGTCTAGACTGTATTAAAAAGCAATCATGTGAATACCAAAACTAAGTAGGGTAGGCCTTCAATAGACCCTTCTCTCATCCTTGATGTGGCGTTTTGCTTAAGGAGTCACACTTTGGTCGTTCTTTGTTGTCCTGTTGTTGACATAAAAAGCTTTACCAGTTAAACAGGCTATTTTGATCACTTTGGTCACCACAGCGTAGAGGTCCAAGGAGAACAGCTCACAGTGCTGAATTTATTTGGGCCTGCTGGTGCTGGTGGGGCTGGAACCCTGGATCCAGAAGGAGGGTAAACAGCCAAGGCCGCCTTGAGCGGGTGGAAGGCTCTGGGTCTGTCACTTCTTGGTCAGACCAGAAAAATGTCAGAGATGCCACCAAAGAGTAACTTTTCATGCTGAGGTCTTAAGGGTGGTCTTAACCCTGTTCAGAAGAAGCCTTCACCTTTCTGCTGAGGGCCATGTTACTCTTTTGGAAGTGTTTGCTGTGAGCTAACGTGAGTATTCCCTCTGCTTTTGCAAATATCTCAGCTCCCTACAGACCGTGAGGGAAGCACAGGCGCTCCAGGATGATTATGTGGAGGTAGGAGGAGAATACCACAGAATAAAGGAAGGCAGAGTGGGATGCCTGCAGGCTGTGACCTACCTAAGCATTTACTGGTTGTTTATTATCATTGGAAATGAGCACAGCTACCTAATCTGGTTGCTGTGCTTTTTACTCTGTTTTTGCCTGATGTGTCAGGGGGATAGTGAGAGATGTGAGTTTTGGCTGCTTGTGATGGGGATGAGAGGGCTGGGGGGGGCAGGTATGGTGGGGAAAATTTTCCAGTTTTGGATCTGGCCTGAAACATTGTGGTAGTAGTTTTGCATGATAATAGTTTTGCATGTGGATATCTCATTCCACAATCTTGACGCCTTGCAGATGAAAGGGCTTTGGTCTGAAGGATCTAGTTCTCCACCTGAATGCTATCGTATTTGTGTGGTTTTCATTTTGTTTCTGAAGATGGTGGCTTTATTAGGAATGCTAAAGAAGCCTCTGAAAGTGATGATGCCTATTAAATGTGCTCAGGCAAATATGAACATGCTAAGGCAAATATTTACCCAGCTAAAGTTTGCATGCTTGAATTGTATAAACTAATGGCATAGTATTTGAGCACACATCCGCAAATACATAGTGTTCATCTCGCACAGTAATAATAAATGTTACCATTTTCTTCAATCTGTGCATTAATATAGGTAAATTGAACTCAATATTTAGGGCAAAATGTGTACTTGTGACTTTAAAGAATGTGCTCAGAAAATATGATGTATTTCTTGCTCAAACACGTTACTACCTTCAAAAATAGATACTTGAATTGGTTTTGATGAAAACCTCAGTTTACAGTGTGAAAAACTCGGTTTACACTCTATGAAAGAAGTTTCTGGACTTAATCTAGTACACACAAACATACCATCACAGTGGATAAAGGGTTTTTATGAGTGTCAAAATCTGGCTGGAGAGAGATAGTGATAAACAGGAGAGATGTAATTATGAGTGCTTGTGCTTTACGTACCCTGCTACATTTGTCATCTCTTGAGCTGGAGCTCAGGAGCTTCAGAGTCAGGAGAGCAGACTTGAAAAGAGAATGCAGACTGACTTTTTCCAATCTTAAATGAAAAACAAAAACAAAAGCCTCCTACTGAACTAAAATTAAACATCCTCCATCTCGTATTCTGTCTGAGCCTGCAGGCAGATACTTTATTTTGCTACTTGTCTTGTCTTGTAGGTACTTGGTTTCAGAATTTATCTGAAACCATTAATAGTATTATTTGGGGAATTCTTATAGATGCAGCTTCTGATTTTCTGTATCGAGCTTTATTGTTGTATTTACAGATTTCAGCCTTATCATGTATCAGGTATTATTAGGAAAAAACCCAGAGACTTCAAATGTTTCTCAGATGGGATTTAGTCAGATACATATACATGTGAAAACTATGGGGGGATTATTTTTACTTTTTTTGAACTTGCCTAGCATTACACTTAGAATTGAGTTCCTTAGCACTTTGCCATAAAGTAGCATTGTACAAGAAAGTCTTTTTTCCTAGTTTTTCTAGTTTTGCTCATCTGAAAAGAAAAATTCTGGTATTGCAGTTTTTGCTCTAAAAACAAATAGTGTGCATTGTTTGCAAGGTACAATACAGAGGAAACATGATTGTGCATGAGGGAGAGTTGCCAAAATAGTATACTGTGTTCCTTCAGGTCTTACAAGGAAAGTGAAATAACATCCTGAAGTGCATCTATTATAATTGCCACACTTACTGCTGACAGTTAAATAGCTACTGGAAAACACTAATCAAGAGGCAGTTGAGATGTTACTCCATGAAAACCCCACTCAAAACCTGTGTGAAAAAAAGAGAGCTTTAAGAGCTTTTGTGGCCTGATGCTGAGTTTCTCTTCAAGCTCTTGTGTTTTACAAGTTCCTCATTGATTCATGATGTGTTTGAGTACTGGGGAAGAAAGTATTGGCAATATATTTTATATAAATATTACTGAATGAGGATGGCTCCATAAAATCCCTGCAAATTCTAGGGAAGATCATGTGTTCAAGCATGGGATCTCGCAGTAGTAAACCTTTGCTGTGGTAATAGAGGTTGTTGCTTTGTGTAACAGGAAAAGTGTCTACTAAACAAAGTAGATGTTTTTTAATACTGATCTTTTCCTTTGTCTACAATGCTGTAGATTTATTTACCACGTCAGAACATTGAACTCATATGGCTTTATACCACAGTTAGATTCATTACAGAACTTAATTATCAGGGAGGGAGGGAGGTGGGAATGTAGTAGACATTTCTAGAAAGTTTTAGTTATGTGTGCATCATGTGTAGCTTATATGTGTGTTATGGAAGCACTGTCTTTTTTTTTTTTTTTTAAAAAGTCAGTATTATAATATTTTCAGATCCTTTACTTGGAGAGTATTTAAACTGACCTATTTGAAAGTACCCTGACAGGCATAAATGCACAGTTCTTCTTCAAAAGTTGCCGGGGGATGGAAATTTAGTTCCCATAGCTTTTCTAAAAATTCCAATCTCCATTTTTAAAAAGCTAAAACCCTTCCATCATGTGAAGCCTGGAGTTATGTTAGAAGGGTGAGAAGACGGGGACGAAAATAAGGAAGCATTACCAGTTCTTCAAGGACAGACTCTGTGGATATCCACACAGACAGTGTGGATAAGCCTTACCCTTTGATTTGTTTCCACAGGACTGTGGTGTTCCAGAGGTGGAGTTCTGCCTGGCAGCTGGAAGTACAGAGGGACTTTCTATCTGCATACAAGGTGCAATTCCCAATTTAGAAGAGCTGGATGTTGAGAAAAACCCTTACATAAGGGTCAAATCAGGAGTGTGAGTACTGAACCTTTCTAATAGCATTTTACCAGCAGGTAGAGGAGTAAAATCATGGGATGAAAGTCAGTCAGAAATCTGAACAATATTTGGAGGATTTGCTACAAATCAGTTGACATACAACAGATATTCCCAGCTCTACACTTCAGCATTGTGTCTGTGGGCAATTAGTAGTGGAACCAAATTTTTGAAAGCATTTTTCCGTGTTGCTGGCAGAAGTTGTAATTCAATTTTTGAGTAGCGTTATAAATAGAAGCAGCAGCTCAGCTTTTAGCTCATTGGAGAACAGATACTGTCTCCCTAGTCACCCACCCTGTTATAACAATGTGGCTGAATATCAGAAAATGAGTATTACATCATCCAGGCATTTCTCAAGCTTCAGCCATATCCTGACATTTCGGAGAGAGGTGATGCAATATGAAACAGGCCCCTTGGTAGCCCAGCACTTCCTGTATTGAGCAGAATAGGCTGTTTCCTGGGTAAGTGGCCAACACTTCACAGTTCCTGAAGTTTGGGAGTTCTATGTCTCTTCTCATAAATCATTACAGAATGACATCAGTTCTATTAAAAGAGTTTTGAGTTTGCCGTTCCACATGAGCCAAGTCTTCCCACAGTTTTACAATATGTCTGTGAAGCTTGAGGTGGTGAAGGAATTAAAATCAGAGTTTTGTTTTAGTTCTGATAGAACTTAGTGTAACTTTTAAGTGCTTATGATCTGTGTAGCTTTAAGAAAATCACTCTCATGTGGCTCAATGCCTCTTCCTCCATTCCTTATTTGGTCTCCTAAGCCTGTGTCCAACTTCTACATTCAACTTTCTTTTTCATTTAAAACAGTCTGAAGGAGTCTCAGCATTTTTAATCTTCCTGTCAAAATTACAATAGCTTTCCAAAGAAGTGTTGTAAATCATCATAATTTAATAACTTGCACTGAATAAAACAAAGTGGGATTGATGTTAGAAGCGTTGTAGTTCATAAAGTGAACATTCAATTCTCATCCTCAGTACCGACTTCTTGTTGTACACTCATAATGTACAAAAATGTCTTTTTAAAGTGAGTGAACAAATTGGTAATTTTCTTCTCTTTTATTTATATTTAGCTTGGACTGAGAGAAACTATCTGAGATTTTCTTAGCAGTGATGTTGCCAGTGTATTCAACTACAGCTTTGTTTTGATGTGCTGCCAGTATCTAAAACATTATCTAACTCTTATGAGTGCAAAAAGGGAAATAATTTTAATAAAATCTTTGTCATCTAATTAATGAGATTAATAAGTCATTTATCCTGACTATTATAGATGGCTTGCTTACTCAGACTTTAATTACAAGGGAGAGATCACAGTTTTGGAAGGATGCGATTCGCTGTCCGAAATTCCTTCAGCAGATGTAAAATCCCTGCGTCCCTTAAAAATGGTGAGGAGTTCACAATTTCCTAATAACTGTGTACCTTTCTTTTTCTTATTGTTGCTTCCCCAGTGCTTTTGACCTAAATATAACTTGGGTTCTGATGTTCTTTTCTTCGGGGAGTGGAAGACCATAAAGGAGTTTATTACTCAGTAATTGCACAAAAATCTTGGGAGGTGCAGCTCATTTTTGTGTTGATAGACAACGTGTAGATCTACATATGAAAGAATGTGAAAGGGTATAACACATAATTCTACTGTATACATTGCAAACCTGCAGAGAGAGAGTTTAAAAGCCATAAATAAGTGAGACCTAATAGCGGTCTCTGTAGTCCCTCAAGTGAGGTGTCTTATTCCCTCACAGAACATCATTCACTAAAATTTCCAGAGAAGATGGATTTGTTGTATTTGCTCTTTGACCATGAATATGTCAGCTTAGATTTTCTCTCTCTTCTGATGTTTATAATTTCTTGAAGCTCCACGATCTATGCTTAAGAAATTCATACAACAAAGCTTTAAAAGCTAATTTTTAAAAATTGGACAATATAAATTAGTTTTAAAACATGTGGTGAAGTATTTCCTTTATATTGCTAATAGACAACAAAGGAATATTTTTAAATTGCTTTCAGCCTTACAGGCTTATCAATGCACTGATTTGTTTGTAGGTCAGGTTTATAGTGTCCCTGCCCTTTTGAAATATCAAAGTATTTAAATTAGTGTTTTATATGGCCAACAATGAAAATTGTGACTATAACTGCAAAGAGTTCATGCTCTGATAGTACTGTAAAATATGTGTCAAAGTATAACTTTAATATTCCTCCCCATCTTTTTCTTTTTTTTAGGGTGGCCTAAAGGTACAAATGCCAATGGATGTCAAGGTAAGCACTGAGGACACTGAGAACAAAATACTAGCACATTTGAAATTCAAAGCCTTTATTTAAGCTGTTTTCTTTTTCTTGGGTATATGATGATTGATTAAGTATTCAGTGTTTGCTGCTGAAGAAGAATTCATTAATGCTGTCAAAGTCAGTGTTTCATGAGTTGTAAAAGCAGCAGTAGTTCATTTTTCACATATTACGAGAATGTCAATTTGCTGTAGAAGAATTTTAAAGCTTTACAAAATAAAATCAGTTTTTATGACTTAACACATTAGTCACTGTAATGGTAAAGGGATCAGGAGAGATTTTCCCATTTAACATACCAAGTTTAAAAATAAAAAAGGGGGAAGGGAGGAAGAGTGTAGGAATTCCTTCCTATGCCCTATCCCAGTATAAGAGTTAAGAGTGAGACCATGATCCTTCTGTGATCTGAGGAGCAGAAAGCTAATCCAGAGTTATTGCTTCTTTTTCCTCCTTTTTCTAGTTATCCACAAAAATGCTAATGCTTTAGGTAACTTCTAATTATAGAAATAAATGCACAACTCGGGAGTTTTTAAATACTGCAACAAGTATTAATACTGTTAGTAGCTGATCTGTGTGATTGGGCAGATGAGGAACCTGAAGAGGGTCATTCAGATAACTTCAGCAAAGCACAGGGAAAGACCACTGGTTTACTTTTGAAGGATTAAGTTCCATCTGTCTACCTGTGACCAGGTAGGATTCACTGCAGGCTAATATTCATTGCCCAGGCACAGGATTACAGCATGTAAATCATGGTCATGTAGCTGGAGAGTACATTTATGTACACAGAGTTGTGTGAGTAAGTATCCCACTGTCTGGAAATGCCTGCAAATAGGCTGACAAGCTCATGTAAATCCAAAGAGGGTCTCCAGCTTTCAGGGCAGCCAGGAATCAGAAGGGGCTGAGGAATGCAACCCTGAATTTTCTTCATAGTGATGGAAGGGGGAAAAGAGGTCTTCCACATACTGTAGCAGTACATAAACACAAACTTCAAATTACTACTCAGGGCCTACTCAGGTTATTGTTCAACATCTTGTTTTCCAGATAATAATATATGAGAAAACCCACTTTGGAGGATGGTCCAAAGAGTTTTCAGAAAACGTCACTTCTGTCCCAGCACTGTTTGCTGATGAAGAGGAGTTCCAGGAAATTGGATCAATACGTGTAATTGGTGGAGTGTAAGTATATTTCATTTCTGTATATATTTATTTTAAGGGAGGAGAACATAACTAATTGCTTAGAAGTGCTAAATAAGTGGTGACTGGAATTTTTCACAGGTAAAACATTTTGAAAAGAAAGGAATATATGTTTCTTTTGTCAATTATCAGCCTTGGATACAGCTACCTCTGCATACAGCTTATCTCTCTAAGGGAATGTTGGAAGATAAAGCTAAATGTGTGAGAGGTGTGGAGTCAGTGTTTACCTTTGGATGCCAATAAACTAGGCCACTTTGTTCCTTAATGAGGGCATTCACACAGAGCTTTATTCATATTGCTTTATACTTCTGATAGTCTCTACTTAATTTGTTGAAATCACTTTGGGTAGGTGTGGTTAGTTCTTCAGTTTGGCATTTTAATACCTCCGAAACTTGTAAATTGTTTTACTGTCTTAATGGTTTTCCTCTGCCACCAATTGGATGATGGCTGGCATTAAGAATCTACTATTAATTTCCTGTACTGAGGCATTGGATTGATTTATTGTAGCCCTTCCCCTCCCTGTGTCATGTAACACAGGGCTGTGTAACACAGTCCTCAGGTGGGCTCTCACAAGGCAGACTCAGCAGCAGCTATTGTAGAGAGCTACCAACCTCTCATGTTGTTCTTCCAGCCTCTTCCAAGACCTTCTTCTTCTGCCAAAGACCTCAGTAATAAAACAGTTTTCAGAAAATTTTGGGTTTGTTCCTTAGGGGATCTTTATGTTATTATGTCAACATAAAGGTTGAATAACATACATCCTATCAGGCTGTCATCAGAACCTTGTGAGCACTAAATTAAAAACAAACTTAATTGTTACTCTTCATAAATGCAATCTCTTCATAAATGCATTGTGTATTCACTATCTGGAAAGCCTCCAAGTTATTAAAAATCATTGTTCTGTCTGTTGTGGCAGCTTTTATTTTTAGTACTGCGGTAACCTAAACAGCTGAATTAATATAAACCAAATGGTACTAAAAGTAAAGCTATCCCTGCCTGCCAAATTTCAGTGCCAACAGAATTTGTACAGCAGCCCTAATACTTACGAGGGAGCTTTGATGAAAAAAATGCTTACAAGAAAGAAGGAGGGGGAAGCACTTTTTCAAATTAAGCTCCATTAGAGATTTCGAAGTTGATATGGAAACACCTTCTTTTCTTCGAGCCTTATCTATTTCTTAAAAATACTTCAGAAAGTTTTATTCATTTAGTGCTAAAATATATTCCCTATGGAATATGCTTTATATATTCAATTTGCTTGTCTATTTATATGTCTATGTTTTCAGATTAGAGCAAGAAACAATATAAACAGGCAAAATTCTGTTCTGTTGAAATCTGTTAATTTTGCCACCAGCTCCAGCAAGTCATCATTTATTAATCCACTGAAGATATCTACTGCTTGCTTCTTTTATCATTGACAATTGGCAGCTTGGAATGTTTTGGCAACTGGATGCTTATTAGTCTCTGTAGGATCACATATTGGGGTTGGGAATATGGCTGACTGAGAGAAGGGACATGGAGAAGTGTCACATAAATAAACTACTGTCAGATAGAGAATCACATGGTGGGATTTTGATCCACAAAGAGCACTTCATGGGTTGCCTGTTGTGGTTTCAAATAAGCATTGCTTTGTTCATCAGCTGAGTTTGTGATACTCATTTTAGTGGTTTGGGGATATTCTCTTCCCCTTTTATTTTTTCTGGAAAATGGTGTGTGCAGTCGTTTTGCTCTTACTGACTTCTCTTTCCTTTGTTGTGGGGTTGCCATAGGTGGGTTGCCTATGACAAAGAACGCTACAAAGGCCATCAGTACTTGCTGGAGGAGGGAGATTATGAAGACAGACACTCCTGGGGAGGAACTGACAGTGTCCTCCTGTCTTTCCGGTTCCTCCAGGCTGTAAGTGCTCCTATGAATTTCACACAACTTATGCTCAGTTCTATACATAAAGAAAAAGGTTATTCTTTGTGTACAGCACAGCTGTCTTGGGCTTAGTCATTTCATCTTTTGCCCATGTCCATTCTCATTCTTGTCCTGCTGGCTGAAATTGAGGCTGCACTGTGTATACATTGCAAAGCAGAAGCAGGTTCTAAATAGTCTTTGTGAAGCTCATACAAAAAAATACATCGTGCAGAATTCCTTGTCTACCTGCCAGATTTTCCAAGTGCCTCGCTTCTACACTTCAAGCTATTTGAATCTAACAGAATTTTCTTAAAAGCATAACGTGCCTAAGTATACAGTGTAGTTCTTTATTAAAATAAAAATAGCTTTTCAACGCAGCAGCTGTTACAAGCCTTAAAACAGCATTACCCTCTGTCTCTGTGATTTTTCTGCCAGAAAATTCTGGCAGCAGAAATAATCATGGTAAAAAAATCCCTGCCACTAAAATGGGTTTAGTGGAGGCAAAGATGAAATAATAATAAAAACTATCTGTAAGAGTCAAGTATTGGAAGCAAAGTTAGACTTTTTAGTGATGGGGAAACATGGAATTCAAACATCTTTATCATTTCCTTTGGTTTGGTTTTTTTTGTTTGTTTGTTTGTTTGAGGGTTTGAAGATTTTTTTATTATAATGGGAACTCTGTGAACTTTAAATACAGCTGCAAAGAGTGGCTCCTTTCGAGAGTCAGATTGTTCACTCTGATAATACTCAGTTTTGTATACTCAGATTACTCATCTCCTCATCTGAGGAGACATGATATTCCTGAGCCAGGAATTTTGTGAAGATTGAAGATAGGCATTTAGAGCAAACTCACTGTCTCAACAGTCATTATCTTTTTTAAGAAATAAAAGTTAATGTGAACCCAAGAAGGCCATACTTAAATTCACAATTTGCAGCTTTGGTTTTTATGAAAGTCACCTAGCAAAAGCTGTATTTATAATCAGAATCTATGATCCAACTTCAAATAAAGATAGGAGAATAAACTGAGTTGAAGAAAACTATTCTTGTTCTAATAATTTCTCTAAATAATTTCAGGTTTCTGAGAAAAAAAGAGTCAGGAAATATCTTCAGATTCTCAATTTTGCATATGCAGAATCCTGTTCAGTTACTGACTAATCTTAGTTTCTCTCTATTTTCTAGCTATACCTAGCATACTTGACCAAGTTAAATTGATCTTTTTAGATCTTCCTCTTGGCAAAGAATGTAAATACAAGCTTAAAATCGTGTGTGTGGCTAGTAAGAGTGAGCCTCCACATACATGCTTGTATTTAATTTGACTCACACCTGGGAGAGTTGGCAAGACTCAACTCCTAAACATTTTAAAAACGTGTGTCATTCGCGGTCATAAATCAACATCTATTATTCAAACTGGCATATAAATGTGTGTCAATATTTAATAAAATAAAAGTGTAGGGAACAATTTTCCTCAAGTTGTAGCAATGAGCTGCTTGCCAATGAAATGACTAAGGGCACTGGCATTCTGTTGTTTGCCTTGACTGGCAGATTGCCTGCCTCCCTCCGATGTGCAACACACGTGTCAGTGTTCAGGCTTGCCATATGCTCCCCTTCCTGACTTTGTATATGATACTTAAGGTCAGGATTTTAAAAATATTTTAGTACTAAGCTCTTGTTTTCAGGGGGACCTGGGCAAAAATCCAAACCTAGTTCTGTGTGCATAACAACGAACATACAAGATCTTCTCCATAACCTCGGAAATTCCCTCAGGAGAAGCACGGTGAAGGCTGCAATAGCAGTGTTCCTGGGTATCAGAACTTTATTGCCCTTCCCTAGAATTCTGGTTTAGTCAAATGAATTCAAGATTCTCTGTAGAAGATTTAGGATTTTGTGAAATGACCATGCATTATCCATGGTGAGTTTATGTAGGGGGTGGGGTTGGGCATTGACTCTGTTCTTATACATACCCACTGCTGTGTTCTCATGTAGCACCCGCTCAGCCAGCCTCATATTTTTTCTGCTGGAGCATCACACCCGGTGACCTTGGCTGCATTGGCTTTGAGGTCAGCCCAGACCTGAAAACAATTCAGCCTGGCTCATAGGGCTTGAAGCTGAATCTAATGAACCCTGTGTACCTGAGTCAGCTGCAGGCAGAATCAGATCAGATGTCTTTGTGTCGTGCTCCCAGAGCAGGGAGTGTGGTCCAGAGGCACGTAAAGGTTCTGCAGAGGGCAGGGTACAGCATTCCTCATTAGCCTGTGTCAGTCCCAACTCCCTCAATGGGACTCAGTGCTCTGCAGAGCTATTCAGATACGTCTGCACCACGACACTCGACATGACAGGTTCCACCAGAGCCTGTTAGCACCAGGAAAATCCAGCCTGTGTTTCTGTACACATGGCAATGCCTACAGTCGAGCTGAGGCAGGAATTTAATTTCCTGACAAATCTGAAAGGTTAGGCATTGCATACAAACGAGGGATTGCAGCACATCACCCCTCCTCACCCCCTGGTGAAGATGTACACAGACACACTGCAAGAGCTTCCAGGTTTTAGCTGTCTTACGTATTCCAAGAGCTAAGGTGGGGATTTGGGGAGTGTTTTGAAAGCAGAGGCAGAACGATCTTGTGGGATTGGGTTTTTTCCAGCTACTGCTAAGCTCCATTATCAGCATCTATATTGAACACACTGGAGTCAAATACAGAGCCTGTTCCTGAGGGCAGGCAGCAGTTTCTACTTTGTGCTGGTTTGGAGGACAGTTGCATTTACTCGCTTGGTCTGGTGTCAAGTGAATGTGTGAAGCTGTCATGATCAGTTTCTGAGCCTTTTCAGAATGTGATGCCTTTGGAGCTTCCCCACTAATGTTTTCAAGTCTGCAATGATTTGCCTTGGTCTGAAAGCCTTTTCTTAAAAAAGTATTTCTCCTATTGCTTATTGTAAGAGAAACTGTAGTGGAAATTTAGGGAGGAGAGAATGATAACTGAATTTGAAACATGTTTTAAATGTAATTACACTTGTGAATATATTTCAGTATTTTAAGTTTAGTCAAAGAAATTTTGTGTAGATTTGATCTAAATGACTTTTCAGGTACTTTCATGAAGTCTTTGCTTTAGGACTGTTAAGAGTAGCTGTTTTTCATTTGCACTAATAATGCATCAGTTTGGTTGGTTGGTTGTTTTTCAAAAAAGTGATCTGAAGCTGCAGTTGTTCATCATGATTTTGTCAGACCTGGTACTTTAATTTCTAGTGTATACCTGAAGTAGTTGCAACTGCTTAAATAAATTAAAGGAGGTAGTCAACTTAGTAAGAAAAGCAGTTTTACTACATAATTTGTTCCATCACCTTTTAGTGTCCTGTAAACAACGCAGAGAGGTTGAGCTACATCAAGTGTTTGTTCTAAAGTTGGTTTTCATAATTTATTGTGATTGTATCCTGTACAAAGACGTGGTGTCCTCTGAAGAGCCCAGCCAAAGGAGTCTGGGCTTGGTCTGGCCTTAATTTCTGAGTGGTTTTTGACAGTTAAAAGTCTGTTTTCTCAGTGTAGCCTTCAGCATACTGCTCTCTGGTTGGTAACATTGGTGTGCTACAGCAGCAAGTATTTAGTGTAGTAATTACTATAGTGGTGTCCTCATATGTTTGTGGATCTCTGTCAGCCACATTGTTTGCTTGATAGCCTTTATTTCTTGTTTGGAAGACTCTCTTAGCTTTGACTTACTATAACATGGCTGAATCTTTGAGAAACACTGAAATTCAGTTCATGGTGTATGTTAAAAGTTAAAGGAATAAAGCAAATGGATTGTTTTTTTCTGTTTTCCCGAGCACTGACTGAACTGTGTGCTTAGAATTGCTAAGTGATTAAAAAGTTGAAGATTTGAAACCCAAATTCAAATAATCTGAAGCTGTGCAAGTAATCTGGTCAGAGAGCTAAGCTGGCTGATAGCAGAGAGCAGTGTCACACAGCTGTGTAAGAGGGAACATGACAGTGTTAAGCAGGATTTATTTATAGCTGTAGTGATTAGTCATGCCACAGATGTATCCAAAAAGTACGAATCCCTTATGCTGGAAAGGTGATCTTGCCCAGTCTTTCCCTCTTCATGGTTATTGCCATGTTGCTGGGAAGGGATGAGGAAGGAGAACTTGAAGCAAAAAGCTATTGTGGTGGTAATACTTGGAATAGTCATTTATGAAGTTGTTGGAATATCAGTGCTAAATCCACAACTCTTCTCTTACCCGCATGGGCATTTTGGACTGTCAGTCATCCTCATAGAGGAAAGGGTGGTGCTGGGGGGCAGCAGGTTTTTTATCTCTTCGGTGGAAACCACTGAAGGCCATATTAGATTGCCAGGCTGCCAGTTTTTACAGAACTTCAGTGCTAAAATATTCCTTAAAGATCCCTTCACTGCTTTATGAAATACTGTCTTTCTGGCTACGACTCTTTCCCAAAATGTTTTATGTTTTGAAGTGTTGCTGGGCTGCGACAGCCTGTCTTCTAACTCCTGTGCTGCCTCTTAGGATTTCATAGAGTCATCAGTGGCACTTTTTCAGTCTGATGATGAAGATGGGAAGGCATTAGACATCACCAATGAAGAAATCCCTGATTTGGAGAAGGCTGGATTTGGCCCAGAGACAAGGTCGATTCTTGTGAGGAGTGGAGTGTAAGTCTGCTGAAATACATGGAGGGAACTTAAGTATTTTTGTGCATGTTTGGGTGCATCTTTTGACAGAATATGTTTCATGTGGTACAGGTGGTAAACATTTGGAGGAGAAAAATGTTTCTTTGTGTTTCCTTGGTGAATGGAAGGGGAAAAAAATAACTTTAGTTTTCTGTAGCTCTCATACTTGTACCTTGATTTGGATCTAGACATTCTTGTTACTAGAGAAAGTTTGTGATGTTCCTCCAGAGGTGTCACAGACTATAGTTTCACAATACAGGAGCTTTGGGAGGAATACAGAAGAGAGATTTTAGGTATTTTAAGGTCTGGGATGCCTTTTGGACAGGTAGAGCCTGTATAGAAAGGATAAGATGTGCTGTATTTGTTAGAAAGTCAGACTGCTGGCACTGAATTTTAATTTTATAGAACTATTTTAACTAAAAGCAGGGGTTGAACCAAGGGCTGTGGAAGAGTACCTGGCTCAAGCTGATGCAGCCTACAGGGTGGACCTGGCTAACTTTTGGTGTGCATATGTTAAGTTTGGAAGGAAAATAAACAAGGAAACAAAGAAAATAAATAAGGAAGGTAAATTACACCACCTGCAGTGTCTGTTGACAGACAGACATATGTGGTATTAACTGGTGGAGCAAGGACAAAACTCTAAAGTGCTAGAAGCCTAAGAATTAGTGTGGGGGAGCTAGAATGCTTGGCATGGAATAATAGCTCTGATCCAGCAGATACTGCAGAGACTCACAGAAAGGATAAGCAGGGGAGTGACTCACTCTGTGGGAACGATGGAATATCCCTGCATGGAAGGCAGGGATACTGTGCATGAAAAATAATATCAAATGCTAAAACGTAAAAGATGCTATGAGAAAATAGCACTATGGAATCATGTGGGGGGAAATTCCAGAATTTTAATAGTAATTTTAAAAGTACAATATTAACACTGTCATACCTACCCTAATGGTGATGGTGGGTGGGGATCAGGAGCTGTTAAGTGAGACTAAAAAACTTCTAACTTAGCATGGGTAGCAATAGTGGGGGACTTGAACTGCTCACACAGGGGCTGATTATTAGTGTCTCTTGAGGATAAAATACAAGAATGAAAGGCTGCAACTCAGTTTGGAGAGGAGGGATACAAATGAGAACTGCAAAATCCTGAGGGTGATAAGAAAAGTTTAATGCAGTAGCATTTCTGAGAAAAGCATCATCTCATGATGAATGTATATTTGATGGAAAGGCAGATACCCAGAGTTGTGTGTTTGTCAAATAGTGTTTGCAAAGTAAAAGCAGAAAATCAAAGGTGTGACAGTTTTGTGCCTTGCCTTGGGTTTAATGTTGCACTGTCTGTCAGATGGGCTTTTTGTTGTATTTAACTTGCTAGCATTGTCATGAGACTGCACAGAAAAATGTGATGGTTTTGGTTTAATTTTTGTGTCATTCTCCAGGTGGGTGGCGTATAAGCAGAAATATTTCTGTGGAGAACAATATGTATTGGAGAAAGGAAAATACAAATGCTTCTTTGACTGGGGAGGATCCAGTAAAATCATCATGTCAATTCGACCTGTGAAGTTGGTGAGTTACCAGAACCTGTTAAGGGGGAAACTTGAAAAAAATGAGGCCTTTGGAGTCCAGAGCATTCCATAATAATTAAGCAGGACAGTCCACATTATAACAACTTGTCTATTTATTTGGAAACAACTTAAAGACCATTGTTAATGACATCATGAGTCTCATATTTAAGTCTCTGTTCAGAACAGAGGCTTAAATAGATGCTCTGGATCTTTCTATGTCTTAAGAAAATTATCAGGGGAACCTCAAAAGAAGAACTTCCCTTTGGCAGACTGCCTAAAGGGAAGGAATAACCTGGCCTGGAAAGATGAATTTGCTTTAAAACATAGTAATTTAAATGCCTAATCAGTAATGGATATAAAAATACTGAGAATTTATCTGGCCCATGTTGTTGTTCTGCAATAGAATTCTGATTTTTTTAATTATTATTATGCTGAATATTTGTAATACACACAGTGGATAAAGACAGGAAATATTTTTAATCCATTATTCAATCCAAGGTAGTGTAACTTGCCCAAGCAGATTAATGCCAGAACTGTCAAAATCCAAATGCAAAGCAAAGGCAATCCTCAGTAATAAGTATTAAATAATAATAAGCAATAAATAAATAATAAGTAATAAATTATACTAACGCACTGAAAAAAGGAAAGGATCATTTTACCTTACTTTGAAGATCACGTTTGGAAAGAGCTGTCACAGTCATCTGTTGTTTTTAATTCTGTGTCTTTTCAAGAAGTAGCCTCAAAAACAAATGCAGAGACATTTACATGGACTCTAATCCACATTATACGAACTAATTAATTCTGATGCAATTTCTGTGTGAAAGGCACTGAACAGTCAGGCAGGTAATCGTGAGCTTACAGGCAGCTGATGGCAAAAATGGGGAAGAGAATTGTGCCAAGAGCCTGGGAAGTGTGTTTTTTCTCTCCTCTTGAGTTCATAATTAACAAATTTCAGGAACTTGACGTGTTGCCTAGGAAATTCATTGTAATTGATTTGGGTTTTTTTTAACGTGTGTGTATGTGTTTATTGTTGCAGGAACCACTTGGAATGAATGAGCCTCCACATTTGGTATGTTGACATTATATAACTGTCTTTAGTACTAAACTACATTAAATAGCTAAATACAGACAATGCTGAATGTCTTGCTTCAGATGATATCTCAGATACTTCAAATGATACCTCAGTGTTATCATTTCATACATTACATCCATCATATCATTGATGGATGAAAGTGGTAGCTGTATAAAGGTTAAGTTTGCTAATGTTCTGCTCTTTGCTTTATTCCACATCGTACCCTTTAGTATTCTGTCTCAAAAATGCAAGCAGTCCAATAGGTTTTGACTGACTTTGGGTCTCCATAGCTATTTATCTTCCTCTTCTTCCCTTCTTGTTCCTGGAAACTCGCCATCACATTCACTCATCCTTCTCTTCATGGCAGATTTTTGTTCCATTGTTTTGCGTTGTATCTGGTTTGTCACTGCTGTGTTCACGGACTTGCTGAGGATGAAAATATAAACTGCAGAAAATTGAACTGCAATTCCCAAACCTGCAGATGCATCAACAGAAGAAGTTGGGTTTTTTAGTCTTGAGTGCTGATAGCTCTGGTTTTCATAGTCTCTTTAAGGAGCAGGTAATCACATCGTTACCTTTTCCTCACCGTAACATTGACCTTAACCGAACACATACTGGTTATAATAAATCTGTGATAAATCTCTTCTATGATATATTCTGACAATTTCCCTGAAAGTTGTGTCTGACTTGGTGGTAACTTACAATGAGCAAGTGGTTCCCTATAACTCACTTTTAGTCTCAAGAATGACTTAGTTTTGGGGTTTACACTTTTGGTCCTTATCTTATAAGGTTATGTTCCATTAATGGACCTTTGTGTTATCTTTCTGAAAACAAAATCACCACACATGGTCTGTGTTCCCTGCAACGTTCTGTCCCCACAGGGCTCTCCTCCCTTCCAGCACTAGCTGTTTGATTTGTCCTTTTCTGTCCTGGAGTGCACTGCTGGTTGGGTGATGATCTGAGGGGCTGCATTCCTTGCTCTGTGACATGCTTTTAATTAAGCAAATTTGGAAAACTCTATTTCAAAAACGTGACATTATGTTTCAGGTAAAAGAGACTTTAGAGCTCAGTGGTTCTCTTTCAGCAAACTTTTAAGTATTTTGTCATCTGGACACAATTTTGCTCTTTCTTCCTTGGATGGGAAATAACGTACACTGTGTTGTTTAGCAGGTGGACCACACCCTCCTTTTTCCCCAAGTATCCTAGTTCTATGATTTTATGATTAACCCAAGACTGCAGGAAATGTTTCCTGTCTGAAGACATAATTGGTGCATTATTTTAGTCTTAAACACTGACTTCCTGCCAGACCTATTCACATGGCAGTTTGCAGCCAAATCCAAAGACTTGCAAGGATATTCACAGTAAGGCCTTGGTAAATGATACCAGATAAAATAACCAGCTCAAGTGAAACCAGAGAGGTCCAAACAGTTGAAGACAATTTTATTTCCATCTTCAATTCTTCTGCTTTTTCAGGATCACCTAAAAACTGTTCTTTGAGTGCATTACTCCAGTTTTGCAGACCTTTTAAGATCAATTCAAGCCCTTGAAGTTTCAATGAATTGTGCTTTATAGTCTTTTTATTTCCCAAAACTCAAAAAAATCTGTGTGCATGTATATACACAGTCACCTTTAAATACTCACCTGTACTAAATTGTGTTTTGCCTCTTGTGTTCTCTAAACAGTCCTAACACCAGTTGTAAAAAAATTACTGTTCTGATTTATCACAGTCCTGGTTCTCATAGGATTCCACCCCAAAGCTAAGGAAGGAAGAACATCATTAATATCCCTACAGCTCTTATAGGAGGGGAAACATTTTGCATAAGTTTTTATGGGAAAACGTTTAATCACTTAGAGTAAGTAAAGGGCAGTCTTTTGGATAAATATGAAGAATTTCCCATTCAAAGTAAAATAAAAGCTTTCATGTATGCACCAGTCTTTTAGTTTGGAACTTCAAAGCATGGTGTATAGGAGCTGGCAGGTCCTTAAACATCCTGACGTTTGAGTCTTGTATAAGCCATATATTGGTTATTTGGAATGATTATACATTCTCCCACTTTTAATAAGCATGTATCTGAGCTAAGGGAACTATTTTCACTGTCTACAACAGTGTGTCTTCTTTTCACTTCTGTTTTTAGTTGCTCATCAGAAANGTTTTCACTGTCTACAACAGTAGACTGACTACACTGACTTCTTCCTCCTGCCAGGCTCCCTAATAAACCATGGACATACAGTGTCTGAAATCACCGACTCGACAAAGCCATTCCTTTTGTTTATTAAAATAAAACTTGGTTTTGCCCAGTAAGCACTTCTTTCAATAGCAGCTGACTTGTACAGATGATTTAGAAAGCAGAGATAATTGCTGTGATACCTTATATTTGTATTTTACTATGTTGTCTGTTGAACTTTTAGGAAGCGAAACCTCATATAATAATGTCAAACCGTGACAAACCAGAGATTGCTGCACTCTGAGACTAATTGCAGATGCTCATCCCAGCTTTTGTCAAATTAGGACCATTATTAGGTACATTCTGTATTAAAATGAGTTGTGGATCTTTTTAAAAGCCTTCCATAGTATGTGACCTATGAAAGGAAGGGGAGGTGTGCATATATATATATATATATATTTATTTCTGTAAAGAGCTTTTAGATGAGTGGGCAGAAAATACTATGTAATTACAGCTTAAATAGATGTTTTGTGACATAGCAGTGTGATTGCATTTACAGAAAAATCAGTTACACTTTATTCACTGTATTGTAGCTGATCTGTGTTCTCCAGTTAGTAGTTGGAGCATGTAAGGCCAGGTTAATCTTTTCTTGTTCTTTCTAACAGGAAACATACTCATTTGTTTTAAAAACATAGACTGAGCTTTTCCATAAAATCATTTGCTGATACTTGTGTTTGGCTTTCTCAATCTGTACTGGCAAAAGCATTTGATTTCTTTTCTTTGGCAGGAAGCTTGGCCAATTTGGGGCATGAAGGGGGAAGTAGTTCTTGCAACAGCCATCGTGTTTTTCTTCCATTACAGAATATGAGCTATTCTCTTGATACAGTTAAATTTTTCATTCTTTTCCAGCCTCTCTTTCAGGCTTTAAAGTGAAATTCATCTCAGTTACACAGTGGCAGCCCAAGGGTACAGAATTCTGGGTGACTTTGCTGTAGATCACAGCCTGTATCATACTGGGTTTTTTTCTTTTTTGTTTCTATTTTCCCATTTTCTTTTACTGCAGCACTTTCAGCCTTATTGCTTTTCAGGGTGAATTGATCATGTCTTACTGGTGGGGCGTGGTCCAGTGTGACTTGTAGTTCTTCACCATGACACCCGAAGTTCAGCTAAGCTGTTTTTATGAGTTCCCAGCTCTGTCAGAAATTCTGAAATTAAAAACTGCCTGCTATCACTGTGGTCTCAGAAGATTTCAAGGCACTTTGTCGACAGTAGATCTGTGACTTTTGACCATTGCTTCCCCATTCCAGTGTTTTGAACATTGGATTGCTGAACTGCAGTGGGATTTAACTGCAGTTCACAGGTCCTTCATGTGGATGAGAACAGCCTTCAGTCCTGCCCTTCTCTTTTTGCTGGGCCCTCTCCTGCTGCAGTTGAACTTCTAACACTTGATAACACTGCCTGCCCTAGCATCACTGGGGAGCATTCTGTACCAGTCCCACAGATGATAAATTACTTGATCTTTCTAAAAATAAAGCAGCTATAGAAACGTAAAAGATTCGTCAAATGAGAAGTCATTCTGTTTATTGTATCTTTATGAATTGAATGGATACTTCTGTGAGAGTACAGCTTTCTCTGTTTACATTAATGATAATGCCTTCATTTTCCTTCTAGTCATTGTTTTTGTTTTGTTTTGTTCTTGTAGCTCAAAGCTTTCAGTAATACACATTTCCAAGGAGCATGTATAGATTTCACAGCAGAAGTTTCTGATTTTACATCATTCATACCATGTTCTTTTAAGGTTCTTCGGGGATGGTAAGTCTGTTGTTTTACATGCCACCATTTTCAGTGATGTGAACTTTTTTTTTGTTTTAACCTTACTAAATTTCAGGCAACTGAAAACACATAACACATGCCCATCATATTCCATCGTGTTTTAGACCCTTTGTCTTGCAATGCATCTCACTAACTCTCATCCTGTCCTTGGTTTGGGTAGTATGCATTTTGCTATCCCTGTGGGAAGTTTGCACAGTTACTGTGATTCTTTTTTTAACTCCAATTAGAATTTATTCCAGATTTTGAGAACTTGGTATAGTAGAAGTGTCTGCATTCCACTTGCATCGTTTGACTCTGGAACTAAGGTTTCTGTACCACATGATTTGATCTTGCTGCTTTGGGTTGCTTCATAGCATAGCCTTTGAAGTCACCTTACTTTTAAGCTTGACAAGAACAGAGACATTTTTTATTCCTTGTGTCCTTAGCAAATCTTAAGTCTTGAAAAAAACTTGCTGTTAATAAGCAGCTAGAGCAGCTTATCTTTTTTGTTTCCTTATTCTTGCAGTTGGCTCCTGTGTTATGAAGGGGAAATCACTGACAATCACTGTGTGCTGGAAGAAGGGCTCTACGTTGACCTCAGTTCCTGTGGCTGCCCGGCTGCTGCAATCAAATCCCTCAAGCCTATTCAATATGTAAGAACTCTATTGGAAAAAAAATAATAACATTTTGGAACTCTTTTCCTAGTCAGATGTCTGAAGCAAGTGCTTGTGGTAAATAGAAGAAAGAGTGTTTGTTTTCTTGGCTTACAGGATTTTCTGGGTTAGGAACAAGTTGGTCTGTGTGCACTCATGCACATGGTCACTTGTAGGTGTGTGCTCTTGGGTGTTTTGGGCTCAAAGTTGCTCTGTTTTGTACAAGTTGCATTGGTTAACATTTTTCTCACTGGTCACCCTGGATGGGCACCAGGTGCCCACCAAAGCCACTTTATCCTTCTCCCTCCTCAGCTGGACAGGGCAGAGAAAATACAGCAAAAGACTCGTGGGTTGAGATAAGGGCAGNGCTTGTGGTAAATAGAGGAAAGAGTGAAGTTTTGTTTTCTTGGCTTACAGGATTTTCTGGGTTAGGAACAAGTTGGGCTGTGTGCACTCATGCACATTGTCACTTGTGGGTGTTTTGGGCTCAAAGTTGCTCTGTTTTGTACAAGTTGCATTGGTTAACATTTTTCTCACTGGTCTTGTGGCAGGTTCACCTGTTTTTAGTTGCTCATCAGAAATTGAATAGCAACTAAATTTCTTAAATCTCTCAGCAACTCTCCTGACTTCTTCCTCCTGCCAGGCTCCCTAATAAACCATGGCCACTTTATCCTTCTCCCTCCTCAGCTGGACAGAGGAGAGAAAATAGAGCAAAAGACTCGTGGGTTGAGATAAGGGCAGGAAGACATCACCCAGCAGTTACCATCACAGGCAAAACAGACTCAGCTTGGGGAAATTAATTTGTTACCAAACAAATCAGAGTAGAATAATGAGAAATAAAACTAAATCTTAAAACACCCTCCTTCTATCCCTCCCTTCTTCCCTGGCTTAACCTTACCCCTGATTTTCTCTGCCTCCTTCTCACAGCGGCTCGGGGACAGGGAATGGGGGCTGCAGTCAGTTCATCACGTGTTGCTGCAACTCATTCCTCCTCAGGAAGAGGAACCCTCATGCTCTCCCCCTGCTCCACTATGGAGTCTTTCCCATCATACAGTCCATCAACTTCTCCAGTGTGAGTCCTTCCCATGGGCTGCAGTTCTTCACAAACTGCTCCAGTGTGGGTCCTTTCCACAGGGTCCTCCAAGCAAAACCTTCTCCAGGATGAACTCCTCTCTCCACGGGGCCACAGGTCCTGCCAGGAGCCTGCTCTAGCCCAGGCTTCCCAAGGGGTCACAGCCTCCTTCG
>VYXB01008558.1:273972-312013 GCA_013397135.1 Pachyramphus minor
AAAAAAAAGTGTACCAAAAAACCCTCTCAAGCAAATTCAACCACCAAAAGCCATTGGCATGGTGGGAAGGATGTACAATTTGAGCTTGAGAGATGGACTTTTCAGTAGACTACACAGATGCAGTGACTTCAGTCCCACCTCACCTGCTGGGAGCCTGGTTTTTAAGTTAGTCTTTTGGACAGTGCTGTGCTAAATCAGAGTGAAGTGTTGACACAGAATAGTAGGTCTCATCCCAATCCCCCAGCCTGTAATCTCACAGGGAAGTAACTGTGCAGTTTGGCATAGTAGGAAACTGCTGGCAGCCCTTGATTACCAAGGGCCAGGCTCTGGAAGAAGTGTGTTTGGCAGGCTGTGTGTGGGAAGCTCTCACATCTTCCTCTGCTTTGTGAGAGGCTTGCACCTCTTAGCTCAGTTCCTTTCTCTCAAATAGGAGCCCTCGTATTTCAATACACAATCAGGGCACTAAACAGCATAAAATGCTGTTGAACCCCACCTGTTTCTCAAATAGCAGTGCCCTCAGTCACTGTGAGTGTAGATCACCCAGGTCAGGGCTCCCAGGCTTTGTGTGGCACCGACGTGATGCCGAGCACGGAGCAGTGGGTTCCGTCCGTGGTCAGGAACAGCCGCAGCTCACTCTGTGCATTGTCCACAAAACACTGTTCCTGGAACAGAGCCCTCTTTATTACAACATATTTCTGTTAGTTCATTCAAGAGAGAAGCAATGCTATTCCCAAGTGGAGCTGTTGTGTAGCTTTATTGAATTCATTTGTGGCACTGGGAACCCTTTCCATTATTCAGCTTTAAATGCCAGACCCAAGGTGTGTCTCTTGGTCGCATATGTGTGAGAGGAAGAACATTTAACCCCAGCACCAAGCCCTGAATGTGCATTGTCTCCTGCTCCACTTTCAGTGAGATGAATTTGCTGCAAGTGTGGCTGTGAAGGACTCCCACACTGTGGTGGGGAGCCATGCATTGCTGTATGTGAGGTTTCTGCATCCCACATGTTCACTAGAAGAGGTCCATGTGTGGCACTGGCAAAGGGAAAAAAAATTTGCTTTTAGGAGTACAAAGGCCAGCTCATTACCACCCTTGGTCCAAGTTCAGTGGTGTAGGTGTGGTCCAGCTACATATTTTAGAAGTAGATTGTATCAGCCAGTTCTTTGGGATAGGAGAACAAAATGGGTGGAGGAAAATGAGGGCATTGGATCTGGGTATTCCTTTCTAATTTGCAAGTTTGTAGTGATAATATGTTACCTTGATTTTTGTACAGCTGAGTGAAGTGGTAAAGGGTAACTTTTTGAGTTTTCACTTCAAATCTGTAACGGTTTTGAGGGGCTTTTTTAGATGTTGTCAGTCCTTAAACCAGTCTCAATGTTCCTAAAACCAAAAATGAGATCTAGGTTGTAGGTTGTGCAATGCTTTTTTCGCTTGGTTGCTTTCTTTGCCCTTTTCTTTTGAGGCATTCCTTATTCTTGCTCTGGTCAATTGTGACAGTTCCTGTATTTCTGTATTGATTATCTTTTTCTAAGTTAAATACAGGTGTTAACCAATCTTCCCAGCATTCCTGTGAGGCAAATAATGAAATCAGACACAAGAATGAATTGGTTTCCCAAGGCCAGGCAATGATTCATTCTGTGTAGCTGGGACTGGACCGTGTGTGTTCTGTCGTCCAGCACTGTGTTCCTCTGCCTCAGCCAGGCATCCATCCCACACTGAAGGGAGTAGCCAGGCAAGAGCAGCCTCAGTAAAGACAGTTGGAAATGATGAGTTAGCCAAGACTGAAGTGTAAAGATTTTCCCATGGATGTTGAAATAGAGCTGTGGAGGCTCATCCAGTTCAGACTCTGGCAAATGCTGTTTGCAGAGCAGCAGGTCAGCACAGACATGAAGTGGGGAAATGCACCAACCCTTGCCATGATTGGGTTAGTCATGCTTTGGTCTGGCCCCATGGACTTCTTTTTTTGGCATTATTGGGCTTTGCCATCAAAGTTTGCAAAATCTAACTTTGCCAAAAAATGGTGCAAGGGTAAACATGATTTTGGTGAGCCCTTGTAATAGTTTTCACAGCATTTGTAATACAAAATTATCCATATGTTATCCATAGCTAAAACTATGCTTTTTGTTATAGGCACATGTGCAAATTCACCTGTGTAAGTGATTTTCAGTTCCAGTGCCTTTTGGGCAGCTGCTTTGTGCCTGCACACTGCTGCTTTACAAAGCACCTAAGCTTTGCACTGCAAGTAAAGGGCATTTAAAGGAAGCTTATCTTGAGTGGTCTTTGTTTAATATCAAACACATCAGGCTTTCATTGTGGTTTTTTTCTGAACTGGTAGAATATAAATATCTGTTCTGAATTGTGGAAAAATTTGTGGTGCGCAGCTTTTCTTCATAAAAGAAAAAAAGGTGAAAATCATTAGGGGAAAGCCTGATCTGAATTGAACGGCACAAGAGATTTTTGGTGTGTTGATTTCCCTGGCTTACCTGTGTCATTGTCACTCCATCATGTGCTGTGTGAGCCACAGGCTACCACACCCATTAAGTAAAGAATATCAGTGTATTTAGCAGTTCACAAGGCTGCTCATATCTTGAAATGCTGTGTAACTATAGCCTTCCCTCACCACTGGCCTCCTGAATATATTAAATCTCTTCAAGTTTCTCCCTGGGCACTGGCATTAAGAAACAGAACAAGCAAAACCTCTTAAAATGTTATTGGTGCTGGTTTAAGCAAAGGCACTTAGTTCCTCCCCACATAAAGTAATTCTTTAGTGCTTTGTCATTCTCACAGTTGGCAAGCTTTTCCCAAAGGATGGCGTTTCGGGTTATTTTCCTTGAAATAATTATGGAATTTAAAAAGAAGGTGAAGTAATCCTGACCTAGACATGGGAATGACTTGCCAGTGAAGGTGGATGACTTTAGCTTTCCTATGAAATGGGAAACTGGGGTCCACCTAAGGCAATGAGGTTGTCCCCTCTTATATTCTCTGCCAGGTGCCCTTCCTCTGGCTCTTGGAGAGCTCCTTTCGTCCCTGGCCTGTCAGGACTGGGCTTTCGTGAAGAAAGCTGATCCTTTCAGCCTCACAATTACCTATCAGAGGTGAAACTTCCACCTGAAAATGAGTGAAAATGCTCCTCAGTGTTCTGCAAGGAAGGATGGGAGCAGGATGCATCTCTAGTAAGCATAACAGCATGGCCTCTAAACCTTGTTTTTCACTGTTGGTAGTTTCCATGGAGCTACGAAAACAAAGTCAGAGAAAAAAGCCAGGCCAAGTCACTGCTGCCAGCTGTTGGTGTATAAGGGAATATATACAGTGAGGAATCAGCTCCTTGCTCCGTATATGGTTATGGAAATGTAAGAGCTCAGTCCTTGACACAGCAGCCTGTTTTCTGTCTGTGCAAGGTCAGTGGAGTCGTCCTGAGGTCTCACTGGGAAGGTGGTGTCAGCTCTTGTCACAGGTTGTGTGTGTGCCAGGGACACAGTGCCTGCTGCCTGCGGACACACTGGGACTCTGAGCAGCTGGACAGGGCATTCCCAGGCCATTCAGGTCAAACAGTCTCAACCACAAGACAGCTGGAGTCATTTCAATTGACTCTGGAGTCATTTTAATTGACTCCACCAATGTGCTGTCCTGGTTCTTAGCATATAAATGGATATGCTGTATCAGATTACTTGTCCATCTAGTACAGCATCCCTGTCTCTTGACATACTGAATATTGCAGCAGCAGGATAAATTTTTAGGCTTGGGTAACAGTGTCTGGCAACACTGATGCCAAAGGGTGTTTCTTGTGGTCACTAATGCCCTTGTGAAAATTGGCCCTGTTGGACCTGTTCTGGACACAATTTCTGGTGTCTGCTCAGGTGAAAAGCAGTGCCAAGACTGTTGCAAACAGGAGTGTGATGGTACTGCCCTGCTGAGCAGAGCAACCTGAGAAATAGCTGCCTGTGTGCTGGTCTGGATTTCAAAGCAAACCCTTAGTCACACATTGTAATTTTGACTCACCCCATCCAGCAGAAGGTACTTGGGAAGAACTGACATTCCAAAATAAAAACATTGCAGGTTTTAATCTCTTTCTGGTTTGTAACATTAGTTTTTTTAGGAGTACAGTGGACTTTAGGAATGGGTCTGAGCGGATGATCCCCAAGCTCTTCTTTAAAATGTCTCAGCAAACTCTCTGTCCTTGCAGCGTTGCATGACTTTGATTGTCCCTGCACTGGTTGGCAGAGGAAAACAACTTCTCTGAGCCAGATTCTGACCAACCAGCTACATACCAAATGCTCTGAGTCAGTGTCAAGTAAATTTGTGTGTCCTGACTCACCACTGAGCTCTTCAGAGACACTTCACTACAATACATGTGCCTCCTCAAACATGAAAGTTAATTTCTCTTAATTACTCGGTGCCTGTGTCAACTTTAATTCAGTATTTTGCTTCATTCATTCCACCTAAGGCCATATCTTTGCTGCAAGAGAAATCCTAACTTTTGCTTGACCCAGCTATCTCAGGGTAACCTCTCCTAAGCAAAGAGACTTTCCTGGAGAGGCTGATCAGAGGTTACCCAGACCTGTTCTCTCCTCCTTTACCAGCTGCAGCAAGATGAAAACTTCAAGTGCTTATGCTTTTGGTTACAATACTCCCCTTATGGTTTGAGGTTAAAAATGCTGAAGAATTGTGCCAGTGTTCCTTGTACTAAGGCACAGACTTTGTGTATTTAAATGTTTCCTCTGTTTTCCTGCTGATCTTATAGCTCTACCACATTTCCATCCTTTTATTTGCTTTCCTAGGCAATCTGTCAACTGTAGAAAAGGATATTAAGCAAAAAATGTTTCAATTCTACATGAGATTGAAGGGGTTAGTAATTATGCTGTTTCTTCAGGATCATCAGGAGAAAAATAGGAATGCCTGTTTAAAACAATGAGAACTTTTTAGCTGACCCTTTTAACCTCTTACAGTTTGTAGCTCTCTAACATTTTTGCAGTGAACTACTGCTGATGGAAGTCTGTGAACACTGTACTCATGATTTGCATCACTGCTTTAGGAGCACTCTGCAGATCACCCTGAACACTGCTGGTGTAACATGTTCCATCAATGAGTAAATAACCTGGATTTATGAGAAGCAAAAACTAAGGCCCTGGTGATACAAATCAGATCAAAATGAGTTTTTTTCAGATGCAGAGGCCTCTCTGCCTCACGAAGTGACTCACTGTGCCTGGCATGTGTCAGTGGGGCCACTACACTCTGACAAAGCCACTCATAAATGCAATGTGTTCCAGCTCTGTGTGCTTTGGAGTTTTTTCCTTCTTTGTTAAAGGGAGCATGATCTGACCCAAAAGCACGTGGAAATTCAGCTGAAGTGGGCAAACGTGCTCATCATGTCTGACACCTGAAGTTAGACTGTTCCTACTAAAACTTTGCTTTTTTTCTCTCTCCTTCCTCCTCCCTCAGGTTTTTGCTGAGCCTTCCATCAGTCTGTTCACCCTGGAATGCTGCAAGGGCAGAGAGCTGCACTTCAGTGAACCTGTCAGCTCTGTTCTGAATGAGGACCTTAATTTTTACACTCAGTCTGTGTGGGTGAGGAGCGGACTGTAAGTATGGAAGAAATATTGCTGTCAGTTTTGCACTGTAGGGACCAATACTGAACATGCCTTTTCTCACCCTGTTCATAGGATGTTTCACATTCTAACTTTAATTTTGAGACAACATAAAATTCTAAAATGCAGTTGAATGCCAGGCACACTTTTTGTATCAAGACCCAAAACTGAACAAAAACTCTGGGCAGAGGGTATAAGAATCATCCTTTTATCCTTATAGTGTAGGGATATGACCAGTAGAGCCTGTTGTTCAAGCCAGGAGCCAAAAGTAAGTTTTGATTGCTGATTTACAAAGACAGGTAGTAAATTCGACCTGCCTTTATTAACTGGCTGTAAAATACCAGCTATAAACTGCAGTGATTTAAACCACTGCAGTGGTTCAGTGAAGCTTGATGTGCTGACTGGGTGCCAAGGAGGCAGCAGCTTCTGAGGGAAGCTCAGGATGGATCTGACAGCTGGAACAGTAATTTGCTTCTGTTCTTAGTTTAACTCTCCTCTCTGAGTGTGAACACACACCCAGGTTCTTCTGTGAAAACCACTTTACAGCTGCAGGAGTGACCCTCTGACCTCTTCCACATGTTACCCTTTCACCTTTTGGAAAACCTCTCAAGTGTTCTGTCTCTGACCAGGTTTTCAGCTTCCACATCCACAGCAGCAACAAACAATTTGCAGAGTCTCATCCTGCAACTGAGACTGGCTGGAAACTGCTGTTCCTCTAATATAACACACATTTCCTATGTTTATGTTTGACTTTCCCCACCTTCTTCACACAAAGCTGTGATTTTCTTGAGAGAATAGTGAATATAAGCTTCCCCACAGAGCTTTGCCAATTCACTATGAGTTCTAGTCCCTAACATCTGTGCCACTTCCATCCTGAAACCTTGCTGGGAATGTAGAGTGAGTGATGATCTGCTGCTGTTGTCTTGAGGTGCCCCAGATGAGGGTGGCAAACAGCTGCTGTTTGGCTGAGAACTGCACACGTTCTGTGTTAGTTTGGAGGGGGAAAGGCCTTCTCTGGGAGGAACACCTGACTGATTTCTGGTGGGAGTGTGTAAATCTCCATTCCTCCGTGGAGATGTTGAGGTCTAGGGTTGATCCTGTTGGGAAACAACTCTTTATGAGCTTTCTCTGCCCTCTCATCAGGGGTGTGGAACTGGAAATTAAATCCCTTTGCCCATGCAATTGGCTGTAAAGGAAGGGTGATGGCTTTAGGACCACATAGCAAGAAAGCACAGGAGAGTGAGTGCAGCACTCCAGCCCCTCCTGCACCTTTCTGCTCGTTATTGTGCATCCAGCCAGGTCAGCTCCTTCCCTGTCTTTGGGAAGGGTCAGGGCAGAGTGGCTGGGCTTCCTCTGAGTTGTTTGTGATGCTCCCTAGAAAACAGACCCCCACAGCCTGTCCCCATCCCCCGTGGCAAATAGGTAGCCTAAAGGTGTCAGGTGATCATGGGAAGTCTGTGGGTTTGTTTGCCTTCTCTGTGATTAAGAGTTCAGGAAGGCGGATTTGGAGGTTTTTTAGCTCCTTGTCCCAAAGCCTGCTGTCAGCTTTAGGCAAATAACAAAGATTTACTGGCCACCTCAGCAATGGCTCAAGCCTGGGCTGTGGCTTGGCAAAGGGGGCTGGCTGCTGAGGTACTCAGAGATGTGGGACAGGAGGCACAGCCTGGTGAGAGCCAAGGTGAGTTCTGTCTGTGTTGCTGAAGGTCAGAAGCCCAACTTGGCTTTATCTGGTGCTCACTGTGCCAGTCTGACCCCTCTCTGTTTCCCATAAATGTCTGCTGTGAAATTGCATTCCAAATGAGACTGTCCCGTGCTCCAAGAACAATGCTAACAAATGAATTCTCAGTGACCTGACAGAAAACATTGCAGGGGGAAAAAGTCAGGAATGTATTAGAAGGGTAAAGAACACAGAGTGATGGTCAGGCTGCTCCAGAGACCTGTTAGTCAGGAGGGGTAGGACTTTATTTGAGGAAACAGGAATACAGCCTCATTGGGAGGCAGTTCACAATCAGCACACTTTATGCTCCATGGAGCCCTGAGCAAGGCTGGCTGTGAAGTTCCTCCAAATTATGTGCCACGGGAAAAGCAAATTCCAGGTGCTGTGAGCGCTGTGGATGATGTTTTCTCACTGACTTAGAGCTCACCCACCCCTGGTGATCTTGGCAGCTGACCTGAGAAACAGGTAACCGGGGAAACCAGTGTTTGCTTTGTGTCCAGAGGAGTTAACGAGGCAGGCATTTAGGATTCACCGTCCACACAACAATGTGCTATTGATACAAACAGAAGGGATCTGTGATCCTGAAGCTGCCCTTTGTAAGCAGCATTTACTGAGCAGATGCCCAGATAACAAGGGGTCTGTATGTGCCAGTGGTGAGGAATTCAGCCATTCCCACAGCTCAGATATATTCACTACAGGAAAGTCTGCAGGGTACAGGTTTTGGAGTAAACACTTTGTGTTTTCAGACAGGGGGAATAGCTATAAAAAGCCTTAACTGTTATGAAAACATAGGACAAGAACCTCTCATAATTAATATGTACAACTTGGCAAAGCTGCACCTGGTGTGTGGCTCCCTAATTTCTTTACTCTGCCAGCTGAAACCAGGATTATTCCCATGTGGTTTTTCCTCTTCGTGGAGAAAAGAAATGGGGGGAAGAGCAGGGAGATGGGGAGTGGAGTTTACAAATTTCAGGCAGACAAACAGAAAACAGGTCTCAATGTCAACAGAAGGCAGTAAAACCACTGACATGGGATGACATTTTGCAGCACAGAAATATTGAGGCTTCACATGAGCACCACTGTGGAGAGGTTTGGGGTTTTCAGGAGCATAACCCTGACCTGCAGTTTGGGTTTGCCGTGGTTAACACGAGGTCCTTCATGTTCTGTTCTCTGTATCCAGGTGGATTGCATATGAGGGATGTAATTTTTTAGGAAGGCAGATTCTGCTGGAGCCCAGTGAGATTTCAAACTGGAAAGAACACAGTGGCTGGAAAGTAATTGGTTCCCTTCGTCCCATGAAGCAGGTACTGTAAGACTTTGTGAGGACAGGGGGGTTTTTTGGACAGGGATTTAGTGCACAAGTATCAGCTCTAGCAGCAAGTACAGTGGTGTGTGTTGTGCTCCTTAAATCAAGCCAATGGTGACAGCCAGAAGAACCTACTGGAAGAGTTCTGAAGCAGAAAATTCCTCTCGTGGCAGTTATTGAGATCTATGTTCTGCTCCTAAAGGGAAATAATTCCTAGTTTCATGAAGACAAGTTTTGTTTTTCTGAATTGCTCATTAGCATGGTCTGGAGATGCTCTATTTTTACACTTTTGGCATATAACAATATAATGAGAAAACCAATTCCACACTTGTTTCATAATTAACATAAATGGAAGCAAGAGCAAATTTTATTGTGCTGTAGCCTGGATTTCCAAAACAGGCAAAGTTCATGGAGTCCCACCAGGTTTTCCCTCTCTGCCTCACTCCAAGTAATGCCGATTTCAGTCTCATTCTTAGGAGCTTTGTAAAAGGTAGATGGAGAAGCAAAACTGAGATAAATGTCCCTGAATCAAGGAAAAGGAGTTACAATTGTGCTTCTCTGCCTTTCCAAGGCCCAGCAGGTCATCAGTGACACACAGAGGCTCCAGACCAGTCAAAGCAGGTGTTGTCACTGCCCAGCCTTGCAAAATGAGACAGGCTTTGCTCAGTGACTTCATAATTGCTTGTAAACCTATACACTGTACTGATGCACATTATATTTATGGATGCTTGGTGGGAGAGAGGCTTTATTGCCTGCTTGTTTTAATGTGGAAAAAAGGGGATTCAAAGCTCACAGAAGAAAAACTGTGCTTGAGCTGGGGTTCCAGCAGAGCTCCTCTGTATAACTCCCTGCTCTTTATTTGCACTGAAATCAGGGAATGACAGAGCAAAAGCTCAAACCCTGTAACAACCCTACAAATCCTCTTATTTTTTGAGTTAACTGAGTAAACAGGGATGCCAAGTCAGTACCCTGTTTTCTGTGTATGTTCAAAAGTGGTTTATCTCTGCCATATAATCTAGTTAATGGGGGTTGAAGTTAGTGGATATGAAACTCAGTAAGTTTTATGTCCCAAGAATAAAAAGCCTGTGGAGTCCAGCCCACTGCCTGGCCTTGGAATGACTGAAATGCACTGAACTAGACACGTTTGCATAGCCCAGGAATAAGGTCTATAGCCATAAATACATTTTTTTAAAAAAAAAAAACCTATCTGCCATTGCTGCTTAGAGCTATGAAAACAACCTACTGCTGCTTCACGTGCACGTTTCTTTCTAACAAAAAGAAAATCAGTGAGCGTCCTCTTCCGATACTGGAAATTGGATGTAATGGTTAGAAAGCTGATGTGAGGTGGAGGGGAGGCTCTCTCACATCAGCTCTGGTAATCTCTGTGTTGTAACTCTCTCCTCTCACCCTCCCAGCCTGCAGTGTACCTGAGGGTGAGGAACCGAGCCCAGGGGCGGTACCTGACGGTGGCTGGGAGCCTGGCAGACGTCAGAGCAACCTCAGTGTGTGCATCCCCCTACAACGGCAGGAACACCCAGGTCTGGCACTACTGCCGGGGGCTCTTCAAGTCCAGGGTGAGTTTCCAGCTGCTGGAAGTGGGTGGGTTGTATCCCTGCTTTCCTCTGACCTTCACTTCTTGCGTTTACTCTAGGCCACCACTAACACCCAGATGGCTTTTGTTCTCTCTTAAACCAAAACTCTTAAAAAACTACATCCTCTTACTATGTATAGGTCACTTTGATTTGTCTCCTTGGGCAAGGGGCAAGTCTAATGGGACTGATGTTCCTGGAAGTAGAAACCTGGTTTTGTCTAAAGTCCCGAGTTTAAGTTTAAAACTTTACTTTACAGATAAATTCTTAACTCCTTAATGTGTGAACAAAGTAAGTGATTTCTTATTAATGCTGCCCTTGGTAGTCTGTTATTGGTATTAAAAAAGCTGATAACTTAACATAAAAGCCAGAAGTAGCAGAGAACCCCCTTTGGTCAAGCAACTGATCAGTTGCTGCATAATCTGCTCCTCACTTGCTTGTCAGGCTTCTTACCACGCCAGCACCATTTCCTGACATATACTTAATGCCTGAAACAAGTCAGGCACAAAACTGAGGCTTTTTGGCCTGGATCTCACATCTCCTCTTGTGCCTTAGGCCAACAATGCCTGTCTGGATGTCATTGGTGGCAGAGATGTGCCTGGGGCCAAAGTTGCCCTCTGGGCAGAGCATGGGAAGGACCGACAAAAGTGGAGACTGAACGAGGATGGAACCATCAGTTCATACCTCAGTGAACAACTGGTGCTTGATATTAAAGGTATTTAAAAAACAAACCATCCCTAAACCTCTCCCATGTTTTAGGTGAGTTTTTTAATTACGGTTAATTGTCATATTCCAGCTTTTTTTTTTTGTACTTAAGGTTTCCTGTTAGGTTTATGTCCAGTTGCTTGACAGTGGGATAAGAAACAACAGGGCAGGGAGGAACCTTTCTCTTTTGATTCCAGAGGTTTATTTTGATCAGATCCACTGTTGTACTTTAGGGAGTTAAGCAGTGCTGATGGCAAGAAATGCAAATTACAGAAAATGGTAAAGAACCAACCACAGAACAGCGGTGGCTCAAAAAGTGAAAAGGAGTTTAAAAAGAAGGCTGGTTAAAATTGTCATTGCTCAATTACAGACACCTCATGGAATTTCTGGTTTTCAGCTAATTTTCCTACTTAGTGATACATCTTCTTCACTATCCATAGATTTTTGTGAGCATTTCTTTTAAAATTTTACTTCATGACTTTCTTTTGTTTTTAAGGAGGAAATTATTATGACAAGAACCACATCATTATGAATCAGCCAGTAGAAGACAGACTTTCACAGAAATGGGATATAGAAGTATTGTGAGTAAAACCCAACCCACAGATGGACCTTGTGTGGGCCATGAACATCTTAGAGGGGGAAAACAAGAACCCAGTTACTGAAGTCACACACCACTGGAACCATAAGCAGCAACTCCTCTCTACTTTCATTCACCAAGCACCAACTCTTAAAAGAACTGAATTTTGCACAAATCTGGAAGAGGGGAGGTTGATCCAATGTCTCTCTGCAGGGAAGCTGGTTCTTCAGCCTGCTCCTATGAAAGTCACTATTACTTTTCATCTGCAGTATGAAAGGTATAACAGTATAAAAGACTAGACACAGGTTTTACAGTATAGGAACTGCAAGAGATAACATGGGACAGGCTCTTCAGAGATGTCTTCACCTTCCTCACACTGATGGAAGCGCCCTGAGGAATGAAGGCACTGGTGAGCTTGAAAGAAGGTGAGTTGGGTTTTCATGTCCCAAGCAAAACTGTTTGGGCTCCAAGCAATCCTGAAGCTCAGGTCTTGCTGAACCTTGCTAAAATGCAATTTATTGTGTTCATAAAGACAACTTTGAACTGGAATTCCAGCTCAGCATGTGAAATGAGGTGATAGGGAAAGCCTGACTCTCACCCCCTCAAGGTTACTGGTCAGCCTTTGCCTTCTCTTGTTTCCCTAGTACCAAATTCCCAGATCCAGGAACTGGTTTTGCTGCCCCATGGCCTGTTTACTACCCATGCAATTGTGAGTTATCCCTGAAGATCACCTCTAACAGGAGCCATATGTGCATGTATCAAACCAGGGATAAATGGCCCTGGGTCAGGCTGCACTTCTGCAAGGGCTAAAGCTGCGTTTAGCACAGCAACAATTTTAAATGTAGCTGTATTTTGGTTCAGTGTACATAGCTTAATTTAATGCAATGTCATTTGGTCTTGAAACCATGTCTTCCTGCAGAAAACAACTCCCCCTGGCATGTATTTTCAAAGGTGCTGGCAGCCTGCATTCCAGTGCTTGCTTAATGAGAAATCCCTAAGATTACTGGTTTCAGCATCACTTACCTACTTTGTTGAAAATATCTCTTTTTTCCCACATTTGTATATTCAGGGTATGTATTTCTAGGACTATTTAAAGAGTTCAGGTCAGATAAAGACAAAATAATTTAGATTCCAAAAGCTGTAATTATTGTGCACTCAAACAGGATCACCCCCAAACAAATAAATACATAACCCTAAGTCTGCCATAGAAATAAAATATATGGATGTCTATTTTTGTATGAAATGGAGTTCTATATAGTACTATTTAAAAAAAACTATCTACTTGCACTTACTGTTTTACATTCTAAAATTATCATAAACCTGCTGTTTGAATAACAGATCCTCAAATATATGTATATATTTTTCCAACTAAAGCACTTGTTTAGCTTTTTTCCATGTAAGTCAGTACATCAAGTGTTCTGCACGTGACTTGCTTTCCATATGAAATTTTAAAAGCCTGTGTAAAAAGTTGTAGTTTTTTTAATGAAGAATGACTAAATCATATTTGGTGTCTCAGTGTTACATAACAAAGTGAAGCAGGCTTTTGTACTTAGGAGACCTTGAATGTAAAATGCTAAAGCATGTATATTTTAACTGTATAAAACTTTTTAGGAGGAACATTTTGCTTGTTGGTTTCTTTTTTAAACAAACTATACAATAGTTTTTAGCAGATGTCAAGCACATTCCTGTAAAAATATTTCTTCTCAAATGGACAAAAAAAGGGATAAGTATTGAGTACATGGCTGTGCTGTCACATACTTCATTGATTTTTAATATTCAAATAACTGTACTACCCATCAAAACCCACTTGAGTGAGCATTGAAGATACAGGTTTCAGTCAGAGGTTTTGGGTTACTTTCACATTAAAGCTGGTGCTGGGGGAGGTAGGTTAAATACTATTATATGTTTATTCCAGTAGTGGCAGCATCTGAGAGGAAAGGGGTTTTCTTGGGCAAAATCTTCCCCCTTTGGGAACAGCACACACAGCTTTTACTGAGAAGCTTCTGTCCTGTCAGGGCAATCAAATAGAACAAACAATGTGTTTTCTTGCTGCTGAGCTTTACAAATGGAAAAAAAAAAAAAAAAGTTACTGTTCTATACGCAAGGTTCTGGATCCTGCTCCATGTACAACTTGAGCAGCTCTCCAGAGGGAAGGGGATACCACGGCACTGGTGTTCTTAGGAGTGACTTTGTGCACCCCTGAACATGGAGCTGTGGCTCATATTGCCAGTGAGCAGCTTACCTGTTTTTCCCCATGCCCAGTTTCCCAAAGCTGAGGAAAGAAAAGTATGTATTTGTTAGACAGCATCACAAACCAGAGGCTGGATGGATAAAAAATAATTTAATAAGCCTTGCTCTCAAGAGATGCTTAATAGCCAGAAACACTCCTTTAGAGGAGCAGCTAATTCACAGCAGCATCAAAGAACTTCAATCAGACATTCACTCCACAGGGACAAGGCAAGGTTTTCCTTCTCTGCATCTGAGGTGAGGTTAAGCTCTTTAACACTGACAGTGCTGCTACTCCAAATCTGCTTCAGTGCTTCCAAGTACGACAAAGGAAAGCGCAGCCCGTGAGTCTGCTGGGGAAGAAGAAATAGGAGAAAAATCCTTCAGCTGAGAGCAGTGTCCTTCTTGCACAGCAGTGTGTGAGGCTGTGGGTAGGGAGCAGCAGGGATGTGCTCCCTTCCCACATGGCACTGGTGTCACACTGAGAGTGTTCTCCACAAGTTTTATCCAGGCCTGTTTTACTTTCGTAGGGAAAATGCTGAACTCTCTTCCATGCTCTAGCACACTTTATGAGGTGGGGATGTTTACAGCAAATGGCTTCCTCCTGTGGTTTCCACACTGAAGAATTAAATAACCTTAAATTTACACTGTTGCCTAACCCTACCCATTATTTTTGGAAGGTCACAGAAGTTCATTTCTAGCTGTCACACGCAGTCTTTGGATAGAGTTTGACACAAGCACAGAGAAGCTCTATTACCAGGCCTGGAGTCTTCCAGGGCAAGAAGGAATATTCTGGGATCTGAATGTCTTGTTCAGTGTACAACCTCAGCTCTGGAGGACCAGTGAGATTTACCTCAAAAGGAAAACAAGTGCCAGGCAAAAAGCCTTGCTGTAATTACCGAGACAAGGACAGACTGTGCCCTGTTTTGCCTCTGTTTGTGCAGACCTGAATTCAAGTGTTTCCAATCACAGACCTAAGACACAGCATCTCCCTGCCATAAAAGCAGAAATAAAGGTTCCAAAGCTCAAAGCCACACTTAAGAAGGGTTCAGGACCCAGTTGTACCTGCGAGCAGGAACAGAGACAACCTAAAAGGTACATTTCAGAACAAGGTAGGTCTTTACACCCAGTGCTGACCCACCCTACCCTAAAATGAACACCCCTGTGGTGTGTTTCATTGGATACAGAATCTAACATGGGCTTAGCACAGCAGTGATTCCCTAGGGAATATGTGCTGGCCTATCCAGTAGCCTCAGCAGAGGACGTGCTAAGGACACACCAGTAAGAGCTGGTTTTAGTTGCTCCTGTAGTGTTGCTAACTGGGACATAAGGCACGCACCAGAAATCCTGTTAACATCTCAAGTGGTTAATTAAGCATAAGATCACATTACTCAGTTAAACTGCCTCTGTGGTGCAGCCTCAGCTCATCTGGGCACTGCAGGGATGGGCAGAAATGCTCTGGGTGCTGAGGATCACAGCAGAACCCAGGCCCTGCTGCCATTTTGGGCAAGCTCATCTAATGCAGCAATACCCACCATGGAAAGATAATTTTTGGTGTGTTTGCAGGAACAAACCTGTGACGTGCCATCCTCACTGGCAGTGTCATCTTCTGTCCCCATCATGTGAGTGTCTCTCCTGTTCTTTAAGGAATGATACACATAAACCATCTCCCTGCGAATTTCATCCTAAAAGACAGCAGGGAGGAGACAGTTACATATGATCCATACCCTCAGACTCATCTCACTGCAGTTGCCAGTGCTCCTTACTTCTGGAGTCACTCTTACAACAAAGCACACAAGTCACCCTCCCAAATGAATTTTCCAACAGCAATAAGGGACTCTCCAAAACACCTCTGAAAATTTATTTACAGTCATCATCTGTCTTAAAACTGCTCCTACTGGAGTCCCAGAACTGTTGCTGTACAGAAAACAGGCCATTTAAGGGAAAGTATTAATGAACAGGTGTGCATCAACACCTTCCCAGTCTGACACTGATCTGTCTGTTAAAAATCACATGCACAATTATCAGTCCTTGGTCAAAGCTGTGCAAAGCAATTCAGACTCTCTGGGCAGGTTACACTTGGAATTTGTGGGCACATGTCTTCCATGTGTTCCGTCATCCTGGGTTGATCTGTGTGACATCAGAAGGCAAGGTGGCCAAAAAATTCAGGGACACAAGCAAGATGGGATCAGAAAGTTATGATGTGCTTTTCTTGGAAACATTCCACTCATCCAAAAAAAAACCCCCAAACTGTACAAGATAATCTTTGCTGTGTGTCCCACCCCTTTTTTTTTTAAAGTGAGATAACAAAAAGCACTTCTACAATTTCATATTAATAAAACTTCATGGATAAGAAGTTGTGTAAGCACAGCATAATGCAAGATACATGTATCAGTGTTGTGGAACAATTCAGTAGTGTCACTGGCACCTGCTTGGATACAGAGATAACTCAGAAGTGAAGACTAAATGGAGCCGCAGCAGCTGCAACCAAGAGAACTCCCTCTCTTGAGGAAACCTATTTTTATAACTTATTCATGTTCTTAAATACAAAGAATAGGAAGAAAAATCTATTATCAAGAGCTGTAGAGGCCATTTAGCTGCTGTAATGATCTACCCCTTCAAACCTCAGACAAAAGCCATGCACCTCCCCTAGAGAATCACAGGCTGAATTTAGTTTTGAAGCCCCCCCCTCCAGAAGGTTGGAATGTGCCATATCACTAAACAAACAACCCACAGTATCCTAACAAATCCTAATGGGACACAGGAGCCAACTGAGTGTAACTGCACAACCCTTTTAGTCCTTCTGTACAAGAGAGCAACAACTCACATGCCTCACATGCAATCCCCAGCCCACCCCAAATATACAGAGGTGGTTTCACTGTACTCACAGCATTCTCTTGATCTGGTTCCACGGAGATGAGAGCATGATCTCTGAACTGCAGTCTGATTTTGCTGTCTATTTTTGGTAATTTCCCACCTAAGAAAAAAAAATCCTCCTTTAGAAAGGAAGAAAACCAGACAAATGGTCCAAACTGAGCTCTCTCCCTCTGTGCTCTCTCCACTCTCTCGGGGCTGGATTGTTTGTTAACCCATGTTTCAACACCACATGGCCTCAAACTTGCTGTGGAGGGGCCAAGGACAAAAAGATTTTTTAATTCTCTCACCTTTCCAGTCTACAAATAGCTGTAATAAAGAGCAAGCTAGAGTCCAGGGAAAAATGCTCTCAGGATACAGTTCATTACAGCTGCCAGTTCCAGTCTGGGATAACCTGGGATAACCTTTAAGGGAGTGTCATCTCTCCCACTAGACATGGGGAGCAAACACACACGTGGGGCCTCACAGCACATGAAGCTGATGCTGGACTGTGATGTTTGCCTACTATAAAATACTAGAAGTCCCAAGACGAGCAGAGTTAGCAACAGCTCTATCATCACATCAGCCAGTTTTAGTAACTTCAAAACCTACCTGGAGTCAAGGAATCAGAGTCACAACCCAAGCAAGGCGGCAGCCGGTGCATAATGAAGTCCTTCTTCATGTCGGATGACCTCAGTTCCCTGGTGTGGTCCAGGTGGTCTGCAAGCCTCCTCAAAAGGCTGCTCAGCTTTTTGGTGGAGTCAGCTGTATTCACCTGCTAAATACCCACACAGAGTTGTTCTCACATGAATTCAGGCTACACAGACCAGGCCCATGCCGGTACAGAAATGCTGTAAAACTCTGGACACTCCTCTTTTATCTTTGCAAGGTTAACATTTAGTCCCAAAACAACCACCTTTCTTTATTTTAGACATTCCCCATAAAAGCTCACTTTCCCTTGCTCTGGGGCTACTGCAATACTAAAGGACATGAAAATGCAGTTGAAGAGACACTTGTTCCTCCTGGAGCTGATCAGCATGACGGGATCACCATAAAGAGGTCACACAACAATTTACATATTCACTAACTTTTAAAGACTGAAAAGCTTGGCCTGAGAGGAACTCTGCCTGTCTGACAGATCCCAGGTAAATAACATTACTTTTAGAAGGAAACAAGCCATACAAGGACACTGTGATAGGAAAGAAAAGCAGTGTAATGAATTAGGCAATGCTCAAGATGGAGCCAACCTCAGAAGAGTCATCCTGAAGACTTCAGAAGAAGTGGCTGGGCTGCTAGAAAAGGCAGTGCCATTGCACTGAGCCTTCAGAGCAGATCAGGTTCTGAAGTTCCACCTGGGTGCACCATGATTCCCTCAGTCCCACCTACCTACCATCAGCAGTTGCCTTGGGATGCTCGTCCGCAGCGCCACGTCGTCTTTTGCTGTGTCAAACACCAGGCCAGGAATTGCATCCAGTAAAAAATCTCCCCAAGAGCTGATGGACAGCAAGAAACAAAAAAAAAATTTACTGAAATAGCTGCACTGAAATAAAACAGACAACACAACTGGTGTCATGGGCTGGAAACCCTGAGAATTCCAAACCTGCCTAGTGCCTTTGGCCCTTCCATTCCTTTTCTGTGGCCTCATGCAATGGCTTCAGCTCATGTGTGTCCTCACCATCTTCAGGTCAGTGGCACTTCTACAGAGGGAAGGAACTGGATTGAGAAGGATCCAGTTTCTTCTGCTTCCAGGTGCTTGCCATTTATCAGTGCCTTCAGCTTAAGTGAGTGCAGGAATTCCTCCTGGGGCCTTTATCATCCAGCCACATTCACACACAGCCCCACTGCTCACAGTGAAGTGTGTGGGGTTGGTTGTGTCACTTAATGAGCTTTTGAGACATTTATATTGAATGAGGAAACATACCTGGGGTTATCAAATCCAACCTGGCATCAGTTTTCAGCTTTATTAGAAACTTAATTACGACCCCAAAAACAAGATGTCTACAGGGATTTAATGACACCCGACAGGCAGTTTGTAGGTGTCTTGTTTGCATTAAATCCCCATTCTTATTCTACAAACTTAACCAAAAACATTGGGTTTGATCCCTGTGCTTCTGTTCCCCAATTGTAACAATAAACCAGAGGAGGAGAGGGAGGACTCCTGCTCCTGCCTGCACCTTCTGTGCCCAGCTGGAGTCAACCTCAGCAGGAAGAGGCTTATGCCAAAGTGCTGCCCTGTCCATGAGTGACCTTCTTCCCTCCCACATCCTGAGGCTGATTTAATGGACAAACATCCAGGGCTGCCAGCAGAACTCCCACCCACCTGGGGCAGGCAGCAGGGCAGGGCCTGTCCTCCAACTTACACTTCACCCTCTGCTCTTGCTCTCCCTCAGCACTCCCTGTTTTCAGCACTGATCTCTGGATATTAGTTTAGGAAAAAGAAAAAGAAGTGCCACTTTTTGTAGTCTCAATATTTTTTCAGCATCACCACTCCTCCACTCAACTGTCTGCTACACAGTGGGACAGAAGAACTCTGGCTAGTGAGAGGAATTAGACATCTACACCTCACTGCTTCCCTTCTCTTGCCCCCATAGTCTCCACCTGCCAGCAACTGCCTTCAGCGCCTCACTGCTTTTCCAGACTTCCCTGCTTATCCCACATGTGCACACTTCTTCCTGCTGGGATCTGGCCCAGACAAACCTGAAAACACCTGAAAGTGCCACCCCCACCAGCACTTCCTCCACAGATATTTTCAAGGATTTATCTTTGGTTTTCCAGGGAAATGTTTCAGGATCATACTTCCGTCTACAAGCCAAATCAGGACACCAGCCTGTATCAGGACTCCTGCTTGTTTTCCCTACACTTGCTGACAGCAGGTGCAGAGCCAGGATGTCAGCACTTCTTTACCAACAGCCTTAATGGGGGATGACTCCACTTTTTAACTTTGAAAGAAAAGCAGCTTTTCCTTTTCCTCTCTCCTGTTTTTGGGGTTTTTTTGGCCTTCTGAATAAAAGAACACAAGCGTAAATTGAAATAATCTGAATCCGACTTTTAGGAATACTCACACCTTTGAGCAGCTTCCTCTTAACCCTCTCTCCATGTTGGAGGAGTGGCCACATGAAGAGTTACCAGTTCATCCTGGGCTTCCAGAATGGCACAGCTGGTGGTTAGAGATTCATCTCACAGTTATCTAGAATATGCCCAAACTTGTTCTGCCCTTCCTAATTCCTAACTCAGGCCAACGACTCCAAACCCAGCATCTGGGAGGCTGATTAGGTGGCAAGAACATTTCCCTGTGTGGTAACAGTGTGGACACAAAGACCAGGAGTGTGTCATAACAAATCTGACTTGCATATAGGAGATAAAAAATACACAGATAAGCAGAAAATATTTCCAAGGAAGAATTGGCAGCAAATCTCTCAGAAGATTAGTAGGGGTGACTATCAAATACAGGAGAAAACAGGATGAAAGGAGTAACTCATGACCCTTTATCTGAGCTATGAAATGAACAGTAACTTCAGCCACTGATGAGAGATTTTTTTAAAACATAGGAGTGAGTCTGCAGTTGTAGCATCTTCCACAATAAAGCCTACAGCTGGTAAATAATAAAATAAGCAATTAAAAATCAATCAAGCTTGCTGCATGAAAACCTCTCAAACAGGCTGCTTCAAACAACAGCAGTCTTGCTCCTCTCCTTCACCCAAACCCCAAAACTTCACAACATCTCAGGTCTGTACTTCTCACACACAGCCCCTGGCAGAGGAAAGCCACACAAAACAAAAGATAAAGAATAATTACTTGTTTTGGTAGGTACTGATGGTCACGTGTGTTGAATGGGAGGTCCCAAGAGGAGTGTCAGCTTGGTGGATGGTCCCTCTTGGGAAGTACAGTAAGTCACCTGGCTGCAAGAAAATTGATATATTTAGGACACCAGGTCAAAACAGAGAAAATACTCTCTGAGCAGACAGTTGGACAACATATATTCCTTAGCATCACAAAATGGAGCAATCCTGCAATGTACACTTTAATAACATAAACAACACTAAGCCCAAATTCAAAACCTTTAACTTTCCAACCTAGTGTCAATATTTAATGTCTGAAAACACAAAACAAGCTTTTTAAGATTACAGAACATGCAGACTCCTATTGAGCTGCATGAAAAGGACAAAGAAGCAGCTGAGATGGACTTACTGGCAACACAGTGGGCTGGCAGAGGGGATTTGGTCAGATCACATCAAAAGAAAAGGCTAGTATTCCACAAGAAAAGCCAAATATTCTATAAAAATGGTAATCTGTTACAAGACTGCTGTCTGAGATTTTCAGTTAAAACACTTAAAAAAAGTGTATCTTTCTTCTCACCTATGTAAATTAAAACTCCACACTGAAAAAAATTTACATTAGGGAAGTCAAGACAAGAAAAAAGTGCAAAGCACAGGAAACTGCCTCCAAGAAGGAAATAAAAGTTTACTTATGGCTTGTTCTGGAAACACCTATATAGTTGGACAGCACAGTCAAAGAAAACTGCCTTCCTTACCAGTGTGGGGACTACACCAACCAAGAGAATTCTGAATTCTCTTCATTTGAAAGATGTTCAGGGATGAAATAGAGTCAAACACCACAGCATCCCTCTCAGAGGCAGCCATAGACAGACAACCAAAATTTGACACTGGCCACCCAGAAGAAATGTGTCACAGGAAGTGAACAACAGCAAACAGAAGAAAAATAAATTAAAAACCTGGACAATTTTTAAGCCTTTTATTCCATAAAAATGAAAAGCACTGAAGTCTGGCCCAAAATACCCCAGAAATAAAAAAGGGAACTGTAATTTACAAGACTTTGCCTCATCCAGTACATGATGACAATTGAATATTCCCATCTGTCATCACAGCTCGTGATGTCAGCATCCTACCCAATGCACCACACTATCCCTAAAACACCTACACTATCCAGTGTGTTACAGTATTCCTAAAACACCTACACCCAAATGCAGGTCTGAGAAGAGCAGAGACCTTGCAGAGAGAGCCTCCAGGACAGGCCAAAAGGCAGAGAAACTCCTGAGGCTTCCAACATGGAGCAGCACCACCAGCTGGACAAGTAACACTTCAAAAGCAGGTAAAACAGAACAGGACAAGCACCAGATCCCCTGCTGACACTCAGTATCTACATGAAATGTTCCTTTTATTCCAAAAAACAACAACCAACCAAACACTTGAATTTCAGGTTTGGAAAAAGGAAGAGCAATTAACACAGCAAGTTTATGGGGATTTGGTTCATGCTTTTGCTTATCAGCCAAGGATAAATATTTAAATATTCATTCACCAGAACAGTGACAATGTTCAGTGCAGCAGTAAGTCTCAGTGCACAGAAGGATTAGCCCGTTTGATTACAGGCAGCATATAAAAGCATAAAAATGTTTCATAACCACACATAAACCCAATGGTTTTTCTGCACACAATTCCACAGTCATGATCTAGGAGTCAGGGTGCCCAACCTGGAGAATACTAGTGAATTTACAGAAATAACAGGGGTTTTTTGGCCCATTATTTAAATATTAGAAGCAAAGGATACCTTTAAAAAAGAATAGGTTAGACAACTATCTCCCAAATTTCTCGTGCTTGCAGTGTTTTGTGTGCAAACCCTCCCCTCAGTTTCACAGCCACAATCACTGTCTTCAAGGAATGGACCACTTTAGACTTTTCTGGCAATCACAGCCCAGACCACCTAAAGCAATGAAATTCCCATACCTTTAATATGAACTCATGTGTGGGATTCCCAATCCTTTCTTCTGATTCCACATTATACTCCCGAGCTAAATGCACCGTTGGTTTATAGAGCCGCCAGTGTTTCTCACCTTCTAGCTGAAGGATAAACACCTGCAAAAGACCATAAATCCAAATCCATAAGGAAGTAATTCCTTTCAAATTAATTTTTAGATAGCTACAACTCAGAGAAATTTACATTTGAGCTAATTTTTTTGGCCTCTATTTGGAGACAACAGACAGAGGAGTTGTGAAGTGGGATCTGTTTTATCCTAAGGTAGGCATTTGGAAACCCCTGTTTCTCTCCAGTCACTTAAGTAAGTGCTAGAGAACTAACTCAAAAAGAAACATCTACCACACAAATATCCAAAATTTCAGGTGAAAGTGGCTTAACATCAGAAACCTCTATAGGGTGCTCAGTGGGGGTTGATGGCATGAGCCAAACATGCTGGATGTGAGGCTGGTGAACAACAAGCATAAGGAAAATCAAACTCCAGATGTATTTAATGGAAATGAAAATATTAAAAAGCAAAATATACATATAAGGGTTGGATTTTTTAATTTGGTTTAAGTGGGATAGCCCAGCTTTTTTTAAATAATGCAGTGTATATTTCTACATTTCTTTTAGAAGCTGATTTAAAATGCATTTGGACCATAGGAATTCATCATATCAGTAACTTCTTAAAAACAGTAGGTCCAACAAGCACAACGAGTTTGCTGTCACTGTCCAGCTGAAGAAAGAGCAAGTACTTAGTAAAGGAAAAAGGACTTGTAAATTCTTGGGGCCTGAATGAAGTGAAAATGAACAAACAGGTGCTAGAAAGCTTCTGCAGCTGTGAAAACAAAATTCTCTTTTCATCTAATGGAACTATCAGGTCTGGAAAGCCAAGTTTACATATTATGATTGGGTATTACTATTAGTACATTTTCAGCAAAAATGTGTAAGAAAAATGACTGTAAGGAAACACAAATTAAAAAAACCATTTTCCTATAATGTTTAGTGGGGGGGGAGGGTTAGAAGCACACACACAACAGCAAACACTGCAAGCAGCAAAAGCCCACGCACAGTTTCACAGGCAAGGTCGTGTTGTCCTACCTCAACATCATCATAGTGAGGGGGAAGGCCCTGGGATCCCTGGGGAGTGATGTAAACATTGGACCCCACCAGAGACCCAAAGTAGCACTCCAGCTTCTCCTGAATCTTCCACAGCTCCTCCTGTAAAAAGAAAAGATGCTGTTATTGCTGAGGAGCTCAGCGAAGCCCAGCCCATATCCTCCCCAAGGCTTGGGAAGAATGATCACATCAGGGACACAGAGGCTGGGAAGGCAGGTGCTCTGTGCCAGTGTTTCTCCTGAAGGAGAGCACTGGAGATGCAAAGGGGATCTGACATGAGAGTAATTGCTAAGCTAAAAAGTCTGGTGCCCCAACATGTGTTTATTCTCTTTAGACTGCACAAACAGACACACGAGGCTGAACAGAGGCAAATAATCCCACAAACAGCAACACACCATAAGACAATAAGCACATGCAGGACCTGCATTCTCTCACCAGAGAGAGCATACAAAGGTTAGAGACCTTTCACCAGTTACTCCAATCATTTGGGAATATTCAAAACCAAACTTTACTCATCCAAACCCAACATGTGACAGACAAGGCACTGAAGGGAAACAGCAAATGTTCCAAGGACCAGACCCACACAAGTGCAGCTTGGCCATTAAAATGGACATCAGCCAGAAACACCATATCTGGGACTCAGCTTGATTTGGGAACTTCTCTGGGCCCACCTCACAACTAAATTGTGTTGACACCTTCAGGACTACCTAAATCAAAGCACCTCCAAGAATCCAAGTCCTTTACACAACTGTGCAGCACCACTGTCTCGTTCTCAAACACAAGGACTGAGGACATTCAGCTAAATTGGGCTGCTACATTTCCATGGTGCAATTCACTGGCCAGAACAGTGGAGTGTCCTGGAAATATTTCACATGGTTTCACACTTTGCCCTTCATTAAAGGGAAGTGTCTCAAAAGCCATAAAGTTTGCACAAGGAAACAGCAGGGCAGAAGGGATAATCTAGGCACAAGTGCCTAATCATCAATTTTGTGCATTTTTTTTCCCAAACTTTCATGTGACAAAGCAAAATTTTTAAAATAATATATTATTATATATATTATAGCATGAATCAGATTTTGTTCTTACTAGAGAGCAGTGAAACATGATGGACAGTGCAAAAGTATAAACTGTGTTTTAATACAGCTCATGTAAAGATTTCATCAGGTCATCAGTATCAACTACTTCTCCTGGAGACAGAGATGAAGCCATGTCTAGTGCAACTCAAGCAAAACACACCACGTTATTAAGCCAGCATTAATTATATCCAGTGAAACAATCCCACCTTAAATCTCTGGGGCTGATGAAACTGTATTGTTGCCTTTTTCTGGTCAAAATCCTTCTTCAGCTGCACATAATTCACTTTGCCTTCTTTATTTAAAACCTTCTTCTTTCCATTCACACACCTGCAGATATTCACATCTCGCCCATAGTACAGGCCCTGGCTGCACAGTTCCTTCAAGTCTGACAGCTGGAACAGGGACAGGTAGTAAGCAGCCACCAGGGGATCATTTCTCTGGACAAGCAGTGGCTTTTGCTCCCAGTACTCCCTGAAAAACACCTCTTCTTTGATGGGGGAGATCAAGCTTCTGAAGAGGCTGTCTGGGTTCTCAAAACTCAGGACTGATGGAGAAGAAGCTGCTTCCAGCTTTGCTCGTTTGCACTGTGTCTGTGTTTCTTTTCCCATTTCAGCATGCTTCCCTCCTTTCTTGGGCATGTTCCTGTTCAAGAGGAGAGAGGACCAGAACAGTCAACCAGCAACACAACCTCAAGAGCTCATGGGCCCAGAGCAGCAACTCTTAACTTATCCAGTGGGATATCAGAGTATGCCAGGAACAGCTCTAGCTTCAGAGCCTCACTATTTGCTCCAAGCATTAACAGTTCACAGAAGACAGGAACACTGTTAGGCCTTTCTGTTGATGCTCTGTAATTACTACATTTACAAGCTTAAAACTGGTAAAATTTACCAGTTTAAGAACTAAAACGTTCTAAAGGTTAAGAACTAAAGATTCTGCTTTCAGTTCTGTTGAGCTGTCAAACTTTGTTTATAGAGGACAAAAATAATTCTTTCATACAAGCACAGACATTTAATTTTAAAGCTGGAAGTCATTTACTTAGTTTTTCCAGGCAGATAGTATGATTGTGTACCAGTATAAATAAATAATGGTGATCAAATATCAACAACAAATATTTGGTGAGCAAAAATAAAGACGGTGATCCACAAAAGGTTTGGCTGCCAAGTTCTCAGGAAAGTTAAGGGGAAAATCAAGTAACAGTAGGTAACTGTGCAAGTCTGGGAAGCCAACACCTGAGAAGTTTGAACCTTCTGATGCTGTAATTTCTAAGTTAAAATGACAGTTCTACTCCCTACATCCATTTGATAGCAAATGCCATCACTTTGTCGATAGTATTTTACTTACAAGAATGCCTTATCTTGAAACCTAAACTCCAGTTCAGGTATTTACATGCAGCACTAAGTTTTTCTGTGCAGCAGGACACCCTTGCTGACCCACAAACTCCTGGGCAGTGTTTCCTCAGCGGTTCCTGTAACAGCCCTCAAGAGTAACCGAGGCTATCTCAGCCCTGCAGGAGGGAATTCACATCACCTCCTTCCTGGAAGGATGGACATTCCCAACTGCAGCATGAGGCAAGGGAATGCTTAAAAAATTCAGGACTGAAAATCAGTCCCTGACTGACAGCAAGATCTGAAGGTGCTGCTGACGGCACCGAGACTACAGCTGACATCCCCAAATGCCAGTGACACAAATGCATCCAAGCCTGGATTAACAGTTTTGAATTCCAGACCTAAATGCATTGTAGCAACCTCTCAGCTCACTCACACTGATTTAAAGAAGTTACATTCAGATATGTGCTGTTCACAGAACGCAGCTTTATTTACAACATGTGCTGCTCAGCAGCATTCTGTTAGTTATCACAACTGTTCCAAGCCCCCGGCCATGGGCAGGGATACCTTTCACTCGATCTAGTTGCTCAAACCCCCATCCAAAAGCACCCAATAGGCCTTGAGCACTGCCAGGGATGGGGCATCCACAGCTTCTCTGGGCAACCTGAGCCAGTGCCTCACCATCCTCAGCAGATAAAAAAATCTCCCTTACATTTAGTCTAAACCCAAACCATTAAGCTTAAAACCACTGCCCCTTGTCCCGTGGCTGCAGGCCCTCTTTCTAAAGGAGACTAGAAGTCTCTCTCCATCTTTCTTGCAGCACTTAAGTACTGAAAAGCAGCAAGGAGGTCTCCACAGAGACTTCTCCAGGCTGAGCCACCCCAACTCTCCCAGCCTGTCTCCACAGCTGCTCCATTCCCCTAACCATCTTCCTGCTCGCCCCTGGACTTGCTCCAACAGGTTTATGTCCTTCTCATGCTGGGGGCTCCAGAGCTGGATGCAGTGCTCCAAGTGGAGAATCACCAGAGCGGGGCAGAGGGGCAGAACCCCCTCCCCTCACCCACCGCCCACTGATTTCAATGCAGGATACGCCCAGTTTTCTGGGCTGCGAGCTCAGTGCCAGCTGAGTTCCAACTTTCCATCCACCAGCACGCCCAATTCCTTCCGTGCCGGGCCGGAGGACAAACCCCAGGCAGAACCTCACACGGGAGCAGCTGTTCCCAGCCAGGGCTGTTCGCTCCCACACCACGTGCTGCGGCTCGGGAGCGCCGGCAGCTCCCAGGGAAGCAGCGGGAATAACGCCGGGCACAGCGGCCCTGAGGACACGCGGTGCCCCCGCTCTCCTCTCCCGGCTCCCGCCGCCTCCATCCCGCCCCTTCCCGTCCCGCGGCCCCGCACTCACCGGGCGGGAGGGACGGAGGGAATGGCGGCGGGGGCGGATCCCACGGGATGGGGGCGGGTGAGGCGAGGCCAGGCAGGATGTGCCGGGTGGAAGCGGGAGGTGCTCCCGCCGCGCTGGGAGTCACGGGAGGAGCCGCTTCCGGGCGGCCAGTAGGAAATACAGCAGCATTCCGGTGTCACTCCAGTCTGTCTTTCCAGTAGCAATATTTCCACCAGGGTTAATCAGTCTACTTCATACAACAGTGCCCGGGCTTCAGCTGCGTTAATTTTTTTTCCTGGACCAAAAATCCTCTTCCAGAGTCTCCCTGAGGCTCCGTCAAAGAAAACTTCGGCATCCTCATCAAGCACGTGAAAACTTTCAGAAATATTTTTAGATGCCTGTTAGTGGCTCGGATTGCGTTTGCTAATGATGTCAGAAACAAAAGAAAATGTTGGGTCGGCTTTGCTGAAGCTTTGTTCTTGTGTACTGGTAGTTTGAAGCAGAACTGGCGGGGGTGGGGGCGGCGGGGAAGGTGGATTTTGGAAACCTCAGCAGCCTTACAGTGCACGGCTGATGTAGGTACAAAGTTACACTGCCATAAGTTAATTACTAGAATTGTAATGACAGGTAAGAGAGGGGACTGTGCCCTATCAACAACTTAAGGAGGGAGATAACAGAGCCTTGCATATCTCCAACACCAGTTCAAAACCCTCCCTTTATGCGAAATGGTTTTCAGTCTTGTTCCTACTCAGAGTATGGTTGTTACATAGTCATAACTCCTGCTTCCCTGGCACTAGCTGGAACAAATGTCATGATTCCAGTGGGTTCTGCATTCATGGACGCATCCAGCAAATTCCTATGTGCTGAACGGAGAAAGTGGCAAAATACAATATATGGAAAAGGAGGATGGAGGAGAGAAAAAGGCAAATGCTGCTCATCCTGTTCAGTCCTTGTTCCTTTACCGCCTGGACCGCTCTGTTGCCACCTGACCAAAATATCATGGTCACTTGAACATGAAATAAGGATTAATCAGAATGTGGCTGGGTTACCAGCAGAGATATTTTGCCAGGGGTGAACCTACAGCTGTCCTAATTGTAGAAATGTGTACAAATGAGATTAAAAATATAAGTTTCTCTAGAAAGCTTTTTTTTTCCCCCATAGGCCTGTGAGTTTCAGAGAAAGAAAAAAGAGACTTTCTCTACTTTATAATTCTGAGTTCATCACTACAACCCTCAACATCCAGGACACTTTGCAAAATTTATTAAACTGCAACTATTTTAATGTAAATGCTCACCAATAGTTTGGATACTTAAAGTGAAAAATAGGTCACTGTCATGAAAATCTCTTTATGTCTTTCATGAGCATTAGCAAGCTTTGAAGAAAGAAGTAGTTCTCCAGACTTAAAAGGTTGCATCACCTAAATTAACACTTGCAGGATGTTTTCTCACTACAGATGGGTGTAGCAGCAGATGCTAAAAATAGGGAAGCCACATCCTGCGCCTCAGCTGGTCACAGACACCATTACAAGATGTTATTTCTGTTCCAAAAATCCACAAAGAACCCTCAGCATAACTGGCTGAACACCATCCAAGTGAATACTCAAACAAATATGCATTTACATAATGGCTGAGGTGTTTCTAACTTGCTGTGGGACGTAAACCTCACACATCTGACCGGCTGCAAAACCAGTAGGAATGGGAAATACTTTTGAGTGCCCTTTTAAAGACTTCCGGGCTGGGCTGTGGAGACAAATTGACTAAAAGCATTTATTACCATCCCTGTCAGGAAGGTAACGTGCTTCAGAGGTGCTGTAACCAGCCCTCTAGCACCCCCTAGACAAGAAATATTATATTTCACTACTTCTACAAGCAATAATTTTTTGAAGTGTAGTTGATCCTGGTATCATCCCTGACACTGCCTTAAGAAAAATAAAAATTATAAGCTTTGCTGTAAAAATATCCAATCAAGTTTCATCAGCATTTACAAGGGCCTGTAGTGAGAGGACAAGGGGGAATGGCTTCAAACTGAGAGGGCAGGTTTAGATGGGGTATTAGGAAAAAATTCTTTGCTGTGAGGGTGGTGAGACCCAAAGAAGTTGTGGATGTCCCATCCCTGGAAGTGTTCAAGGCCAGGCTGGAAGGAGCACTTGGTCTGGTGGAAGGTGTCCCTGCCCATGGCAGGGGGGTTGGAATAAGATGATCTAAAGGGAAAACCCCTTGGCCAATGGTTACATTCACAGCTGGAAGTGACAACAGTTTGTTCCACCAAAGTGAGCTGTGCAGCCCTCCAGCACCCATGTAGGATGTGCCTGGGAGGTAAATGCAGGTAGGAGTGTCTTTCCCTCCACACTTCCATGTGTGGACCAGTTTGCTGGACAGCCTACACTGGGGCATGCTGTGCTGCCCTCAGGGCTTCTGCTGCTGCAGATCCTGCAGGAAATGTAGGACAGGGAACTGGTTTGGGTCAAGAAGCACGTGGGAATTTTTTCTGTTGGAGGCCAAGGATTCGCTGTTGGCTACACAAATACTTCTTGTAAGGCAGATAGAAAATAATGTGAAAACAATAATGTTATATTCATGGGAAAGGTTTAGGACACACATTACACATTTGGAGCAATTAGATGGGATCTTCTCGGACAATCTGGAACATCTGTGCAGAATGCCTCCACAAAGGCAGTGCAGGAACAAGTCTGTGATGGTATATTTTTATATATATCTACATTACACATTTGCTCAGCTTGAGGTCTAATGTGCTGCTGCTGTTGCCAAAGCCTGTGTGTTCCCAGCATTGTCATTCCTCGTATGGTTCTGCTTTCCATGGCAGGATTTCCTGGAAGAGTATCAAAGCTGTCTTAGCTCTGATACATTTTCTGGCAGCCAACTGTCTGCCCAAGTACCCACTCACTCCAGGAGATTTCTGTCACCCAGTGTGCAGTGTGGCACCAGCTTCCCCAGCTCTGCAACTGGGAGCTTGGCAAATGCAGATTTTTGAAGAAGCAAGAGACATCACCGTGCTATGAGCAAGCAAGCTGGGACCAGGAAAAATAAATAAAATAAAGAAATGAAAAACAAAGTAAGTAAGTAAATAAAATAAATAATTAAACCAGAGAGTGTTTCAGGCTTTCAAATTTATTCCCATTTCCTTGACCAATAAATTTGACCAATCAGTGACCAAGCATTTACCTTGTGACATTTTTTTTTTGCCACCACAAATGATCCTTTTGAACTGACTTTCCAAATAAAAATTCAGTTCATTAAATGACAGACAAACCCATTGAATGTAAGTAGAAAACACTCCTTATTTGGCAAAGTGGCAAAAGTAATCTTGATTTCTTTTCTAGAGCTGTGAACACTTTCTATGTGTGTCCCTGAACATTCTTGATTCAAACTCCTTAGCCTGAATCTAAGGATATTTCCATGCAGGATTCATCTGAGACCAACAGCATTCCCATGTACATCTGTTTTGGCACAGCTGATTCCTTTTATTCCCGTGTGTCTCAGTGTTTCAGGTCTCTGGACCTGTGCTGGGGATCACTGCTGCAAACAGGCTTGTGCAGCTTCTCCTCACCATAACATTCAACCTCAAGCCAAAGGGAGAAGGGGCTGGGGGGCAAAAGCCCAAACTCATATGCAGCATAAAGCAGAAGAACCAAATTCTGCTGAAGATGTGGTTGGTTTGTTCTCCTGACAAAGTTTTCTAAAATCTCTGTCTCAGAGCCTGTGTTCCTCACACAGGCAGTTCTGCAGAAAGCAGGTGATTGCAGCAGGTCTGTGTGAGGCAGAGGTGTGTGGGTGTCACATGAAGGGCACAGCTCGTGCCAGGGATGCTGCTCATCCACCTGGGAGGTGGCTGTAAGACACTGGGTTTGGGACATTGCTCCTGTGCTGCCCCAGGGATTAGGGAGCAAATTTTCTCCAAAATAAAGGTCCCATGAGGGGTCATGGACAGCTGACAAGGGTGAGGGGTTTTTCTTGAGGTGTTGACAATGTACAACCTACAAAGCCCCATCAGCCTTGCTTCCTGCTTTCTCCTGGTCCCTACTCCACTGCTCAGCCATATTTTTCCCCCTGGCTACTGTCTGAGGACAGAGGCTGCTGAGGTGCACACAGGTCACCCAGCAAAGTTGAAATGCAGCAGGTGAAACAAGGATAGGAGACATCTGAAGGTGATTGGTGCCAATTCCTACAAAAATGGGCCACAAGTGGAGAACAAACAGAAAGGCTGATTGAAGAGGAATGGTTTAAGTCTAGACAGAGACTGCATAACACCTCAGGTGGGAGCTGCTGTCTGCTCAGGTGTGTGACAAAGGGCTCCCTTAGTGACCAAACTGCTTCTATGCTACTGCAGCAGGAACTGCATGGGATTACCCCAGTGAAGCACTGCACAGTCCACCTGAAAAAGAACCAGACATGTGAGAGTTCTTCATTAGCAGTTTTGCTGCTAACCAAACCAGTCCAGCTTTGAGGCAGAAGTCTGTTTTGGAAACTTTGAACCCTTTCCTCTACTGTTGTTGCATTATTTTCAAAGTCTGATTCTACCTTCATATGCAAAATAATGTCTTGCTTACGAGGATTTTTGCTCATATGTACAAACCCCAGTAAAGAAAGTTGAACACAATGTATACACTGGGAAATATAATCCTGGAATACGTGTCAATGACGTGATTGTTCTGTAAAATAATCCTGCCCACGTTTCCCTTCAGAGATCTCTTCAAGCGAGTTGTTTCCACATTGGAGATGTTGGTTTCACTCGTCTGAGTCTCATTCTCCTCACAGGGGTCTGAGAAACCAGACAGGTCCATGTCCACATCCGTGTCATGGAAGCAGCCGTCAAAAGCCATGGCTTGCACTGCATCCATATACACTCCTGAGGCCTGGCAACAAAGAATAGTCAGTCTGTGTCTACAGGAGACATTTCAGTAAATTATAAACAAATAAAAGAGCAAGTAGAGAAAGCTTTCCCTTCATTGTTGTTCCCTCTTAGAGAGCATATGGAGAAGAGGGCTACCTCACAGTATGGCAGTCTGTGGGCAGGACATGAGCAAGGAAGGGGGGACCCATGGTAAAATACTCCTGTCTGACTGATTATTGCCAGCTGCTGGCAATATGTGCCCCAGCTTCTGAAACAGAAGAATCAAACTCTCTCCTGTAGGTCTGCACTGCTGGAGCTGTGGGAAATGACTCCAAACATTTCCATCAGATCATGTGAGCAACACATGCACCCTTTCTGTGGTTTCCCCCTTGTGATATTCTAGCAAATGAGTTTACAAGGGGGGATATTCTTGAAGCAAAGGTTTTAAGTGAGCCCTTCACAGAAAGCAGATGTTTAACTTGCAACCATTTCTGGTTCAGGCACACTTTTCTAAAAATGACCTTATCTTGGGACAAAAGGCATCATTAAACCCATCTTTCCAATTGAAAATGGAGGAAAAGGAGAAATGGAGTCTGCTTCACAGGAAACAGGAAGGAATATCACATGAGTGCATTCTGGGGTCTGTTTCAGAGACAGGCAAAATGCTTTGATCAATAGGTATTTGAGAACAGAAGGAAGGTTACCTTCCTCTGAGGGGGAAAAAAAGGGAGAAAAAAAACAGGAGGTGAGTATTCCCTAATAACTGCTACAAGAAAAGGAAGGGAGAAAGCACCGAGCCTCTCAGGATCTCAGAGAGAATGATACATTTCCTCCCTTCAACCAAGTCAAAACAAGGTGAGATACAGAGTGACACAGCCATAGTTACAGTTCTGTTATCACAGTGGTGTATTGAGATTACTCTGTGGCTTCTATGGTGTTTTCTGAAGGCATCGAAACACAGAGGACTGTACCTTGCCCCTTTTTTTGAGTTGCTTTCTCTCTTCAATTGTGGTGAGATAGTTCACTGCTGCGTATTCGATGACGGACAAGAAGACAAAAAGGAAGCTGATCCATAAATACACATCCACAGCCTTTATGTAAGACACTTGAGGCATTGAGGCACTTACTCCTGTCATGATGGTCGACATTGTCAGCACTGTAGTTATACCTGCCAAAGAAAGAGGGGAGGTTATCCTAACACTGACCAGCTGCAGCTCATCACCATCCCTTGGACAGCACAGCTTTGTGAGGGCGTATGATTGACACTGCCTGTAACTTCATCACACAGGCTCTGAGAAGTGGAGTGAACCATGAAGGATCTATCATGTGCAATACTGAAACCAGTAAATCATCCCTCTGCTCAGTGCATGCAGTAGAGCTGCAGCACAGCAGCTTCTAACAGCAGGGAAACAAGGATGGTGACTGAGCAGCATAAGGAGCACATTTCTCTGGCAGCTTTGGGCACTGCTGTGGAGAAGTGAAAGCAGGTTTGTGGGCTCCCCTCAGTTCCCAGAGTCAGAGTTACCACTGCACACTTTCTTGTCCAGGAGAATCCCTAAAGCATCACCAATTCCCCTCCAATCCTTTCTCAAATTGTACTTCTTGAAAACATTTACCAGCCTGTATGTCTCTGTTATAACTCCTTTGCTCTCTGAAAACAAACAGCATAAAAATGCTGCATCCATTGAAACTAAAAAAAAATTACTGTTTACTTCAGTGTGACCAGAATTTCACCCTCATCTTTTCAACCCCTCCTCTTACCTCAGCTATTCCTCTCATTTTGGTTTGCTCCACCTCAGGAAAAAAAAAACCCAACACCTGACTCAGGCCCTGTTTTTAAAGAAATGAACGTGACACTGGAAGTGAAGACATCTCAAGTGACACAGCCCTGGCCTGTCAGCTGGGTCTCAGAGCAGCCCTTCTCCAGTCCTACACTAGTTCAAGCCTACTGGCACACACAAAAGTTTTCCCACTCCCTCTTACCAAGTTGAAAGATGGAGTTTGAAATACATACCATATAAGAGGAAATCAATTTATCTAAAATACATATACTCTAGGCTTGGGAGCTAAGCTTCTTAAACTTTGTTGTTAACATTGCCTATCAATTATGTATGTTTATACTAATGAATAATGCTTTATTCATAGAACTCCTGATGTGTAACCTTCTGCAGAATTCCATATACAAAGAACATGATCAACAAAACCATTTTGTCAACGTTAAAAATGGCCTACTGAGATTTAAAAAGTTGTTTTTAAAGGTGAAATTAAATTTCTTATAAATAAAAGGATTAGCAGATGCATTAATAAAAGTAGGGAGGAGGTATAATTTGTTTTCAGGTTAACAAATAGATTTATATCCCACATATTAATAGCTTTACTGTGCCAATAGAAAGGGATCTGAGGTACCTACAGTCCTATTTTTTGTAGATTGAGAAAGCTATAGACAAAAATAGAGGGCTTTTTCACTTATCTAAGAAATATGACAACATACAGTTGGCTTCTGGGACCAGCACCAGTGAGAGGAAAGTACAGGAGCTCCTTTACTAATTATTAAACTAAGAGTTGCAGGGCTCAGATATGTTATGGTTACATTAGATATCTTAGCAAATTTCCTTCAGATCTTCAGAGGTGATTCTTTCAGAATTTTTGAAAAAATATCCTCATTCCAAGGTGATCAGAATTAAATTCCCAACAAAGGCAGTCTTGAAGCGACATTCCCTGAAAAAAACAATAAACTTCTAGAAAAAAACCCACTGTAATTAGTCGTTTTCTCCTGAGCTGAGAGGAGTAACTTCAGTAACTTCAAAGCCTCTCCCCACTCCATTCCATACTTCCCAAAGAATACACATTAGAGATTCACCTAGTGATACCCTGGCAGGAACAGCTCTTCTGTCAATCCAGAATGAAACCCAAGACAGCATCACCATCAGCATGGCTGGGAAATAGGATTGTAGCACAAAAAAGAAAATGTGTCTCCGGAGGGCAAAGTTGATAAAAAGTCGGTTGTACCAACCTATTGAAAAAAAGGGAGAGGAACAGAATGGGGAAGAAGAGAAGACAGTTGTGTTATTCATAAGCTGTTTGCTGGCCCCCTCCTCACAGCAGGAGTGATTTATCCACATCAGTTACAGTAAATGCCTAAGAAAACTTGTCACCACCTTAGCTTAACATAAGTGCTTACAAACTGCCCATTGTACCTCATTAAAACACTGCTGCCCTGGGAGCGAAGCATCATCACACATAAAATACCATTATAACTCATCTTGGGAAATTGGAAAGATTAAACCGACTTCAGGTGAAACTGCCAGGAGAATACACACAGGATATAATTTTCCAACGAAGCCAACACCCTTCCTCCTCCACAAAGCATCCTGTCTTTTCTCGCGCTGCAAATATCCCGCAAGAAGCAGCCCTCCGCCGTTCCCCTGGGTCGGAGCAACTTGCCATCCCAGTGCTGATTTAAGAGGAGAGGGTGCCATCTAGTGAATTTTGGGGCGAGCTCTGCCTGTTCAGCACAGCTCGTGTGCTGTACCTCCTGCCACGGCAGGGAAACCAATATAAAAGTGAGGTGAAAATAAGGCAAAAAGTGGGTGTCTGCCTGTCCAAGACATCCATGAGCCCATGCTGGAGCAGTCATACCATCACAACGAGTGACTTTATAGAAAAGAATGTGTCAAAATTAACCCCAAATAATATTAAACACACACTGATGTGTTTTCAGCTGTGGAGAAGGTTTGTTGTTTGAAGACTCTCTAAAATGGATTTAATTGTTGCTCCTTTGGAGCCAGGGAACCCCAAAAGCCTAAACACTACACTGAGATTCACAGGAAAGGATGTGTGGAACCTGAAATGCAGAAAGCTGCTTTGTGAGCAGCATTTTTGTCCATTTTTTCCTGAGATTTTAGGGGGAGATGACTCCCATTGGAGTTGTGCTGATTGTTACCCACTATTATTTACTTGGAGAGTAAGTTTTCTTCCAACACGAAGCAAAATAAAAGAGCAAGAGAAAGTGGAACCTCTTCAGCAAAACAAAACCTCAAAGTATAAGTCTACAAAGGAGAGCATTCTAACAGATATGCTACTAAGCATTATTCAGGTACTTCCCAGTGGTCCCTGCAACTTAAAGGTGAAAGGAAAGACATTTTTTATGTTGCTGAGTTAAGCTCATCATCAAAACATTTGCATGTGAGTGTTAAGCAGTTATACTTTGCAAAGTCAAAGCTGCTGCAAAGCCCTGGGCACGGGGACAGTGTGAGGGTGCACTGCTGAGCATGAGGCTGTATTTGCTTGCCTAAGTGTTTTCTGATGAGAATGGCAAGGCAGAGAGGAGTCAGCTGAGTTCCCAGAACCCAGTTTGAACACATAGTGACGGCAGTTTGGTGGAAAACATCCCAGTCTCCCTCTTGCGACAAGGACAAATGTGACGTCGCTCTCAGCAAGGCACAGTTATCGTGCTCAGGTGTCGCTCTCCTCTTCTCACATGGCAGCGGCTCCGGAGAGCTGCAGTTCTGTTCTCAGCTCATACACGAGCAAGAGATAAGGAGGAAGGACCTGATCAAGCTGTGAATTCCTCATTGTTTAGTCTGCATCACAATTTAAACTGGAATTTCTGCACTCAGTATCACCCACCGCCACCTCCACTGGCTCTTTTTGAAATGCAAAAAGAAGCCAACTTGTAAATAAAACAGTCAATAAATTTATTTGCTGCTTTCCTGTATGGCTTAAAGGCTTTTTTTCTCCCCCAAAGTATTATGCACTTCATTTTATTACATGGAATAATTTCTCTTTTATTAATTTGTCTTGATATAAAGGGCAATATCCAAGCTGAAATGAATTGACTCAGACTAGGAAGGGCAGTAGCAAGCATGCTATTTTCTCTGGTTAAAAGTATATGGTTAGACTACTTACATAGAGAAATATTTCAAAATTTATGATTGCATGTACAAATACAAAGAAAACAAAACCCACCTTGCATTCCATCAATACTACAATAAACTCCTAAAGCCTTGTGCAGTTTGCCAGAAAGTATAGTTCAAGATCTAGGGAGAAATAAAAACTTGCCTTGGGCAGATTAACCTGGATTTAAACTATGTACTACTGACATAAAGGGATTTTTTTTTCCTGCAACTTTATGTATAAACACAGAACATTAAGCAAACCATAAATTAGACCTCAATAGATAATAAATGGTCTCAAGTGGAAATCCTCCAATTAGTGGACTTTTAATGACATAATGCAGCTCCAAAAATAAGGATATTTTAGGCAATAAAACACACTGTGATTCCTCTTGTTTGCTTTCTAGTATTTGGCCCTTCAGGATTTGCATTTTCAAGATTTTCTGTATAGCCAGGACACAAAGATTCCTGTAAATTCAATACTCCAATGGCTTTCAGAGAAGTACCACAATTTTTCTAGAGCTCACAACAGCATATGTGCATTTTTTTTTCAGGTTCTTCATGTCAGATATTAAGTTACAAGTATTATTATGGTCTCTCCTTCTGATATAAAGTGCCACATTAGCAATATAAAGAGAACCAAGGCCCCAGACTGACAAAGCAGTGTGCTTGACAGAACTGATCTCTCAGCAGCAACAGCCATTTATTAGCAATGACTCCGAACATGAAAGACATTCTGCCTGATTGTGTCTTGTGCTTGTCTCTCCTAAAGAGAGGCTTACTGTACCAGTACTGCTGTAAAAAGCCAATCCACTGGAAGCACTGAATTCTTCAATGAAAAACTGGGAGAGGGAGATTTGCTCATCCGTGGTCAGGGACTTGTTTCCATGTTTCCAGTACAACATCAGATCATCTTCATTGTATGCATCTATGAGAAAGCAGAAACTAAAGTTACAAAGTCACTAAAGTTATAAAGTTACTGAAGTAAGTCACCCCTTCTGCTGGAATAACGCTTCTGTTTTCCTTTCTTAGGGAGAGGAGATCACTCAATCCGAGAAAGCCCCAAAGAAACATTTTATTTATATATA
>VYXB01008558.1:312401-328711 GCA_013397135.1 Pachyramphus minor
TATATATAATTTTCCCAGTTAGTTGGTATGAAAAAAAATTGCAAAGACCATATTCCATCCTTTTCCAAGTGCAGGCCAGTCCTGTGCCCTGCCAGCAGCTCACCTGACAGATGGGAGACGTGGGTGTGCTCCAGGTCACAGGACAGATCTGTTCTCTTTTCCAAGACTAAACAACAAAGCAGCATCCCAGTTTTACTTATCATCGAAATAAGAATAAATTTTGAAATGTGAAAAGGCATATTGACATCTTGTTTTACTTTTAACTTGCACTTTTTTTTCTCAGAGAAAAAAAAACCCAAACATGTTTTTTGACAGATTTTTAGATTTAGGCCTTGGAATATTAGTCCAGTGGAAGCAAAGCAGGGTACATCACAGTTTTTCTATCTTTCTAAAGCTCACTGAGTTCAGGAAAGATCTCAAGCTGTTTACAGTTTAGTAAGTACATGCTGAAGGGTTCAGGTCACACATCAAAATAAGTGAAAGGGGTGTTATGAACAAGGTGGAGTGCTGGGAAGGATGTACATGTGAAGAACAATTATGAATTAAACTTACAGCTTTCCAGTTCTAAAGAACAGTTCTGAGTGTCCAGAGGAAACCTACTGAAATCCATGAAACACATAGCAGAAACTGTTATTCTGCAGAAAGGAACAGAAAAACAGAAATAAAATAAAAATTTCACACTTTCTTCGAGCTGTGCAGATATCTCAGTGAGATTCCCAGCCAATCTTTAGAATCCTAATGATTGAGGTTTTTTGCCCTTTCAGCTGCTTCTGAAATTGCTTCAAGGTGGTGAGATAAAGGTAAATCAGTGAGAGATCACCTTTTTTAAACAGAAATAGCCTTTATTATTAACTAGAGTACCTTGCATTTTTAAACCCTTTACTGGCCTGATCCTTCATTAGCCTTTCACATGTTTTGCTTTGAAGGGTTACACTTAGGAAGATTAACAAAAGAACTTCACATTTTTTTACTTGATTCCTCATAGATGAAAGTAGATAATATTACAGAGCAGATATTAGAGCAGATATTATTCCAAGTGCTATTTTCCCAGCTAGAATGGTTATAATATGTAATTACACAGAAAGATGTCTGTGTACATCTACATTACACAGCTGCAATGTCTGGGAGTCTACTCTCCTCTTCAAAATCATGGAAATGAAATGCTTTTTGCCCTAAAAAGCTTAAGGAAATCTAAGTAAAGACTATTTTGCATTCCACCTGCTTTTTTCAGAAATGTTTTGAGGATGAACAACCCCTTGGCATTTTAACCAATAAACAACAAAAAAACCCCAAACCTGCTAAAGGCAGCAATTTAAATATGGTACCTATCACCAGATTTCCATTTCTTGTCACAGCTTGCATGTCATTTGTTGTTTTAGTTCAACTTCTCAATTTTCCCCAAACTGAATCCTACAGGAATTCAAGTAAGGGTTATACTGATTATATAAGTGATATGTGAAAACTTGTGGTCAGCAATCACTCTGTAGCTGAATTTTTAAAAGTGTAAGATTTTACTGGCTTGAAATGAGATTGTAAGAGTGATACATGGATGACTTCCAACTATGGATGTTGTTTTCTTCTTTCAGTTATTGACCAAGTCGTCAGGGGAACAACAGGAAAAGAAAGACTATTTTAGCAACAAATCTGGATTTTTATTTCACTTTGCTTTACTAAAATCCTGGATACTGGGCACTGAAGAAAAACTGTGGAATAAGCAGATTTATTGCACATAAGTATTTGGAATATAATCTGCTCATTGCATGTAAAACTGGCAATACAAAAAGGGTGTTCTAGTGAACATCTGATTGTTTAGGAACATACACATTAATACCACTCCAGTTCTGTCCTTCCCATCACATGCTCCCTGTGGTTTGTGCACAATTTCTTGTGCACGTTAATCTTGACGACACTTCACCTCTCCAGCCAGCTGCCAGGAAGTGTTTGCCCATCTTCTGCCCCTTTGCCCCTCTTCCTTCCCCCAGCTGCATGTGTCACAGCCCCCACATGATAAAATAATGTCCCTGATAAAAGCCTTACTGCAGTAGTGTTGTTCCTCTGGTCACTCCCTCTCTCTCAAGAATCATGGAGTTAATAAACAGAACAACAAAAAGCATAGTTCACCTCATTGTTTCTTACTGGTCAGTGTGATTCTTTAACATGCACTACTTTAAAGCAGTGCATTGCTGTTTGGGAGGGTCCTGCATGCCCTCATGAAAGAGTAGATAAATTCATTAATTGCAGGCACAGTTATTACACAGCCTAAAACCTCAGGGGCTTCCATAAGTCTTCAGACTATCCAGATGAGATGAAATATCACCTCTGTGCACAGGGCTAATTAGTAACCAACTGGAGAACTGTGATATCTGCAATGCATGGCCCTCAGAGTCCTTACTCTTGGGGAAAAAACTCCTCCTCCATTAAAACTATTCCTGTCACATCATCTAAATCTGCCTCGTAAAGCAAAGCAGTAACATGCAGATGGAAAAGAAACACATTTAATGACCTTGTTATTCCAGTTCTGGAACTTCTGTTTCACTTTCCAGTTCCTTGTAGTCACACAACATGCCTGCCTAACACTGCTGGTACCAGCACCAATAATCTGCTTTCTGTGCCTGTCTAGAGCCCTGAGGAATATCAATGGTACGTTTATGGGTATCCCAGGGAGCAAATAGCTGAGACAGTTTTAAAAAACTTAGGCAAAAAAAACCCCACAACAAACTGTGTTTTTTTCTTAGCTAATAATATAAATAATAATATACAATAATAAATAATAATATAAATCATAAATACTCAGGAGTAAATCTACTGCAATCTTGCAAGTACCACTGGCCATGAATGAACACTTGATAAACTGCCATTGTCCTGGGATAGGAAACAATATGTGAAGGATAGAAATACGTCTTATCAAGCCTTTTTTCTTTCCCACTGCTACACAGGTCACCATTAATCCCCATTGGATTAATGCCAGTCCAGTATGAGAATCTTCACTGTGAGTATTTCCAGTAATTTCTCACTGCCCAGACTACTGGCCCCCAGTTGCAGTGATGTATTTTCTTACCTCAGGCTGAAGAGAACGTTGCCATCAGGGTATACTCTGAGCATGACGTTTTCCACAGTTGTATCATGGATGAAAGATCTTTTGGAGTGCACAAAAAACACATCAGGTACCCAGATCTTTTTTATCAGTCGCCCATCGAAGGTCATGCTCTTGTTTTTGTTACTGCGAAATGAAAGTCTCTCGTCCTTCCAGTAGTGTCTGAGATACAGAGTCATTGTAAAGTCCTTTGTTTCATGAAAAATAAAAGAAGACAATGCTTGGTTTAGTTACATGCAATAGAAAACAGGACAAATTAATCAACTCATGCAAAGGATCAGTTTCTTCTTTGGATATTATCTGAAGGCTCCTCAATGAAGGGAATCAAACACCACTCAACGGGTTAAAACACAGACTGGAACTATCACTGAGATACTGGTGGTTTGCCTTGTCACTGGTGACCAAGTCTGAGGTTCATAATTCATTTATATTTAAATGATAATCCAGTGGTCTTCTGGACTGGGCCAGCAGTGAAGTGATAAAGAAGCTTTGAAACCAGCCAAACACCAATGGAAAAAGGTTTCCCCTGAAAATCTTCACAGACTTCTCTGAGAATGGACTGTGGTTCCTTTACAAAGGGATTGGTTTGAGTTCTTCGTGAGCATTAAGCCAATTTTTAAAATCCATAAATCCGTATATTATGTGCAAATATGGTACAGGGAGTTTAGATTAGCACATTTAAGAATCAAGTGCATAATAAAGAAACAATACGAAGAATCTCATAAGAGTAAGCAATTAGATTTTACAAGAAATATTTTTTAATATAAAAGATTGTTGCTAATATTTTAGCATCCTATTTAGAGCAACACCATGCAAATATACATGTGGAAAGAGATGAAGAGAATGCTGCAAACCCAGTCTGAGCTTCTGCACAGCCTGACTGCTCTGTGTTCACCTGTATCACTTTTGGCATCATTTATCTCAGCAGAACAAGTGCTTCTGATACGAATACTGAGAAGATACTTAGGTCTTCCCCTGTAATATGACCTGCATGCTTCAAAACAAGGTTGTGCTCTTTAAGGGTCTGCCTTCTTTAACTCCATTATTCTATATCATCCATCTGGATGTTTCTGAGACCTTGAATTTTGACTGAAATCCTTCATTCTGATTCTTACTCATCCACTTACCATGTCAACTTCAGATATGCTGTCAATGCTTTCTACCTGCACATCAATGCCCACAGGTATCGGTGACCCTGCAATGTAACAGAACGAGTGGTGAGGAACATAAATCCACATTTTTAAAGGGAAGACTCTGCATTACCAACAGAGAGAGAGTTCCCCATCCCAGCATTCACTACAGTCTCCCCAGTTTAGAACACTGAATGAGATGGCAACAAAGTAAAACCTGATGCTGAACAGTTGTAAAAATAAGTACAAAATCTTTAGTGATCTATTTGCAGCCAGACTCGTTGTTATTGGCGTTGTAGTTGGACAGCAATGAATCCTTGTGATGCCAAAGGGAAGGAACTCCTTGGAGCGCTATTTAGAACAGGGAAAAGCTGAATTAATATATGAAATATGTCAAAGATTGCAAAGCTTTCATAACCAGTCCCAATCTGATTGCCACACTTGTAACTTTATTTTATATACCACCCAAGTACTTCATGCCACCGAAAAAGGCTGCGAGACTTAACAAAGTGGGATCTGAACAAACAAATTATAAACACGTATTTGCATTTTTAGAACAGAGTGACTACAAATCAGTTAAAAATTACAGCCAAATATGAAACTATTTGCACTCTTGTCCGTGCACACTATCAAGAATCATGGGTCTAATTCTCCATGGGTTATCAACCTGTGCAATTTTCAGCAAGCACATCATTCTACTAATTGACTGATCCCTTCCCTACAGAGGAGGGAGAGAGGAATATGCACAGGTGTGTATACACCACACACCCCACCCCCAAGAGTGTTCTGCATTTGGCATGAAAATCCATAGGAATTATCGCATGTGGGATTCCAATTACACTTGAAAAACAGTCAGTTAAAATATTTTTAAAGCACACATTTCCTCGTAAAGACGTGACTAGAAGGAAGTCTGGACAGCAGCAGATAGAAACAGATTTTCTAATTTGTCTTTCTCTTTTCCTTGTCTTTTCTTTTTAGCAGTGCCAAGTCAAAATAGTCCAGAAACATTGTGATAACCAGCCACAATACTGTGTCTCTTTTGGGAATTATCCTTAAAATAGCAGCCTTTGAGGATTACACAGCTGCCTCCAGTTCTTACCAGTAGGGATCTTGAACTATTTTAGAGGCATAATCCCTTGATTTGACTTGTACTTTTTAATGCAGAGTTTGACCCTGCACAGAACAGATGAGGATGCCCTATGGGAAAGCAAGATAAAATGTGTTTAGAGTTAGCAGGGCACAGCAGAACATATTTAGGCACTGACAAGAGCTGTGCTGGCTGGCCTGGAAATCCTTTGAGGGAATGCATCACTCAGAGGCCAAAGCCCAAAACAAGACTCAGGACTCCAGAGTGCAAAGTTCAACTGGTTTATTAGTAAAACACAAGCCAGCACTTCAGAAAATGCTGCTTCTTTTGGAGAATTTGGATTTATACCTGATGTGAACATCATTCCCAAATGGCATTTGCACATCATTTAAATGCAAAGAGTTTCTGCCAAATTATGTGGGGGGAACAGGAGGAGAATGGAGCAACTCTCAACACAAAAAAAAAAGTTTGACCATTTTCTGAGCCAAGGTCAGTTGATCTAAAGCAAATCAAGTTAAATGTCTGCCATCAACATTCTTCAAACAAGACAAGGAGTTACCCACAAATCATATCCCAGGATAGGATGACTGGTTTTCTAAGCCATCTGCCACGTTGTCGTGGGTTACCAGGGATCAAAACCTTTTTTCTCGAACTCCCCCCTTCACACAACCACTATCAGTCGAGAGAGGTTTTATACAGACAAAACAGAGGCTTGACTTAAGGGATATAATACTAAGATTTATTACTAAAAAGATATAAACTAAGAAATTATAACACTACAACAATACTAATTAGACCTAGCTTATCTTATGGAAATAACATATATTACAACAGTACTACTTAACTTATCTTATGAATAATATATACTATAACACTAATTAAACTATCTTATGAATAAAAAGAATATCAGGTTGCTAGATACAATTTGGTCTCTTTTCCTTCCGTGGAGCTGGACGGTTGGCCGGATGCCAGATGTAACAAAAGCATTTCTCCTAGCTTATTCCAGTCTAAGAGAAAGGTATCTTCTTTTGGTAAAGTATTTACAAAAGCATTTCTTTCTCTTCTGTATTAGTCCAAAGAGAAAGAAAGGTTCTTCCTTTAAAACAGTTGCTGTAGCACTTGTAAAGTGTCCTTTCTGTTATCTGAGGACGCAGGTTCAGCGTGTCGTAGCTGGAAATTCCTTTTTGCTCTCTCTCTCTCTAGGCTGGTGCTGCTGCATGATGACTTCAGGGTTGAGGGTATATCCCCTCCTTTCAGGACCCATGGCTTCTAAAGGGACTCTTACACTACTATAGTCTATGCCACAGTTATAGGGGATAATGGCTTTGAGTCCTTTCCCCTGTCTCTGTGGGGTCCTTTGCCGTGGACACTTATTTCACCATAGTCTTCACCCACAACTACAGAGAATGGGTTTGAGTCCTTCCTCTGCTGCGTGGGGGTCCCATCGCCACTGAAGATAGTCCTAAATAGACCTTCTCCTTATGGGTCCACCCAGGACAGCAGCTCTTCCATTCTCTGCTGTCCTTTTGGGTCACAAGTGAGCTGCACCAGCATGGATCTCTCACCGGGACTACAGGTTCTACTTGAGACAACTTGATCCAGCATAAAACTCTCTCTCCATAGGCCACAGGTCTCTAGCAAGATTCTGCTTCAATTCAGACCTCTCACAAGGGTCACAGCCTCTGTAGGCATTCATCTGTTCCGGGACACATTCCCTCATTAACTGCTGGGGGTCTCTCTGCACCCCAGTTATCTTCTAAAGGCAGCAGGGGTTTATAACTTTCAGTCTCTTTTCCCTGGCTGCAGGGAGAGAAGGGGGGCCTCTCCCCCCTCGTCTCAACTCTTCTCTTGCTAGAACTGACCTTGAAGCTGCTGGTTATCTCAAGTCGTCCTCTGCTCTCCGCCGGAGCTGGGGTCCTTGCAGCATGTTTCAGCTGGGCAGTTTCTCTCTGAAGTTTGTTTCTGTTACACATCCCGGCTGGAGAGACTTCATACCTGCCTTCGGCCCAAGGCCGGGGGAGAGGGCCTGGCCCCCCAACTTGGGGGCTGCTGCCCCTCTCCTCACATGGTGGCTGAATTTCTTACTGCGACACCCACCTTCTCTTCCGTTTTCTTAAATATGTCATTAGCAGAGGCGTTACTATAACTTTTGATTGGCTTTTTCTCCAGAACTATACCTGGGCCTGACCATTTCAGCCCAGGGGCGGCTGGTAACCCACGACACACGTGTAGTGGGGAAAAGGTTCTCCTTAGTGACAGCTGCTCAAAGTGTGATGATGGTGGTCCTAATATTTCTTGGAATTTCAAAAATTACAGATTCTTATCAAACAAGCATTGTTCCAGTGTGGGTACATTTTCATTCAGTAATTCACCTCCTCTGGGTAGATATAAACTGAACACAGAAACAGAATTCAGTGGCAGCTGATGATGATGGTGGCATGCACACAAACCATACACATGAACACACACAGGGACATTTGATTCTTTGAAAGGAAGCTTGCACTGCACTGGCAGCTCTTATAAAACCAACTCAGTAGGGACAATGAACAGCATAAGAGATCAAAACCTATGGCCTGGAGAAATACAGAGAATGATTCCAAAGTGGATGAAACAAAAAGGGAACAGTTACAATTACATTTATTCCTGATTAGTGGAAATGCTAGAGCTGTGAAAAAGACTCCTCAATAAGAGATTCCTCTTCTCTGTCTGGAGAAAGACCAGAGACCATGATGTTTAATGAGAAAATAGTGTTCAGCCCAGCATTCACCCCAGACAGTTATTCAAACACAGAAGCTGCAAATATTTCCTTTCCATTCTGACTCTACTTTGGCAACAAGTGTAAAGAGATGACAAAGACACTTATCACTGCACATATATAGCCCTGATCTCTTCAGTGGGTTCTTGAATTTACTCATCTAAAGCACCTGCATATTGGTGTCACTAACACACACACAACACCCCCCACAAAATACCTACTGGCCTTATTCCTGGCTTTCTGGGGACATTTCTTTCTGTGATCAAAACCCAAGTCCACTAGAAACAGTAATAACTATCAGGAACAGGTTGCCGAGAACTGTATTTTCTTCCTCCTTGGATTGGTTCTACCACAAGAGGATGTTTTTAAAAACATCATTTCAATAAGCACTGGAAAGATTCTTAAACCAGCCTCTGTGTCTGCAACACATCTTTCTCCCTGCCTATATTGAGAATTTCAATCTCTGGCTGACCATCAGACAACAGCAGCAAAGTCACTTCTAAAAAAAAAAGTAACCAGAGCAAGGCTGTGGTTTTTATTTCCCAGTTTGACAAAACTGGGGACGGCAGAGAGGATTTTGTTATTAAATTGAGCAGCTTCAGTTGCTTCTGGAGAGTCACTAGAAATCATTATTTTAGAGGGATTAGTGATTTCACAATGGAGGCTCTGCAGATTTTCAGGATAATTACTCCTCAGCAAAAAAAACCTGAAAAAATTCCATAACACCCTTTTTAGAAGGGCTCTTATGTAAAAACGATGCCCTTTTAGCATTTTTAGGACCAATTTCTACCGTAATAATGACTAGAATTCTATAGTATTTTTATAATAGCCAGACCTTTGAGCACACAACAAGTTCCATAAAATAAATGCTGAATTTAGAAACACCAGCCACTGTATCCCAGTTGGCTTTGTAACAGTGTATGTGGAGAAAAAAAAACCCAAAGCCTAGAGGAAGTTCCCAGTAGGAGACAGAGACCAGGAGAGGATTAAGGCCTATGGAATTACTTTCTTCTAAAAAGGCTTGTGGACCTGTAGAGGAAGAAAATTGGACAGTAATGTAAAGAAGTCCCAGGGAAGTCAACATATGTGGATGTGTTTACTTTGCCCCAGCAATGACAGAAACAGGAGAATTACTGGCAATGATATTTTCTTCTTGGTACTGTTCTGTTTCTTTTTTATTTATGTGAGAAATGAAGGTGGACTGGTATTAGCAGTAGCCAACTCTTGGGATGGAAGAACTAACAATGTTCTGGATTTTTTTCTCAAGGTAAAACAAAAAAAAAAACCAGAAGACTACTTTCAGAGGTCTTGCAAATAACCAAAATACTTCTTTCCTGTCCTGGACCCCAGCTATTCCTTCCAGTAATAGATGATAAAAAGCCATTCCACTTTCTTCAGTGTGAGTCTTCACCATGGTGAGAAGATATTTTTCATCCTTCAGGGAGAGCTGCGGTGCAAAAAGTAAAACAACTTGGTGGCAAAGAGCTATTAGAAAATTCAGAATTAAGATTATATTTATTTGCACATTGGGATGCAAATTGTCAGTAAAGGCTGTTACCTCTTGACCAGCTAAAGGCTGCTGAATTCTTTTCCATCATTACTAATACTTGCTGATATTATTATCCTTTACATTGGTTGACAAAGCAGGGATAAGAAATTTTAAAACTTTAACTAACACACCATTAGCACAGGAAATTACAGGTCCTTAAGCCACAAAATAAAAGAAAAACAAAGTTGCCATACTTATATATATATATTATATATGTATATACAAATACACAGTGAGAACTTGCGTGCACACAGTGATTATGAGCATGAGGTTCCATAACTTTTAAAATGCAAAACAGTTCAGAGAGTGAGTGGAAGGATTTCAGCAAAACCAATGCATAGAGGAATAAAACAATGAGCTCCTCTATATGCTAGTCTGTGATCTTTTTTCAATGGCAATATTAATTTTCAGTAAGTGGAGACAGAACTCAGGAAACCAAGAGCTCACACCACTTGCCGGCACTTTGAAATAAGATAGTTCAGAAAACAAAAGGATGTAGATAAATAGATGTTTAGTAGAAAAGAAAGTATTTCTAAGATTCACTTTAGGACCTCTCTCAGTGTGCAGTTTTGGCTGCTATGGGGCTCTCAGATCTGAGCTGCAATGAGTCTCTGTTCGTTGTCTGGCACTGGCCTGTGCTCAGCCCATCTCACTGATGATAATGTTTCCAAGAAGTGCTGGCAGCATCATTTAATTTCTTGCTTTTTCTCCACTCCAAACTTCAGGTGTCTTCTCAAAGATTATCTACTGAAAAATCCATTGAAGTACTTTGGGTCACAGCAGATGAAGATACACAGACCATGCCAAGATCTGACTCTGAGCCTACTCACAGTCCTTTGTTTTCATTTGGTAGGACCTGTGCAGACACACAGCCCTACCAGGCCTGGCAAGAATCATCACACCATTGCAGAACCCCTCACATTCCCACCTCCTGGCCTTTGTCAGTGCCTCTGGGAGCAGCAAGGCCTAAACAAAATTCCTACAATGCTCACTGATGCAGCTGGTAAGGCTGTAAGAGCAAAGGAAAAATCCATGCTCCCAGTCCAATTCTGGTGGAATTACTCAGATCATTCTGCTGGTCCACATCTGTTGGCATCAGCAGGGGATCCATCTACTGAAGGCTTCCAAACAATGCCAGACCGTGACATTACACAGAAGGCAACAATCAAACAACGACAAAAAATTCAGGAAAGTTAAAAAACACCAACACCACACCCCTTCCACCAACAACTGAAGAGCTTGGCTTAGGGAGTAAGTTAAGGTACACTCACATAAACTACAGCAGATATGTGGCCATTTGGTCAAGAAAAAGGATTTCTTACCTCCACAGAGCAATGATAAACTTTCATGACAAAGCAACCAGTCATGTGAGCAAAGTCACAATTATTCCTAGTAACACTGCAGCCAGTAGCATCAGTATCCAGCAGTTCCACATCCATTTCCCCTAGGTTTTCCCCTGTGCATATTTGCTCAGTTTATAAATCATATACAGCTGTGTTTTGTTTTTTATTTGTAACTTAATTATCGATACTAAAAACTCTAGGTCCTTTAATCTGCCTCATTTACATTGCATGTGTGGGGCTAAATGAAATCAAACTTAGATTTAAGAGTTCTCTGCACTGAGGAATCTCCAGCAGGTTCAAAACAGCATGAATTTTCCAGATGCCTTTTTTTCCCCCTAAACTGGTACAAAGGATGATTGACTTACTGAGGGAAAGGGGCACAGTGGAGCCAGACTAACAAAATCTGTCATTCCAACTACCTGACATATCCAGAAAATCCCAATAGGATATAGGAAAGGGGGGAAAAATTGTCCCTTTTCTAAAGGTAAAGAATAAATTCTTGTTTTTCATCCAGCTTTTTTGACCTGATATTTTTTTCCTCTGTTTCAAATTGATGCATCGTGCTGAGCTGAATAAATCATGCAACGTGGCATGTGACAGATACAAGCCCTTCATGAATCACAGTGCTGAGATGCTTCATTAGATTTGATGAAAACAAACCCAAAATTTCACCTGCTTTAATAAGTAAGACAGTAAGTCCTTGTGCAGTTCAGGGCTATGTTATAACTGCTGTGGCAATGACATCTCTAATTTCACCTTCTGCTCTAGGTGAGTTTCCTTCTGCTGCACACTAAATCACCAGCATTCTTCTGAGAAACCCATACCCTGTCTCTGCTGTCACAAAATAATTCTCAGTATGTTATTCAGATTCAGATTCATGTTTCAGTTAGGATACTTGTTTACTGATGAAAGCACACTTATGCATTAACCCTCTGCTGCTGCCTCTTGTGAAAACCAAACCATTCTTTACTACTGCAACATCACTGAAATCAATGGTAAAACAGGAACAATGGAGTATAAATTTGGGATTGGCATTCATTTCACTGTGACTTTACTCATTCTGTGCTGTAAAAATGTTTATGGATCTGTTTTAGTCTAAGAGAGATTCACGCATAAGTATTCCACTTTTTAAGAGAGTTCTGAAAATTTGGAAGTGTGTGAAGTGTTGGATGTGACTGAAAAAAAATGCCTCCTATGCCACTATGGCACGTGGATGACAGAGGAGAAGCAAAGCTGATGTGCTCTCCTGCTGGAAGCTATTTCTGAGAAACAGGAGTGCAGCTGAAATCATACCCATGGCAATGTGATTAGTGAGAGGCCTGTGCAGTGAAGTCAGTGGAAAAACTACAGCTGGCTTCAAGAGGAATTCAATGGGCTCTAGGATCAGCCATGTGAGAATAAAAGGACAAGGGGAAAAAGCCTGGTGCAGATTTTCCAGGTGTAAAAAAATCCTCACTGCCCGTGGAAAATTACAACTGCCAGATCACAGGGTATATTCTCAAAGCTGCTTTCATGTATGTACTTCATAAGTATTGCTTTCTGGGATGATCCAGCAATGAAGTACCTCCCAGACTTCTGCCTGCTTTGATGGAAATGTTGCTTCCTTTCTGAGATGACACTTCCAAAAACTTAAACTACCTGTGTGGCAAAGCAGGTGGCAGAAGAGGTGCAGACTAACAGATATTAGACTAGACAGGTATCAGGCATGAGGTGATTAGAACTTCTGTCACCAAGAAACAGACTGTATTTCAACTATTCTTCAAAATTAGGCAAGATTTCTGATCTCTGACAAGACGTAATTTCTATGGTAACAGGAATCCCTTTCACATTGTCCCAGAGTATCCAAAGAGGCTCCTCTTACCCCATGTCTCCCGGAATGCTTGTCAGGCCCCAGATCCCAGCAGCTGGTGTTAACAGGAACAGCTCCACAGACTTCATTTTACCTTCCAGATTTATGTTTGTCTACACAACTGATTATTAGTCCTCATATTTTGTTTTGGCTTCATAATCCAGAGCGGTTCAGTCTATTTTCATGAATCATGAAAACAGAAGTGGTGACGCAGAGGCTCAGATAAAGCTCATTATGGGGCAGCTTTCTCATTTCCCCTTTCATGAAGGAGAGTCAAAACTGAACCTAAACTGTAAACATCCCATTAAATACTCCCTTTGTGCAGATGCAATTTAGTTAAATGAAGAAATAATCATCATAGTGCCCAGCAACACAGAAACAACATGTTGATAAACTGAAGGCCTGGCAGGTAGTTTTGTAATTCTGCACAGAGCAAACAGATTTAGGAACTGATGATTCATTTCAATCTCCCAAAACAAACCTGGTGATTAAGTAATTTGCTAATTGCTACTAGACAATGCAGTTTACAGGGATACCTTAATCACTGTTCTCAAAGAATCTTACTCTATTTTATTTTAATTAGTTCTGTGAAGGAAACAATTTGACAAGGACAAACTTCTACTGACACGCTAAACACAGAAAAGTACCCTTTGCCTTCAAGTATTTCTAGATTTCTTCTTTATTTATTTCCTGAAGTGCAAAAGAGGTGTCCTGCCATTAAGTCTGTCATTCCAGAGGATAAAGTATTAACCAGCACAGTGCAGGTGCGTGCTGCTTACCTCCAAATCCAGGTCTCAGTGCAAAGTCATGATCCTCTATGTGAAGCAGCTGCTCAGATTTAAGTGGTCGTACTTTAGTGCTGTCAAGTTTCCTCATTTTAATTTCTCGTTTGCTATGTTTTAAAAAAGAAAAAAAGGTAAGAAACTTAATTTTTTTTTTTTTCTGCCTGACATTCAGATTGCTGGTTAAATGAAGTAGGGACCCAAAAATACCAGACAGATGAATCTGGTATGATAAGGGTAACAACTGTGCTAATAAAGTCAGAGAAAGATATATTGGGAAAGGTTGGGAAATGAGGTATGAGGGTGCCCAGGTCCATGAAGAACACCAATTATTTATAAGAAGCCCCAGGAAGAACACCATGATCTCCCTCTGCTCCCCTCAGAGATTGTATCTATCATTATACAAGAGAATAGAGCTGTTTGAAAAAAAGTTATTATTCACATAAACACTTGCAACTCAAACTTGGAAATAACGCCACGTACCCATGGCTTAACCACTTCATACATTATCCATATTACAGAGACAATTATTGCTTTTATTATAAATGTGGGGTTTTTCCTAGGAGCTCAGATGGGTCAATAATTTTTAAGAAGGACTGAGAAATTATGATCCTGGATCTAGGGACTTGCAGGTGTAATGGCTTTAAACAGGAAGAGAGTAGGTTTCAATTAGATATTAGGAAGAAATTCTTGGCTAAGAGGATGGTGAGGCCCTGGAACAGATTGCCCAGAAAACCTACAGATGCCTCATCCCTGGAAGTGTTCAAGGCCAGATTGGATGGGGTCTCCTGGGAGATGTCCCTACACATGGCAGGGGGGGGATTGGAACTACATGATCTTAGGAGTCAATTTTCTATAGTACACATTAGGATCACCATTCTCATGGTGAGGATAGTGAAACATGGGAACGTATTGCTTGGGCAGTTTTTGAGACTCCTTTCACTCAGGCTGTTTAAGAATAGGTCAAGCATTTCTTTGTAGGAATGAATTAAATACAACTGCTTTGCCACAGGCAAGGGACTCTCCCGAGCCACAACTTCTTTCATGCTTTCTGTGATTCTCTGGAACTTTGCTGCCAGCAACTCCAATTATTACTTTGGACTGCCTGATGGATATCTGTTCTGAAGATTGGCCCTGGAGTCAAACACTGCTTAAGGCAAGGTATGGAATACCTCATGGTAAGCTGTGGGCCTGTATTTACTTATTTTCTGCCTTTCCCCCTTTTTTTTCTTGACAATGAAGCCCAAGAAATTACTTTTAAATTACAAGAATGCTGAGGGGGCCGTGGGGCTACTCAGAACTGTTGGGCTTGAACAAATTAATTTACCTTAGTACCCTTGATGGTCTGTATCAATGTTGGCTGAATCAAATTATCAGGGCAATCAAAAGGCCCATCAGACATTTCAAACACAGCCTTTAGTTTTCCAAGTAGGAAAATCACATGGATGTTAAAATGAAACCCCGTCCTTCAGAGAATTAAAACCACCACAGAGCAAGCCAGTGTTAGAGTAGAATGGGCAGCAGGACTGAACACCTGCAATGCTCTGCAACAGGGAAATTTGGCTGCTTGGGAACCAGCATAAGAGGAGATGACAAATTATCCTCAGAATGCTGTGGCACAGCTCAGACACTTTGGAAGCAGTGGGTTATTTGTCAGCAGATGTGCCAAGAAAAAGGGCTGTTTGATGCTCTGATGATTTCACTGGAAGAAGCAGCCTGGAACTATGATTCATCTGTCACAGCTTCTTACTAGAAGTGTGTGACTGAGAAAGACTTTTCCTGGCCAGGAGAGGCAAAACATAAGCCATCAGGGCAGGAATGTTCTACTTAATAAGCCACTGAGAAAAGATGTTACAGGATATTTTCCCAGATGAGGACAAAATAAACAGAAATGCTGCCTCTATGAAAAGTTCCTTTTGTGCCCACTTACTTGAGCAGCTGATGTTTTCTATATACAAATGGTAGAATTCTATAATTATTTCTAGCTGCTATCAAAAGTGGTTGTTCAAGCCAGGTGACATCTTGCAGGTGTCAGAAGAGCATCTTTATTACAAACATGCTGCATGTTCTCTTCAATACTTTCCTATAAGCCTTTACACTAAAGGAAAACAGGCTTACATGCAGAGATATGTGCTTACGGTACTTGGGATGAATTTCATGGACACTGGTAACATTCCATCTTTAAAGGTACCAAAACTTGGGAAAATTCCATTAAAATTTGTAAGATAATTAAAACACAATACACTTCTGCTTCACATTTTTTCTCCTGTTGGCTGTTTCCCCAACCCAGGGCTAAGAAATGTTCTTCAGCTCCTTTAACATCAGCATCTGGGCTCCAGATGTTGCTCTTTGGCAAAGAGTTACGGTATTAAATTGTCCTCACTGCAGCATTACAGTTATTTAAGTGATGATTCAAAGGAAGTCTCATGTATGTGTTTGTTTACTCCAAATAAATCTTACACCAGTATCTAACTATTGATCAGCACTGTGAAATCAGCAGCACACGTTTTCATGCTCCTTCCCATGGTACCAATTCCATTAAAAAGCAGAAGAGGTATCTGGGAGGAAAAGCCCACACAGAATCATTCAGGTTGGAAAAGACCCCCAAGATCATCGAGTCCAACCATTAACCCAGCCCTGCCAAGCCCATGCCTAAAGAACATCCCTAAGCACCACATCTACGTGCCTTTTAAACAACTCCAGGGATGGTGACTCAACCAT
>VYXB01008558.1:328729-346430 GCA_013397135.1 Pachyramphus minor
AAGATCATCGAGTCCAACCATTAACCCAGCCTTGCCAAGCCCATCCCTAAAGCCCATCCCTAAGCACTACATCAAGAAATTTTTGTGAAATCATTAGCAGATGCATCTATCAGCAGACAAATGCATCTAAAAAAGGGAATTTACCTCCCTGGGTGCACTCTGACAGATGCCTTGGTATTAGCATAGATCTGGGCAATGATCAATACCAGTTCATTGGCCTCAGTGAGGCACAGGCTCAGGAAATTCCTGCTTCCAGTTACAGTTGTGCTTTCCACAGCTGTATTCCAGGCAGCATTTTACATTATCCAAATGAAAGGGTAATCTATGATTACATTCCAAAAGAAGTCATAAAAAGCACTTGAAGTGTTTCAGATCACATAGGGAGGACACCCCTGTTGATAATTATACAGTAAGTTAACAGAAGTACCAGCTTTTTGGATGAAAAAAGTGAGGAATACTGTTCTGACACCTCCCTACCCAGTGCTACAATATGGACCTTGGTATTTGACAGAGCTGTCAAAGAGCAGTTACTCACTGCCTACAAAAGCACAGCAACTAATTCAGAATTATTTAAAAATGGACAAAGATGTATCAGGTTTTTAAAGGTAGATTTAGCTGGTCCTACCAAACCTTGATTACCATTAGCAAATGAAATGTCAAAGGTCTGGTCAAGGGGACTTGGATCATTTTTGTTTAAAGCATTTAATCACTTAATGCCACCAGTGTAGTTCCATAACCAATGGCATTCATGGCACTGATGTGGTTGGTATTCCAGCTGGTTGTCTTCAACCTAACCAGGTTAACAGAAGTTTCTGCTGGTTCAAGGAGCAATGCGACAAGTTCATGGAAAAGAAATCCACTGAAGATCACTAAATCTACACAAATTACATCCGACACAGGATGTATCTGAAGGAATTTTGGTGACTTGATACAGCTGGGAGTACTAGGGGGAAATATCTTACTTGTTTGCCCTGTCCTTATTCTTCCAAATTTGTGCTTACAAGCCCTTGTTATAAACTCAGCGTAGTACACGGACCTTTGGTAAGATCCTGCGTGGCTGTTCTTCTGTTTCAGTAGGGAAAAAAATATCTTGTTATACTCAAGGTCCAAAAGGTAGAAGTTCCAGAAATCTTACTCCCAGAAGAGTCTGTAGGGTTATACAGCAGAGTGGTCTCTTAAATGTTTTAACAAATTTACCAAATCTTGAAGACCAGACAAATGTATTAATCAAAGTTGTATAGTTTTCTCTCACACATTAAAAATGCATTTCTAAGTGTTCAGTAACACCAGCAACATGCACTGTCAAAAAGCCCAATATTTTGACAATCAAATGTTTTGTTCTTTGCTGTAGGAAATGGACCATGAGAATAATCGCTTTCTCATGTACTTTTGGTTAATGCTTTAAAATCTTCTTTACAGGAGAATGCAGACAAATAGCTTTGGAGGGAGAATTGGGTTACTCTATTAAAACAGTGGAACTTGTAGGTTAAGTAACATTTTCACATGAGATTCTTTTTAAAAGGCCACCCATTTAACCAAGGCCATCTGTCAGCTGTGTCCCTAATAATCCTCATGCCCGCTGAAAGATTTTTCCCCAGAAAGAAAAAGAGGCTGGTGGAAAGTCAGACCCTGTTGCAATGAAGATAATTTTTACTTTAGAACAAAAACAGAGAACAAAACAAAGAGAAATTAAACATATTTGGATCATTTGCAGAGAAAAGCTGGATTTGCAGCTGCTAAGCTTTGGGATCCTGTGTGGCTCGGATTCTGCAGGCTTCTTCCTAGTTTGAAATCACTGGGACCTCGGAAGTGGAATATGTGGGATGCAAAGCATGGCTTGTGTAAAGAAAACTGCAGTTCTGGCATTCCTCCTTGTTCCTATTCTTGCTTTTCTGTTAACACCCAGCCTGTCTCACAGGATTGTCACATGGATCCAGTTATATGCGTTAGTAAAGATCTCTGAAGGTGGCAGGACATTGTGTTAGTAATTGGTGCTGCTGTCCTGTGGCAAGAGGATGTCCAGCAGGACACCTCAAAATTTGCTGTCTCCTACCACCAGGTTTCTTTGCTGCTTTGTGATTTTTTTATGTCAGTGATGGAGTGACTGCTCTCAACTACTGCAGAACAGAATAAATGCAAACAGAAGCATGTGCTTTCCTTTTAGCACAGACAAAAGTGTATCAGCTGAGCTTAAAACAGACACTCCTTGACACTACCATTAACAATAACAAGGCATTTTATGCTGGTTCCAATTGATTTTTAACTGCTTCCTGAGACAAGTAAAGCACCAGATTAAACCTTATGTTGATACTAGGGCTAGTTCTGTTTGTTTTCCATTGTTATTACAAATAATTGTGCACCAGCACTCACTCACAAAAGCTGTCAGTGAGTTTGAAACAAACTGCTGAATAGCCACGCTTCTCATGAGCTTTTGGCTTAGACCAAACTTGAACCTACACCTTCAAAAGAAACCCAGAGGTACTGAGTGAACATCTCCAGGCACCTCTGTTGTGTAATCTGTTACCTTGCATGGCTTAAACGTGATTTTATCAAGACATGTAGGGTTTCAGAGATATTTCACTGATGGATTATCACATTAGAAGTGGTACAGGAGGTGAACAGCTGTAGCCCTGTTACAAAGCATGCAACTTGAGGAAAACAAAAGCCAACTTGAACACATCAGAGGAGTCCACTTATGTTACTTTTCCTCCATATGTGATACTGTGCAAATAAACTATAAGGTCTCCTGCTCATTTTAGTAGGGGGTCAAGCACACAGAAAAAATCTAACAGTTGTATCCCTTCTCCTCCCTTACATGGAGCTACTTATTCCCAACAAAGAAATTTTCCTTGGATTGTCACTGGCAGTCATTGGTCTGTTCACATATTATTAGATTAATCTGGAAACGTGTTGAAAGACCTCACATGGCAGATGTGAAATTGCATTGGGGGGCGGGGGGGAAGCACTAACAGTTTGCACAGAAACTCACATGTAAAAATCTCTGTGTCACTAATCATTTCCAACCAGCTACTTGATTGGAAAAAGCAGAAACAGAGACATTTTATACTTTGATGTATAAAAGTACATTTCAGAAAGGGAACATACTGTGTCATCACTGTAAATAAGATATAATTCACCTCATGTAGTGCCATAAAAATGTCTTCTATATCTTTACAGTGTAGCTCTGCTGTTCAGGTAATAGAAGTCACTTGATAACTTGAAATCAATTTGGAATGCATTTTTGCTTCTTGTAATGGGAGGGAGAGGGCAAGAATACTTGGTACACCGCAGTAGTAGTCTGGTGTCACAACAGTAGCCTTATATCACACCATGTGTGGGTGTGAGTGGGTACATACCTGCATATATATATATATATATATATCTGAAGGATTCATGAAATCACAATATGAAATGTCTGGTTATGAAAAATTAATTAATATTTTACCATTTCTGTTTTGGGAACACTCTATGAATGCTGTGCATTACCACAAATCCAGAAGCAGCAAAACAGGACAGTGAACAAAAAAGGTGTGTTGAAAGGTGTCTGACAGCATGCAGTTCACCAAAGGAACACTGACAAATAAAGTATGTTGCTTACCTAGTATGCTTTCTTGAGAAAGATAATTGCTGCCGATGATGAAGGTGGTGGTGCTGCCTGTGCGAGCTGTGTAGCGTTGCTGTTGGCCACAGGCAAGTGAGGAACAGAAGTTTCATGACCAGGACCATCTCTTCCAAGAGAGAAATGCACCTGATCACCCAATCCACCTTGCTGACTTCTTCTTCTCAGTGTTTTTACTGTTTAGAAACAGCATAGCATACAAAAGATGCACACAAAGCAAGGCATCACTGAAGAGAGAAGACAGGGGCATCCCAGTCCTGACATCCTCACCAAGTTTCCCTCATACTTTGGCAAATCGTAAATATTTCTTCAGCTCTACATCCCTGCAGCATCTGCTGTCAAAACAGCAGCACCTGGTTCTCAGAAATGTGGTAGGTCCAGGAGTTTGCTTGGCCAGGCTGCAGTCTGACCCATTGCTTCCACTCCTTCAGCACAGGCGTGTTTTTAAATTCTCCATCACCCGCTCAGTAACCTCTTCCACATCGCCTGTGCAGGCAAAGTGATGTCAAACATTTAATCCCCCTTAAATCCCACAAAAAACCATACAAAAATCTGCCTTAATGACAAAGGTCTCTAAATTAATCTTGCTTTATGTATATGTGTGTCTATCTGCTCAGAATCATTTTCTGTGCAGATCAAGCTCTTCTATTAACTGGCTACATTGCGCCGTCTTCCCAACCGTTAACACCATTTCTGTCTCCGTGATCTGCGAGCATTTTGTCTGCACATGCAGAACTACTTTTGGACAAAACAATATCACAGAATAAGTCCAAACTAAAAATGAAGTCTTGTTTCAATATTCCCTCTTTTTTTTTTTTTAACTGAGCTCTGCAGCTATTTAATCTATGCTAACTAGACGTATGTGCGTGTCTGAGATCCACTATCCTTCCACCAACCCCAATTTTATCTTTACCTCATTTAGCCTGCCCTGACTTTTCAACAGGAGGTTGAATTGCAAAGCATTTTATTAACAAAATGTTGCTTAAGCAATGAATTGCTCACGCCAGCTACAAAAGATGGTAAGATTTCTTGTGGGCTTAAAACTGGGCAATGCTGGGGACACATCTCCCTAGATGTCAAATTTATACTTTTCAAGCCATCAGCAATCACAATTGATTGTTAGTTACTGTCAATTGATTGTCAGTTATCACAATTGACAGCACATGTTAATTTTTCTTTATTTAGATAATCAGAGATTTGAGACGGAAAGTTTGGGAAATGAAAACACCCAACCTCTGTCTAACAGACAGAGATGTAATTGGGGTCTCCCAGCAGTAGGCTTCTTCCTAAGTAAGACAAACAAACAGAGGAATAAAACCAAGCCCAACACTGTGTCTGCTGAGACTGTTAACACCCAAGAACCCTGGGACAATATTTCTGTCAGGTGGTCATCTGCCTCCTCAGGAGTTTCCTGAGATTTCCAACAAACTTCATCTGAGCCAAGAAATAATTCCCAGACATAAATGATTTCCACATGGAGGTTACCAGTTGACAGCTAATTCCCACTGGTTTTTTTCCATCTGGAGTTGAACAGCTATCTGCCTGTGACTTAAAAAAACAATCCCTTCCCAATCATCCATAAAACTTGAACAGTGTTAGATTGAATTTGGTGGCCTAGATCAAAGGCTTTCAACCCTATTATCCATCTCATTCAACTGTTCAGAGTTTAACCCTTTCCTGTTCAGGGAAGATTGTTTGTAGCCTGACCCAGGGATAGTCAGACAGTGCTTCCAGCAGATCTTGTGTATTCCCAGGATGGAGTTTCTCGACAAGGTAAACACAACCTGTAGTTAATAAGACCTTTAACAGACTTTTAGTCGTTATCATTTGAATGGAAAAGTGAAAATAAACAATAAGTCTAATGAGAATTTATTCCAGGTGGAGATAATATGAGTTCCTGAGCCAGTCTGGTTAAGTTTCCTAGTCTCACCCACCCTACATATATCAAAGTATCAGACCATGGATTAAATCACATGTAAGAAAAAATCAAAAAATCCAAGAGCCTTTGGATCCTGTTCTTTCCCTACCCAAGCACAGGCCTAACAGTAGCAGCATATGAAATGAAAAGCAAACTACACTGCAGGCCGTGTGATAAATAATATTACCACATTTCTGCACATCCAGCTACCTGCACATTCATCAGTGTTAACTCATCTCCAAACTTCTTCCTCAACTACAGAAGAATAACAACACTTACATGCTGTCTTCTCTTCTAATTCTGATCATTCACGTTGTTTCCAGGCGCTTTGGAGAAAGCCATGTTTTAGAAGTTATTATCCTTAGCTGAAACCACTACCTGTTATCCTCACTAAGCAGGAGACATGGAACAGGGAAAGAGAGGATGTTCTGGGTGCTAAGCTTATCCACCAAGAGCTCTGAAGGGGTCTGTGGTTAGATCATGGCACACTACTGCAGAAATTTTATGTACTGACTTCAAGGAAGTCAAAGGAGCCCATCAAAAACAAGTACGTAAAAACTGCTTTGTGAATGTATTTCACAGCTGGAAATGGGAGTACTTAGAACCCCTGCTCCAGAAATATGGCAAAGACAGGCTTTGCAGAATGACTGGCACACCTCTGGCCAAGCTGCATATGCATGTGCCTCCCTCCAGAAGTCGGGAGTCTTTAGCAGAGAAAGCGGCAATCAGCTGCTGTTTTCATTCAGCTCTCGGCACCCTGCTGTTTTATTACTCCCGGCTGTAGCAAGAACTGTGGTGCTGAAAAGACTGCTCCATGGAAAATTTCCAAAACATGCTGAATGCTCCTTTGACTGCCCCTGCTAAAACCAGCTTTACTAGAAAAAATGAAAGGGCTTGTGTGCATTGACACATTCCACACCTTCACGAAGTTGATGCCATAAATACACCTTGAGGGGCCTTTCCTAAGCACACTGAAAATCTAAGCACTACCCCTCTGCCCCTGACCGTGGCATGTTTCCTGAAACTGTCTGGCCCACACATGTGGAGTCTTCAGGACAGATTCCTGCAGAGGGGAATGGCAAACACTTCCACTGACCAGCGTGAATATCAGTGAGGGCAACTCACTGTCGGGGTTTGTTCATGCTAGAGCTGTTTTCATTTCCTCTGGGCAAGGGAGCATTACACAGAGAAGATTATAATATCATTTTAAACTGCCACTAAGAAAACAGGTTAATCTCCTAAGCATTTGTCAGTAATAAATTCTAAAAAGATCCATCTTTGCAGAAGAATAAAGACAAGGTAATATACTTTGCTTATGCTGGGTGAGTCGCTGATTGGTTCTTGTGTTTAACCACAGAGCATTTTCTCTTTGCTATCAGTAAAATATTTCTTTAAAATTATCCCTTCTCTGCAGCCCATGAAGGGTTTGCAACGCTTATCTTTAACCCAGCACAGGGTGCATAAGCTCACTGGAACAGTTTACAAACAAGCAGAGAAAGGAAAGAAATAAAGGTGAATAAACCACCTGGTATCAAAAAAAATGAGATGCCTTCTTTCAAGTCAGCAAAATAAAACATTGCTTCTGGTAACTGTGATCTGGAACTACACACTCCTCTCCACCACAGATCACAAAGAAAAAGCATATTGACAACAGCTATTATAAAAACAAAAACAGAAAAATGCCAGGGATGAAGAGACGTTTTGGAGGCTGGAATTTTGCAGGAAATGTGATCACACCTAAAGGCCACTTTAAACAGATGGAGCTGAAACACCACAGCACACCAGCACTTACCAACCTGCAATTTAGCTGCAGTGAGAAGAGATGCAAAGTGGAATGGGTAGTGTGGGTTTAACTGGCATGTGATTTTTTATTCTCCTAATAAGAGAATGAAACACAAGGGAAAAAAAAACATTAATAAGAATCTCCTAGGAGGCACTCACTTCTGATAAACAGCCAGCAAATCACAGAAAGCAGATTAACCAGAGCTGTGTCTGTGAGAGTGTGAATGCAACATCACAGCACAGGAATAGGCAGCATTTTGCTTTTCTATGGTAACAGACTCAATGCAGAGCACTTACCATTTATATCACGGTGACTTGCAAAATTAATGTCAGAATTAAGGACAGTTTGTCCTGCTTATATTAATGCAAATGACAAACCGAGTTACCAGAATAAGGTATCTGTTCACATTTCCTAACAGGATGAAGTGGGAGGAAAGCAGACAGTGAGCATTATGATTCGATATTTGAGTAAGCACATCATGTATTTCTGATAAATGCTTAGTTATACTGTTTAAAAAAAAAACTCCTGAATGTTTTTCTTTTCCCTTTTACAGGACATTTTTTTTTTTGTGGCCCAAGTACAAATTTCTTGTGAAATCATGGTTTTGGACTTACTGTTTCTTGTATTTTCTTAATATCTCACTGTCTGTGGAATTCTCATATCATCAAAGGGAGCATTCCTGACATCAGACAAATCCTGCTGTGAAGGAAACCAAAAATCCAAGCATTACACTTGCACAGTCCCCACCTGCAGTGGGCTCATCACATCACCTGGATCCAGACTGAGCCCAGGAGTTTGGTCTTGGTTCTGATGCCTTGGGACGTCTGGCTCAACTCTAAACTGCTTCAGTGTGTTGAACACACAGTTTTGAACATTTTTTCCAAAGAAATTTTCTGTTCTGACAGCTTCTCCAGCCATGGATCTGAGGCTATTCCTCTTTTTGAATCCCTCAATCATTCCCATTAGTAGTAAAGTTTAATCTCAGATTTGTAATCTAAACTCTAATGCAAAATTGGGAAATAACATGACTTCAGAAACCACCACAAGAAATGCAAAATATCTGGCATTCAGTTGGTTTCACCAGCAACTGAGTGGTCAACATATCTTAAAATCAGCCCTCTGAAAACCGTACACAGCTGATGAGAGATTAAAACTCTAGAAGTCAAATGTAACTCCATTGGCCTGCCTTTTCTTCTCATTACAGAACAACTTTTCATTAAAGTGCTGCACATTTTTGTACAATCAGATATTTTAGTTGAAAAAGTGTCATGAATAACAAAGAAAAACAAAACACTTCCCCTATTCTTTGCATTCCTTATTTCCAGAGCTTCTACATCAGGGATTCTTTCCCTTTCCTCAATCTGCCCTGCACAGAACAATCACTGAATTAATTTCATCCCTTAATCCCTTTACTTAGGTTCTGCAGCACCAATTCTGAAAATAAAACAATAAGTTTTACTGCCTCTAATTAAGGAACATCTGCATCTTTAGGGTGATCTCTGGCAAAACAAGCAGCCACATTCTTCACAGATATATACTTCTCATAACCTCAGGGGCAGAAACTTTGCCTTTCTGCCTCCTCATGTCGACCACAGGAATGGGATACAGCCACCCTACTCCTGCATTTATGTCCATCTTTTCCCAGGAGGAGTTTCTACAGTTTGTTTCTTTATCTTTGTGGGATATATTTCTTTAAAAAATTTTTGGCCTCTCTCACAAGAGAGGGAATACCAAGAGGATGACCCACAAGCCCAAGGAATTCACAGAAAGACCATAGTGTATCCCCAGAAAGTAAGCTTGTTTGCCATATGTATGGCCTGAACACTCTGCGAGTCAACAAAAAGCAGTATACAGTGCATGAGATTATTTTTTCCCCCTTATTTCCTTGGCAGTCTGGCAAATAGTGTGGTCTCTCAGCAGTGCTTACCAGCCAGATCTTAACTGCTACCTGAAGTTCTTTTGGCTCATTTCCCTCCACAGACTGAAACAAAACAATTCAGCAACTGTGTTTACTCTTTTCTTGCTGCCAGACTTCCTCCAGTATGCTCAGTTTGCTGTCCAGGAGTCAACCATATCTCTGATGGGAACCAATTTGGTTTGGGTATTGCATCTCTACAAAGCTCCTGTTCTGTCATCAATGAACACAAAAAGAAAAAAAAAATTGTTGAACAGTACAGGAAAAAAAATGTGCCTTTCAGCTTTGGCACTGCAAACTTTTTTCATCTAGCAATCAAAATAGAGACAGATTTATTGATTAAAGTCTAATCTCCATTGGTCACAAAACAGCTTCAGAAGCCATCAGGCACAACTCTCTGTGGCAGATTTCCAGGTTTTATTCCCATTGATATCTTCCAAAGAAACATATGTTAACATCACAGAGCAGGTGCTCATTTCAAACTGGAATGCCAATTTTAACTACGTGAATTGTACACTAAAGTAAATATATATTTAAGCTTTATACATTTAACACTTCCTAGAGGGTGCCTGTGTTTGGGACTTCCAAGATTTCACAGTTTCTGTTTTCCTACTGGCTGACAAAAGAATGTATTTCTAAATCAATAGACATCTGAACAATTCACATCAACAAAATCTTGAAGGAGAAGAAAACAAAGTGAAGGGCAGCAGCAATGTAGTTTGGTTAGACATTTGCTCACAGAATGGTTTGGGTTGGAAGAGATCTTAAAGATCACCAAGTTCCAAACCCCCTCCCATGGGAAGGGACACCTTCCACTAGACCAGGTTGCTCACACTCACTTCCAACCTGGTCTTAGACACTTCCAGGGATGGGACATCCACAGCCTCTATGGGCAACCTGTGCCAGGGCCTCACCACCCTCACAGGGAAGAATTTCTTCTGAAAGCTTTATCGCTTTTGTTCGTTATTTCACTGTTAACATAAAGATAATGCCATTCAAATATTTGGTCCAGGAGATACAACACAGGTATCAGGGCTATGCCCCATTCCATCTGTTAAAAGATATGTAAAGCACAGCTGAGATCACCAGGAAAATGAAGCCACTTTCATTCCAAGATCACTCTGCTGTGCTGACCCAGTAAATTGCCTTCAGGCACAGGAAAAGCTGTGGCGGATCCCAGAACCTTGGTACATGATTTCCGTAAGACAAAACAAGCACACAGAGAAATCCAAAGCCGCAGGTCTTCCAGCTCTGCCTCCTCCTCACCCCTGGCTGCCTCACACGGGACTCGAGGCAGACCAACTCTCCTTTTCTCCCACTTTTATTTTTGCGGTGGAAAAAATCCTCCAAACCCAACAAAAAAAAACAAACAAAAACCCAAACACAACACCACCCCCCCCCAAAAAAAAAAAAAAAAAAAGAAAGTAAAAAACACAACAACCACAGACAACCCAGGGTTACTGACTATTTTACTAAACCCTTTCCCCATCCTGGAAACATCCTGGGGTATTCCCACCTTCCCGCTCCCAGCGGTGCCCTGAGGCAGCGCCTTCCCGGCCACTCCCGCCGAGCGCCGCGAGATGGCAGCGCTCGCCACCGCCCCTCCCGCAAGCGCCGGTCCCGGTTCCCGCGGGAGCCGCCAGCCTTTAACCATTCTGTGAGCAAAATCAGCCGCCCTTCCCTTCCCCTCACGCGGCTCCGGTGGGGAAGGTGGTGGGAGGGCGAGAAGGGCTGGGGAGGGGGGAAGGAGAGAAAATGGCCGCCACAGGTGGGGAAGGAGGGCGGCCCCTCAGCGCACCTGAGGGAGAGAGCCCGCGCGGAGGAGTGTGTGGGGCTAAAGACGAGCGGGCGGGAAGTATAAGGTGATAAAAAGAGAAGGGGACAGCAAGAAAGAAAAAAAAAGAAAAGTGCTTGTGAGGCTGGCCAAACGTCCAAGACAATCCAAGGGGACTCACGAGTCCATGTCCAGCAGCCTGGTGTTCTCCAGCGATCTTCTGCCACACCTCGTCCACAGCAGCTTCCCTGACATTCTGTGCAGTGACTGGCATCTAACCCCTTAGTGCGTGGATAAAATTGGCTCTGGTGGCTGTAATTTAATCTTAATCCCTTCACTAGTTCTTGATGTATTTTATGGAGCAAGAGACCATTAGAAGTGATTAAAAACTGAAATAAAGGTAGAAGCTTCACAAAGTATGGCAAAAATGGTAGGGGAACAGATGGGCTTTAGTCAGGCTGATCGGAAATGGGAACACTAAAAAAAGGTGAAGGCGTCCATTAGTAAGAAATGAACACATCCCTCACAAATAATTTCAGTATGGTAATAGCCTAATTACCTTATGTACATTAAGAATATTTTTATTTGTGATAGTACACAGGAGAAGTCTGAGCAGAAATAGTATTCCTGGCTGCAGCCCGAAGCAGGGAGTTCCACATCCTCCTTACCCAGCCCAGAGATAAATACTTCCGTTTACTTTTTCTGAATGTGCCACTGCCACCATCTCTTACATTCTTTGTACGTTTGTTTCAATCCTTATTAAGTTGTGGTCGCTTGTGTTGAACATCTTAAGTAAAATGTTTTAATCTGTTGACTGCAAGAGGCCCCAATTTCTCTGAATCCTTGTAATTCATGTTGCACGTAAGGTGACCCAGGCCCCAGTCCAGATGCCTGTTTGTTGCCATCAAGCTCGAGCACATCCTCAGTTGTATAACCTGACCCAGACCGAGTGTTGTAGTATCGTATGGCCCCTGCCAGGTTACATAAGGTGACACACCATCTGCACTGACATCTGTGACCTGATGCAGGTGGCATCACTCTGTAGCACTTGTTAAGAAGGGGAAGAGGCTCTTTACATCCCACGTCCTTTTTTCACTTTTAATCTTGATCATGTTAGCACAAGGCATTCTTGGTGACTCAGCAGTGGCCTTCATCTGTCACCAATATTAGCAGGAGTGTCAAGACGTTTATGATGGAAATAAAGACCACAGATTTGCTGATGTGGAAGTAATTTGAGGGCCAACATCAGAGGCATTTTACCCCCAAAACTTCAAAAGTTGTCAAGTGCAAAAATTCAGGATGACTTGAAGATAAGTGATTTTAAATAGCAGATATGAATGCTGTTTTTCTTGCCTTCTACTTCATTAGTCTTGAGTGATCACATTTAAAAGCTTTCCAATAATAAGAGTAAACAAAGTTTTGTTTTACAGAGAGTGTTGGTTTGTCAAGTATAATGTTACAGCCTGTTCTAGACCCACAGTGTTCAGAAACAGGGAGTAGAAGAGAAGGTGATAGATATTGCTTTGGGGGTCACCATAGTGTGTGGACTTGGAGAATATGAAGAAAAATAAATTATGCTTGGGAAATTTGGAGACACTCCAATACCCTGAGATGGCAGGAGTATGATTAATCCTATGTGGATGGAGGAATGTACATGCTAACTCGGGCTGAGACATTTCTATAGGTATAAGCTGAGACTTGACCTTGAGTCCTAGTCAAAAATAAGGTTAATTTGTAGTGGCACTGGCTTTTTACCCCTTATTGAATAAACACTGAGATGATTAAAACTTGTAGGAAAGCATTCGGTCTCACAGGCACAGAGATTCAGCACCTAAGAATGCTCTCCAGTAATTTTGAAGTGGAATTTTTTTCTCTCTGTAACAAAGGAGCTTCGCTCAGCGCAGGGAGGAAAATGTGCAGCTGTTATCAGTGTAACTCACAAGGGCTGGGTCGCTCCTGGAGAGAGTGACCCTCCCACAGCAGGAGATATCGCTTAGCCCAGTGCTGGCAGAGTCTCCAGCACACCCAGAGTTAGGGTCAGCAGCTTCAATCAACACTCCACAGCTCCCAGACCCATCAGCTGCTCACAGACACACCACATGTACAGGCACTGATGGGATTAGTGGGTGTGTGGGTGCCTCCCACCAATGGCGANTCCACAGCTCCCAGACCCATCAGCTGCTCACAGACACACCACATATACATGCACTGATGGGATTAGTGGGTGCCTCCCACCAATGGCGACAGGGAGGGATTTTATTCATAGGTGTTTTTTCAAAAAAAAAAAAAAAATCACACTGCAAATACATGTGAGAGGATGCCCATCTGCATCATGTGAGTCTCATCCCACTGCATCTGAGAGAGAGCACTGAAAAAGAGACAAGAAGCTCGGGGTTCCATTTCACAGTTTGTGAAATGTCAGGGAAAAAGATACTTTTTCTGGTTGTTTCACTGAAAAATGATTTCTCTCTTTTCTGCTTTTCACGATGCTTCTTTTCCCTCTTTGCTTTTCAGGCTGCACATCAAGGTTTCCATCAACAGAGAAAAGGATGGTGTAAAGAGTCAGCATATCATGATTCAGTGCAACAGAGAGTGAGAGTCAATTATTAAACCATCACCAGCCTGCAGGGTTTTCAGCATTTGTTAAGGAAAGCTGTTGGAAAACTACTTTCTCTCCTGTTGCAGTAAGTGGACATACATACTTTTGTATTTTTTAGCAGATTTGTAGTTGAGAGCATTTGGCAAACACCCACTGCCTGGTGTCCATAGAGTTTCTGGCCCTTCTGTGTCAGTTCCCTGATCCTGCAGGACCTTAACTCCAATTCCAACCTGTATAAAATCAGTACAAAAATATATATAAATACAAATATTACTACTACAGCAGGACTGAGGTAGTCAGCTATATCACTACTGCTAAATTCTTTTCCTTACTAAACACCAGATCAGCAGAGCTCTGATATGAAGCCTTATCTACAGAAGGAAAATGTAGGGATTAGAAAGTTTGTACCTTGTCACCAAGAGTCAGCCTGAAAGCGCAACTATGCAAATTGAAGTAAAAAAGCTGTCATGAAGCTTAACATCCACTGGCAATGATTCACACTTTTGTTTACACTTCAAAAATCCTCTTTGCCTTAGATTTTCTCTTGGGGACGTGTTTTTACAAGACAGTTTCTCACTTCTTCTCCTGCCCAGAACATAGCTAGTCAAGCAAAGGCTCTAACTCTCAGCAAACCTTCCCAAGTATATAAAAGGTTTAGGTAAGGGTGTTATTATTGGCTTTGTCATTGCTGGAAATAATGCATTTTCATTACACTGGAATATCCTACTTTTTCTAAGACTTTACACAAGGCACAGGGTTGATTTCTGCCATGATGCAGGTAAGAGAATTCAAATGAAAATGGGAAGTATAGATCAAGATGGAACAACACTCATGCTAAAGTAAAAGCCCATAAATCATCTCCAATGTGTCTTACACAGTGTCAAAGCATTTATTTTTTTTAATATGAAGACAGAGTATTTGTTATTTATGCAAAAATTCCAGATAAAAAACAAGGGATTGTCAAAAATCCGTTTCACTCTCTCTGGTGGTAGTGGGAGGCTTTATAATGCTCTAAAAGGGCCATTCAGTGTCTTTGCCACTGGCTTTCATTTCACAATAAATGTAAGATTCCAATTCCTCCATTTTACGAAGCCCAGTGTTTTGAGTAAGAGACTGTAAGGAGAAGGGGAAGAGAACAAATGCAAACACACCTCACCTGAGTAGCTCCATAGCCCAGTAGAATGAAACATGTCAGGCCAAACCCAATTCCTATTCAGTACTGAGTTTTAGAGGTAGAACACAATGGTTTGTAATTTTTATAGGACTAGAAGAAGGCAAGTAATTTTCTATATGTTCTCAAAGCCCCTTGAATATATATAAAAAAAATCTTAACGAAAATTAGTTTTTTTAATATAGGCAAGTTTCAAAAGAGTTCAGTCAAAGAACAGCATCAGATCGAGATCCTGGGGACGGATACAAAAATATTACAAACTCCATCCAAACAAAACACGTAGTATAAAGCAGAGTCTTTAGATAGCACAGCCCTTCACCATCACTTGCAGGCACAGGAAATTAAAGAGCTGGAATCGAAGCTGACAGGCAGAGCCAAGCATAGTGCTGCCTGCAGCACGTTATTTCCTCGGTGTCATTGCCTGCAGACTCCTGTGATCCATCCATCTATGGACCTGCTGCCGGCTCACAGACTGACGACCTGGAGCTGCTTTGGTGCTGCAGACCCCGAAAGGCAGAGATTCACGAGCGGTCTGCCAGCAAGGCAGGTTTCCAGGAGCAGCCTGGCAGCTCGAGCAGGCAGTGGGAAAGAGCTGCCATCGAGCCCCTTGCTGCCGTGGCTGCTCCAGCTTCTGGGACAGCTTTGGTGTGTCATGGAAGAGAGGCCAGGCAGAAATTGTTGGCCGTTCTTAATAATCATCTGAAAAGGGGAAACTGATTTCCCTCGTCCTACAATATCTTCCTCTCTGTTGTTGTCAAAGAAAATGCTTTGCCAGAGCACAACTCGCGCAGTTGCTTCCTAATCCCTGTCAGAGAGCCTGTGGGGACGGGCAGGGAGGGGATCACAGCTATCCTGCCTCAGCACCCTGCGTGGAGCTGAGCCACGCTGCTGTTTCTGCCAGGCAGGGCTCACAGGCATCTCCCCAGCGTGGAGGACCGTGGGAAGCGCCGCAGCAGTGAGGGGAGGAGGAAGGAGGAGCCACCATCAAACGGACGCTTCACACGTTAAACTTAGCTCAGAGCTGAAGGCAACACGCTTGTAACATTAACTAAAATTAATCAAATATCTGCTTATATCTCGTTTTATGCCTCCAGCAAGATTAAAAGAGAGTTACAGAAAGGCACTTTTACATTTACTCAAAACAAGAAAATACAGTTTTCATGAAAAGGAAAAGCCTTTCTGGAGACTGAACTGGGCTGATGGAAGAGACTGTTCTCAAAAATATCTGATATGAAGGAGTTTCCACCATGAAGTGAGCTGTTAAATAAATACTAACACTTTTTTTTAAGCTACTTGGCTCTAGGGCTTTAAAAAAAACAAAACAGATAAAGTGGTGGTGTTCTACCACAGTTCATCTGTGAAGGATGATAAGGGAAGAACATCTCTCAAAAACTGAACTTCTCCTAATGGTTCTCCTGATAAATGAAGGAGTCCATTTCATTCAGAATTTTTCCTAAATTTACTCTGGCCCAAAACCAATTCAATTCTCCACCAACTTCGTAAGATTTCCTGCCAGTTAATAGCACAGCATACCCCATGAGCGTTGAGGCGTTCTGAGACACAGTTCCCTGGAATTCTCCATGGTCATGCAAACACCCCAAAACAACTCAAACTTCCCCTGAAAGCTCTGGGTTCCAGTGGACTTAGAAGCTGGAAGTGTGGGTGAAAACCTAGGAATGCTTATGTTGTCTCTTTAGGAATCACACTGATTACAGGTCAGTCTAAAAACCCATTTTATTTTTGAATTAGAATTTTCATGCTGGTTATTGCCTGGATCCTCATGTCTTTCCCAATGGGCTGGGACTGCTCAAGAACACTTGCTCCAGCAGCATTTTCTCCTCCTCAGAACCTTGGAGGAGTCTCTGGGACAACCCTGTGACCAGACGTGCCAATATAAAGCTGCCATTCCACTCTTGCTTGAATCTCAGCAGTTCTCTCTCTGTCCCACAGAAGAACATTACTACTTATGTTGTTTCATGCGAGAACAAAGGGACACTTCACACATCAATACAATGCTCAAGAAGCTCCAACTTTATTGATAAAAGTGCTTCCTTTTATATAGTTTTCTTTTCCGTACATGCAACTATTTAACTTCTCATGGGTGGCATGCATTATGCACAAGCTGTTCACGCACCCAAAGCTATATTCTAATTGGTTGGCTACTATAGCTGTCATATCCTGTTTTTCTAGCTTTTCTTTCTCTTATCTTGACAGCAAAATCCTGTTTCTTGTCTTATTTACAACCCTGTGTCCTCGGGTTCTTCAAACCTTTATCAATCGATTTATGGAAGTTCCAACCCATAAGGTTCCCACATCTCCCCCTTTTTCTTTATTTGTTGCCCATACGTTCTTTATCCTTTGCAAAAATTGGTACTCCTATTAAGCAAGTTCTGAAGGGGTCTCTGGGAGTGGCCACAGATAAACAAAATGATTCCTGACCTGTTTCATTTGCAAATGTTACCCATATGTTACTCCTGGGTTCCATTTTGGCCAATTCTGCCTGCACACAACACATCTATGTTCCTATGATCACCAGGGATAACCATTTGGCCGTTTCCTTTCCCATATTGCCTTTTCCTGTTCCCACTGGATTCCGCACTGCCCTCTGACCATTGAATATCTCCAACCAACTTCTGGACATCGTGTACATCTTGAATTTGCGTATGTAAACGCAGTTTCTGAGGGCGTACTGCCGCTTCAGTAACCTGCCATCCAAGGTATTTGTATGGAGGTGTCAGTTGTATTTTTTCTGGGGCTACCACAAGTCCATATTCTGCAAGGCAGTCCATGATCAATTTAAGATCTTGGTCTTTGTTCAGATTCTGTGCACAGATTAATAGGTTATCCATGTAGTGGTAGATGATAGGATTTGATAGTTGCGATCTGGCCTTCCGTAGCACCAAATCCACATACCATTGGCAA
>VYXB01008559.1:0-17966 GCA_013397135.1 Pachyramphus minor
TGGAGCACAAGTCCTATTAGGAGCAGCTAAGGAAGCTGTGAGAGTCTCTCATGCTTCCATGTGAATTGGAGAAAAGAAGGCTCAAAGAAGACCTTATGGCTCTCTACAACCACCTGAAATGTGGGTGTAGTGAGGTGGGGGTTGGTCTCTTCTCCTGGGTAACAACTGACAGGATGAGATGACATGGTTTCAAGTTGTTCCAGGGGAGGTTAAGATTAGATATTAGGAAAAAATTCTTCACAGAAAGTGTTGTAAAGCGTTGGAACAGGCTGCCCAGGGAAGTCGTAGAGTCATCATCTAGAAAGTTATTATTGCAGACCCTTTCAGACAGTTACACACATGCAATTTCCTTTTGAGATGGTAAAGTGAGATGCAATCTGACAAAAGCATATGTATTGAAGTCTCACCTAGTCTTTTTTATTTGATTCAGAGATTTGTGATAATTTGCTAAAACTTTCAAATGCAAGAGGCTTCTTCACATACTTTTTCTTAATCACTGCTTAAATAGCTATACTTACAATAAGTACCACCAGATTCATTTTTCTGTAGACTGAATATATTGTTTTCTCATGACATTATTAAGAGATTCAGAAAGTTAAAATAATTTAATAAAAATAAAGAAGCTAAGAAAATATTTTATCTGATTATGGGTTAATAGGTAACATTCCCTGATAAGACCAGCTTTAGGGTATAGCAGTTATACATTTTCAAAAAACTGAGTGCTCTCTTTTCAAATTTACAGATGGTGGGTGCATTCAATCAAAATATTAAGAAAGATAAATAATTTACTGCCTTGCTCTTCCTCCTTTCAGCTTATGATTCCTATGCTAGTATATTAAAATCCACGAAGTCACAAAAAGAGAGCCCTTATTTGAGTATTTGGAAGCAAAACTCTTTGTTTTTTAAAAGGGCCGTTGCAACTTGCCAGTACACAGCACTTTCCAGCTGAAGGCAATTCCAGCTAGGCCAATCTGTGCAGCTCACAATACATGACAATAGATTGCCAGTAGATCTCTTTGAGGGCACAAAGGTCTACCTTGTTGGTCAATAAGTCAGTGGTTTTAGCTGATGAGCTTTGATCTTCCCTGTAGGAATTTTCTTTTGTACTTCAGCTTCAATGCAGGACTCTATCTACCTAGAAATCAATGCTTTATACACTTCTTTTGCCTCTAAGAGAAAAACAACAGTAAACAAACACAGCTGAAAACTCTGTCACTTGTTCTTTTAAGGGCTCCCAAAATTCTGCAAATAATAGTTCCTTAAAATTCATTGCAGAAAATATATATAAATATGCCTTAGTAGAAAATGTGCATAAGAATAAAGAATCATCCAGTCACTATGCTTTTCTGCAATGACAAATGTTCTACCAAGAAAGTCTTGATCCAGACTGTACATACAGATAACATAGACATTACAAAGCCTCTCAGTGGACAAACAAAATTTTGAAACCTAGGAGAAAACTAGCAGTTTAGTGTAAGAAGAACATTGACAAGGTATTATTCTCAAAGACCTGAGACTTCTCAGCAATAAGGGTCACTCAACAGACAGGAAAACTAAAACTACCTGTAGCAGTTAACTCTAGATAGGAGGAGGCTGCTCTAACACCACTGTGATCTTCCAGTATGCTATTCCCTCACCTAGCACAACATCTAGTAATTTTCTCAGCTCCAGCAGATTCTCCACTGCAAATCCAATAAAACAAAAAGAAAAGATACACAAATCAAGCAGTCAAGGGAAATGTACAGACTTCCTAAAGTAAAGTTAGCCTTGTTTTCATGCTTACACAAAACTTTTCCCATCTGCTGTTCAAACACCAGTCTCAAGTCAGGCTCACAGTGTAAGTGGCATTCACCTATTCAGCCTTTTCCGCAAAACCGGTATTCAACATTTTGTTCATCAAGTAGACAGAATTCATAACCTAACTGGAAGGTTCCATCCCTCAAAAATGAAATTGTTCACTGTCAGTGCTTGTTGAGCCTAACAGCAATAGTGAAAAAGCCTTACTTCGAGTTCCTCTTTAAGTTGTTTCTCTCGTTCAGTGCTGCATTTAAGTTCATGGGCCTGGCACCTCAGCACCACACTACAGCCACTGTGTTCCACCTCCACATCTCTCAATTTCTTGCGTATATTTTGCAGTTCATTATTCAGCTCCTAGTAAAAAAATAAAGCATTATGAGATACTTTTTCTAACACAAAGTATTATAGTAGAGGGGTCAAAAGAGGAAAGCTAATTGCCTCAGAACAAGTTATTAAAATAATACACCAGCACATGCCAGCAGAACCACTTGCCCAACAGCAGATATGCTCTTCATTCACCACAGGTAACGTGTTGGCTCAAAACTCACTTTGAACATGACCTTCTGCAGTAATACTAAAATCAGAGCCAATTCTCCACAGGAAATTTTTCTCTAACAGAGTACAAGGCTGTTTTTCCAATCACTTCTCTCTCTTAGCTCAATGGCAGTGATGGAGAGGGAAACAGCTAAGTGCATTTGATGAAATGAAACTTAGGGACAGAAGCTCTATTTTGTTCTTATTTTAACTGTGAGAACTGCCAATCAAATCACTTATTGAAAGTTACTCCCATAAACAAATTTCTGCTATTCTGTGAAGGAATTTTCTGTCTACAAACTACAAACTACAAATTACTTTAAAAATTACATATATGAACCACAAAGTTTTCAGAAGAATAAAATAACTAAGCTGTTCCCCACCATAATTTCTGCTTTTGGATGTTGAACCAAGCTACAAGTTGGTATAAATACCAACACTCTTGTACTCAGCAGCTCTGTGGAGTCACTGCTACAAAACACTCATTCACACCACTACACATGTGGAGGAAAGTAGCCAAATAATGAACCCTCAGTAGGCTAGTGCATATTTAAGTTGGAGATACCAGAAGTTTCAAAAAGAATGGCTTTGTTCTAGTGGTTAGGAGTAAGCTTTTCCATAACTAGCATTAGAAACAAGCTATAAATCTAGTGACTTAGCTGGAGGACCTTTGGAGAGCCAATTTGTTACAATTACTTTCTGCCCAAAACACAGGAAGATTACCATAAGGCCTCCTGTTCATTTACTCCTACCATTTATCATGGCAAGAGAAATCTTGTGAAAATAAACCAGTTGGTCTGCAAATTCTGCTATTACTCTTACATTATATAATTTTGATCCTGGAAACTGCTAATCGTAAGGCATCTTCAGAGTGGGGAGGAGGAGAAGAAAATGAATTATTCATAAAGAAAGATTCTTTGGAAGATTGAAGTTTGACAGAACCATGTTTATACATGAAGATCAAAGAAACATAAGTCTTTTCCAAAGTTTGGAAAACAAATTTTGGAAGTTCTTCCCAACTGAAGGTAGAACCTTTTGGCCACTCAAACACAATAATAAGAGAAGCACAACTCCCTTATTAATACTGTGCTAAGAGTTACCAACTAGTAAATGAAAAAAACAAGTTTGTTTTCCCCTTTTTTCATGTGCAGGCACTATGCCACAATATTTTTGGCATTCTCTGGAAAGGTAATAAGGAGCATGTATGTGGATTAAAAAATGTGAACCTCGGTAAATCAAAATATTGCAAAAATAGTCTACTCACATATGGATTAAATTTAAACTAATCCTCTAACTTTGCTTAATATCAAGACAGTGTAATATCAAGACAATGAAGAGGTTTCTTCACATCAGCATGCTAAAAAAATTACCTTTACTAAAATATAGAACTACTTCCACTTTTTCCACATTGAAAATATACAGAAATATTAATCTCATCAGATTTATCTTCCACATATTAAACAAACTGAGCTGAGAAAAGTGCACATGAAACAAGTAATACATAGTTTGCTGGAAAATACTACATCAAGACTTTAACACATTTTATACTGGAAATGTATTTAACACTAGTAGCCTAAAACTGACACAAATATTGCATCAAGCTTTTTAAACAAGTCAACATGACTTGTAGAATTTCAGAATTGTAAAGTCTCTGAACTTTCCAGATGTGGTACGACTGTGTCAGACTATTCCAGCAGTCACCTGCACTTAGAAAGTTCAAAAGGAAACATACTTCACCACGTAAAAAACCCCCTGTTATATCTATATGTATACCTGTATGTCACATACACATCTTCTATACACATCTGCTTATGAAAAACACGGCTTTTCGTTTGCTTTTTTTAAAGTGTGTATAAACAACACAATTCCACAAATAGGCTAAGGAAGAACTGAGTGCTTCTGTGAAGGAATACTATATTCTGATTAACCACAAGATGATGCTATTGCACTTACTACTGAACCCCAACAGCTTTTGTCATGTACTGGACAGCATGCTAAGCACACTCAATAAAGCACAATACAAACCTGTTGGAGAACAGAGAGGATTACTTTTTCTCCATATCATAGAGACACATTTTAGTAGGTAAGCTGACTTCATGCCTACCTCAGCATTTTCACAGCCAACTTCAGACTCACAGTTCATAAAGTGTATCTTTGCCAACCAGGATTTGTCATACATGCTTAGAATCTCACTTTTAAGTACATATGAAGACCACAATTAAATCTACTTTCATTTAGCTTTCATTTCATAACTAACTATAAATGATTTTAAACAGGACTGTAAATATACAGCACAAAAGACTAGAACACATTTGAAGCCATAATTTACAAACCCCTCCTTCCAGGTCTTGCCTTAAAACAGCTGAGGAACCATACACAGTACTTCTGAAATACACAAAATTTAGGGATTCTGTCTGCCCTGTCTGTTGTAAGAGCTGCTTCTAAAGGTGCTGTACAGAATCTGACCAACAGCACCATAACATATACAACAGACAGGTCTGTCAGAAATCAGCTATGAAGCTGCAAGGTAAGGATTGTTTAGTGTCATTCGTGAAAACCATTTGGTACTATCCCAGGCTTGGAGCTGACTGAGCAGGAAGAAAGTAATCAGAAAATTTTCTTCTGCTTGACCAGTGCCCAGATCAACTGAGACAAGTTTGTCACACCTTAAAAGGTGTTATAAAAGAAAAAAATATTTTAATAGTTGATCTTTTAGCAGCAATCTGTTCCCTGAATATATTATGTAATATAAATGTCTATCAGCCTTAACATAGGCTTTGCACTAAACTTCTTTTTATGAAGGACACCTACAGCTGAATACATTCTAGCTTTTCCTCAGATTACATAGCTAATATACAGTGTATTTCACTTGTCATTTAAAGAGACAAAAATTATTAAAGTACATTGGTATCATTGTTTCTGTCCCTGTGGAGGAGGTAGAAGTCAGGTACGTTAAGTCAGCACTTCCATACCATACTACTACTTGAATTCTTGGAAACATATTTCAGTTTTGAATAGCTTGACACCTTTATTACTTATTACACATTTAACACCGGATTTATACACATCAGTGCAATACAACTTTGAAAATAACGCTTTTCAGGAAATATGATGAAATTACCTACATGAAGAACAAAAACCCACAGTCTAAAACAGATCCCTTAGTATTAGGTGATTTTTATCTAACCAAATGGCAGTTTCCAACAATGGTTATTTTTCATATGTGGTATGGAGCAAATAATCCTGTCATCACTGTTCAAGTCCTCTGAAAGTATGTAGTCTTCGTATTGTACAAATGATTTTCATATTCACAGGCTATTGGATATCAGACTGGGGGAAGTAACAGGGAAATTGAGTCAGTGGGTGTTGGGTGTCCCTGATGTTACTAACTCAGCATTACATGACAGTGCAAATGGACCGTGCACTGGTAACTTGATTTAGGGGGTTACCATCAAAATCAGCCACAACACCTCATCAAAGTAGGAAAGACTGTGACACACTAAGTATAACTTTCTAAGTCCACATACTTCAGAAATATTCTGCAGTATTTAGCTATTTGGGAGATTTTTTCCTAAAACAGAAAACCTCAACCCACTACAAATGTCACACCAAAAAAGTTCCAGCCATTATCTCACTCAGCTTTCCAACAATTAATACCATACCAGCAAAATCCTTTCTACTTCGTTTCTTTCCTTAAGAAGGAATACATATTCACTGTTGTAAATTCTGCTGATATCATCCTTTGCCCTTGCAAGTCTTTGCTGTTCTTCTTCCCACTTCTGCTGAGCATTATGAAATGTCTTCTCAGTCTCTGTCACTTTCTGCTGAAGGTTTTCATTGAGGGCTATTGTTTACAGAAAAAGAAAAAAAAATATAAGTAGCTCTACAAAGCATTTCCAGAAAAAAAAAGTATAATGATCATCAGTTCTTCTCTGTACTGTGATCAGTGATATACTGGAACATTAACACTTCCAGCACTGGAAAGCACCATCTTCACTACAAAGAAACTATCAAATTTTGTGTTCTCATAGCATCTTTCACACAAGGAGATAGGAATATTTTAGAGATTTTTATAAATTAAAACTCTTCACCCCTTGTAAAGGAATAAAAACTTGAGATAACTGTTTCAAGTGACATGTCTATAGCATGGAAGACTTATATTCCGATGTCTACATCTGGCCAGCTTATTTCCAAATGTCATTCTTGATATTGATGTTAGTCTGTATCAATAAAATTTGAGCTTAATTTAAGTGACAGTAAAGACAAGCACCTCCTCCATGAAACGGACTAAGACAGGTTGGGCTAACAAGCAAAGGCTTAGCTTTCCAATGAAACTTACGGCTGTGCAAGAGATCTAAATCTTCAGCCCAGCAAATGACCTGAGATAGCAGAACATTGTACATACTCTTCTGTGAAAGCTAAGCTAAAATGCCAAGGGAAGCTTCATTACCTGCAGGAAATTTTATAAGAGCTTTGCTTAATTTTACTAACTAGCTTTCAGAAGAAAATACTTTGTATTGGCTTTTCATTTCACTGAACACAACTAACTACATTGGCAACTAAGTGATCACCACTTTCTAACAGATTTTTATCTCAAATTCATCCCGGTTTTCTGAAATTTCTTTCTAGTCAGAGAAGAATGAAAAGAACAGAAGAGGCACATTACGATGACACTGAGAGTCAGTGGACACAACAATAGTAAAAGACTGTTGGATTCAGCAAGAATGGTAGAAAAACAATTTGGAGAAATACCGAATGGGGAAAAGGCATAAATGGGGAATTCTGTCTAAGGAGCTTTGCTGAGGTCACATCAAAGCACCATATGAGCTGAGAAAGGCTCCAAGTGACCAGGGAAAAGAAACAGTAAATTATAAATTGCATGAGGATTGATTGATGATTTGGGGTTTTTTGCACTTTTCACAGAAATAAAAAGTTTGAGAAATTTCGACCAATGGAATTTACTGCCAGTTGACAGACTGACTTGGCTATGGTATTGAAAGAAACTAACACACACACATATACACACACCCATTCAAGAAAACATCCCTTGTCTCTGCAAAACCTCTCCTGCCCCCTTTTTGTTCTCCAGTCCCCTCACCACATGTTAGCCCAGTCCCTTCAGGAAGGTGACAGGCAGCACAGCAGACTGGGGTTACTGTGCTGTGGTTCCTCCATCAGCATCAGTCCCTTCTGAGTCCTGCCTCTTGGTGGTGGCATGGCACTACTCACTTCTAGATTGGCAAGGAAATTAGCAGTAAAGAGCATGCTCAGAAAGAAAGAGTTTTTCTCTAAATGAGAAACTAGCAGTTCAAGTCTTCAGCCTGCAATCACAGAGAAATTTCCAGGGGAAAAAAATGCCTTCCACCAGTTTGCAATCCATTGGATTTGTATTTATCATGTGTTTCTCCAAGGGATTAAAAGTTCAGCTTTCCAATTATTTTAAAAACAACTGGTACTTTTAGTAACTGCAAGATTCAGAATCTGCTTCCATTCTTTGAAGGTTAAAATCTTCAAGAGTAGTGCTCCAAACTCCTCATTGAATATCAAAAGTTCATCAAACTCACTAATGTATCTCTTGTACTAGATTAAAAAGATACTATACCAGTTTAGGTAACTGAAAATGCACCTCACTTACTTGTAAGAATAAGAAATCTCCCTCTGCTTGAGGAGTATGAAGGAAATCTGAGTTTCTGAATATGAAAGTGGTAGGGAAAAAAAAAAGCCTAGGTAAAAACATTTCTTTCCACATACTACTGTCACAACATGCATTACCTATAAAAAGAGAAACAAAGATGACAAGAAGAAAATAAACCAGATATGAACAATGAAAAGCATGAAACATTTGAAAATTAATGAAAATGAAAGAAAATGAAAATGAAAGAAAACAGTAGTATGACGAGATCTTCTGGAAGTCAAGCTGCTGCAAATATGCAACACAAATGAAGAGGAATGGATTTTTTTCTTTCTTTCTTTCTTTTTTTTTCCCCCCGGAATTGAAAAGGAAGGTCTACTGGGCATGGAGTTAACCATGATGCAGGGACAGCCACAGCCACAATGATTACAAGTCTGTACATAGACGCACTGAAGGGAACAAGCAAGAAGTAAAAAAGGGTTGATAGGTTTAGCAGGTTAGTTTTAATACACATATGAGGCAGGAATTTTGTAAACTCTAATGAGTTTTCAAAAGCAGATGGATAAAAGATGGGAAAGGTAAGAGAGATTCAAGAAAAACAGTGGTAACTAGAAAATTTAATTAAGTCCCTGATTCTTACTTATGTTACTGACTTGGTATTGATTTAGCCTTTATCCCATCTTTGCTTCTTTGAAACTTACCTTGCAGTTCCACAAGTCTGTTTTTCGCATCACTTAACTCTTCTGCAGTACACGTTTTCACATGGGCATCTTTTCTGGCAATTGCCAATTCATACTCCAGACTTTGTCGAATGGCCTCTCCTCTCTCAAATTCCGACCGTAATTTGATTATCTGGCTTTCATAGTTGGACACCTAGAAAATAAATTTCTTTCAGAAAACTGGCAACAATGTTCTTTTGAAAAACTGTGAAACGTTACAGAAATACACTTCCAGAATATTTTAAAAGATATTTTGAATCCCATTCACAACTGCCATCTTATTCCACTTGAATTTGAAACATACTCATGCAGCTGCATATTGATGCACATTTTGATACTTCTACTGGTTTCATGCAAACTGATCCTATTCCTGGATGAATTTCATGTATAATCAACATACCCCTGTTTTTCAAAACATACACTACCTTAGGAAAATTAACATTTTAATACTGTCATCTTCCTGCAGCTCAGAGGAAAAAAAGGAACAACAGAAACATTATATTCCACAGACAATTTTCTGGTAACTTTCCTTAGCACTCAGAAAAACAGTTACATTGGGATAGTAGACTGTCAGACATCTAATAACTCACACGTATATGCACAAGCATAACATTCAGTCGAATAATGTCGAAACAGAATGCTTTTAATGTTAGGAGAACAAACTCAAAACACTTTAAAAAGGGATTTTATACAGGCTAAGAAACATAGTGTAATCTTACCCAAATAAAGAGATGTCTGCTTCTCCCACAATGATTTGCTCTTGTGCTTCATTATTTTCCCATTGCCCCATCAACTGTGCGGTGATTCTATAAAATGGATCCCTGGAATTATCTTGATTAAAACTAGCAAACAAACAACCTCTTCCATTGAGCTGTATAAAATTCTTCTGCAGGTGTTGTGAAGTGCTCAGGTTATCTACATCCACCTTAAACTATGACAGTAGAGGTGCTAGCAGTTCCTATGAGCAGGTATGAGGTCTGTACAGTGACACCTTCATTGTTATTTTTCAGCTAGTGACTGCTTTCGATCCACCATGAGAGTATTATTTTAATGAAAAAAGAAAACATTTATTCAAAGAGTAGTAAAGCAAACAAAAAAGAAATCCTTACTTCTTGATTGTGTTGAATAGTTAAGTCTAAATTTTCTGTTTTAGCTTGAAGAAGTTTCCATCTCAGATCTAAAACAGCATCCAATTCTGATTCATTGTTATTCTGGAGTAACTCATGCTCCACATTATGTAAGCTGCAAAATAAGAATGTTTTCAAAAAAACTGAGTATTCCTTTTAAGTTTAAATGGTCCATTATTTCAGTTATTAGATTTTTAGTCCAAAGTTCTAAACATTCACCTAAGTAAAATTATGTCATGCAGTTGGAATCATACTATTCCTCTTTTGAAAAAAGGGTTATATATATATTACTTATTGTGCAAGATATGAGAGATGTAGAAGCAGGAGCTTAAAACAGATATGCACTCTGTATTTCCCAAAGTTGATTTCAGGGGTTTTTTTTTATTATTTTTCATTAGTTTTGTTATTGATTCAATAAATTTCCAGAATGCTTAAAAAACACCATTCCAATCACATACATTAAAATGACTAGCAAGGTTTTATTTGTCTCTGCAGTAAGGCTCATTTTTTAACATAGATTACCGTCTCAAAAGCATCTCTGTCATGAAACAAATGCATACATGTGTAGCAAACCTCACTCTTCCAGATTTTTTTTCCAAGATACCTACATTTAAACTACAGAGAAGCAACTGATCACAAACAAAATACAAATTAAAGGTCTGCTCCTCTAAAACAATCTCTATTTTTATTTCCACTGCTATTTCAGTTAAAAAAAAAAAATCTATTTGACAGGTAGTTGGATCCATATTTGAGCACCACAAGCTGCACCTGGACCAGGACAATGCCTGGTATCACTACAGGCTGAGGGAGGAACATACAGAGAGCAGTCCTGCCATGAAGGACTTGAGGTGCTGCTGGATGACTGGCTAGACACAAGCCAGCAATGTGCACTTTCAGCCCAGAAAGCCAATTGCATCCTGGGCTGCACCCAAAGCAGCGAGGCCAACAGGTCAAGGGAGGTGATTCTATCCCTCTACTTTGTTCTGGTGAGACCCCCCTGGAGTGCTGCATCCAGCTGTGGGGTCCCCAAAAAAAGAAGCACATGGACCTATTGGAGCAAGTCCTCATGAGGCCACCAAGATGGTTAGAGGGATGGAGCACCCCTCCTACGAGGAAAGGTTGGAAGAATTGGGATTGCTCAGCTTAGAAAAGAGAAGGCTTCAGGGTGACCTAATTGCAGCCTTGCAGTATCTGAAGGGAGCCTACAAGAAAGATGGAAAGAGACTTTTTACAAGAGTATGAAGTGACAGGATGAGGAGAAATGGCTTCAAACTGAGGGTAGATTAAGACTAGATATTAGAAAAAATTCTTTACTGTGAAGATGGTGAGGCACTGAACAGGTTGCCCAGAGAAGCTGTGGTTGTCCTATCCCTGGCAGTGTTCAAGGCCAGGTTGGATGGGGTGTCATGGAAGGTGTCCCTGTCCACAGCAGGGGGATTGGAACTAGATTATCTTCGAGGTCCATTCCAACCCAGGCCATTCTATGATTCTATGACTTAATGACTGTATTGACACAGCATAGCTTGCATGTACCACACCATCTTCTTCAGTCTGAATAACGTACTTTCAGGGATCTAGAAGATAAACCACAAAAACAGTAACTGTGCTACTAGACATAAAAATACAGAATTGGAGCTCACCTTTTCGTTTCTGTGACAGAGCAGTTGACTGGAGAGGATGAACTCATGATGTCCAGTAAGTGGCTTTTAAGTCTATAAACTCTGGAAAATGAAGCCTTGACTTTTTCTTGACAAGCTTGAAAGATTATTCTTCCATATCATAAAAACATTAAAATCTGTAACAGAGACATGCTTTAGTTTATTTAGCATCATAATAAAAGAATTTTTGGTTAATACTCATGATCAGTTATGAAACAGTGTTACTACATCATGTGAATAATTAGCACCAACTGTAATTTTACATCACTTTTAGTGAACAATGAGAACTGTATTTCTAAGCTTATATATTGTAGGTTAATATATATATATAGTAATACAGTAGAATATCCACTGTCAAGGTTTTTAGAATGTCAATAAAAAATATGTTTGCGTACATTGATCCTCTAAGTTCTCTATTCTCCTAAGAAGCTTACAAACTCCATTTCTCTTCAAAATAAATCTATGGGAGATAAATGCATACACCATGATTGCACGCTGTCTAATATCAGCTTTTAATATAGCAAGTCTTCCAAATGTTTCACAAAAAATCTTCTACTTGGACATATCTTTATTGTATATATATCAGCAATACTTAGGAGTATAGAGGAAAAATACTAAATTTAACTACAACTCCATTAGAAAGTTGAGCATTACTAATAAAAAAGCAATCAATACAGGTAACATATTTATAACACGAACCTTAAAAAATTCCATTATTTATTTCAAGTTGAACAGCAAACTCATAAATGAGCTCTTTCTGTTAATTAAAGCAAGGCAACATGAAGAATAAACTGTATTCAACACTTGAGATTAATAAGCCATTAAGGTTGGCTTTGGAATGCTGCAACACAGGTACATCCATATTACAGTCCAAAGAAGAAACTATCCTGTACTCCATCTCTGGCTGAGCTGGAAGGGACCCATTGGATCATCGAGTCCAACTCCTGACCCGGCACAGGACCATCCCCAAGAGTCACACCATGTGCCTGAGAGTATTGTCCAAATGCTTTTTGAACTCTGTCAGGCTTGGTGCTGTGACCACTTCCCTGGGGAGCCTGTTCCAGTGCCCAACCACCCTCTGGGTGAAAAACCTTTTCCTTATATCCAACCCAAACTTATCCTGACTCAGCTTCATGCCATTTCCCCAAGTCCTGTCACTGGCTGGGAGAATGAAGAGATCGGTACCTGTCCCTCCTCTTCCCCTCACAAGGAAGCTGTAGACCGAAATAAGGTCTCCCCTCAGTCTCCTCCAGGCTGAACAAACCAAGTGACCTCAGCCGCTCCTCATACAGCTTCCCNTCTTTTTCATACTGCCTAGCAGCAGCACTTGCTATAATATATTAACTATAAACTGATTTGATTTTATTCATTTCAGTTGCTAATAACCTGCACTAATATGAAGAGGAAAAAATGCATTTCTGCTTCAATCTATAATTTTAACAGAAAATGATGCAAAACCAAACTTATTTCTAAAAACTCTGAGTTTATGGGTTTGGGTTTTGTTTTGCTCTGTTCTTACAGAAAAGCAGTATATTTATGAAAAATAGGTAAATGTATCATTTGTGATTTTTAACATCTACCCATCAGAATTCACCTTGGTACATGTGTCCACAAAACCCCAAACACATAATTACAACACAACAGTCATTCAAACTCCCAGAGAAAATGATACAGCTTTCTTTTCATCTCAACTGAGAAATTAGTTGAAGTCCTCATTTTTAAAGTATAGACTGTGGTATAATTGTTTAGGTACATGTTAAGGCCATTAAATTATTGGTGACTTGCACACCAAAAACTTTATACATGAGAAGAAAGTCCTGACAGAGTATTTCAAGTATTCTACTCAACAAAAATCAATCGCTTGGATATAAAAAGATGTGGTATCATGGTATGAGAAACTATACCTCTGTCAAATGTGTCAAGTTTTCACATTAAGATGTAGCTCTGAACACCATTAGTTTTTCATACCATACTTTTTTTACACTTTATTGAAACTTTACAGCAAAATCTGACAATGAACAGTAGAAAATTTTTTTTTAAATGGTACAACTAAAATTTTCTCAGAAATCTGTTTTTTCACGTCCAAAATAGAATTCACTATCTCTATCCAACAAATAACAGCTGCAGCGAAAAAAAATCTGTCTTAAAGCATAATCCTAATGTCCTCTGTCAACCCATATCATTCTGAATTATATGATTTATAATAATAATTCATAATTTCTGAAATTACTCTGAAGTCACATGAAAGCAGGGGTAAATACCTAACTACTGTTTTCTGGGAATGCTAATGATTTTGAAAATGCAACATTCCTCTGTTAAGATATATATCCACAGCTTATTAGCACACAAATGGAAACACTCTAAAAGCATACTAATTCAATTACGAAAAAAAATATCCAAGTGGCATGGAGTGGCTTGTACGAGTTAAACAAAACAATATTAAGAAGTTTTTGCTTGAGAAGATAATACATTCGAGGGGTGTTACGTACAAAGCCTGTGTCATATTCTCCTCACAAACTTCTGAATACACTTAACTAATTTTATCAAGGTCATTGATTTAGACTGGATATGAGGAAGAAATTCTTTACTGTGAGGGTGGTGAGGCACTTGAACAGGTTGCCCGGAGGAGTTGTGGATAATCCACCCGTGTACCTGTTCGAGACCAGGCTGGGTGGAGGTCTGAGCAACGTGGTCTAGTGGAGTGTCCCTGCCCACCAGGGAGGGGTATAGAACTGGATAATCTCTAAGGTCTTCCAACCCAAACCGTCCCGTGATTGAGATCACTCAAAATAAACCTAATCAGATTTATTTAATTTAAAACATACAGAGCCAGTCGAAACTAGCACATCTGAGCTGCAACGTGCAAAAACTTAACAGCATTTACTTAGGCTGAACGAACCACTAGGTTTTCATTAACGCGGACCAAAAAGATCTAAGCAATCTAAAAACCAGAGCAGCAGCATCCCTTCGCTCCGCTGGCCCCCGAGCGGCCCCGTCTGAAGCGGTGCCGGGACAGAGCGCAGCGCTGGTGGCTCCGGAGCTTTACCTGGCACAAAGGGCTGCGGGAACAGCGGCAGAACAGAGCTCCAGCAGCAGCATCCCGGAGCCACTCCGGGAAGTACCGGGCAGCCTCCTGGTCCCGCCAGGAAGGACGCGGCGCCTTCCCAACGGCAACTTCCGGCAGCGGCGGAACAGCATCATTGCCGGCACCCCCGACGGCCCCGGGGCTGTGCCCTCCTTCCCAAAGCTGCCGGCGTGGGGGCATGTTTACAGCTGGGTAAGCCATCTTAGGGATTCTGAATTCCAAAAATACAATCTGCGTAAAGGAAATGAAAATGACTCGACTAACGTGAGAGCCACATCGAGGTGTGGATGTCCTCCAACTGGGGACAGCACACTCTTCACCCAAATTATCAAGAGAAACAAACAGGTAGATTATTTGGAAAGACCATGGAACAAAAACCACAGCAGGGTGGATGAGGGAGATGGATAATGACATTACCACTCCCCTTCTTACACTGATGCGCAAAAATTCCTTTAGACATAATAGTATTGCTGCTAGTACATGTAGCTAAACAAACACCTTTCCTTACTTCCACACAGAAAAATACATCTGATATAGAGAACCATAGAATTATTTAGGTTGGAGAAGACCTCTGAGATCGTCAAGTCCAACCATTAGCACAGCACTACCAAGTCCACCACTAAACCATGTCCCTGAGTGTCACATCTACACATCTTTTAAATACTTCCAGGGATGGGGACTCAACCACTTCCCTGGGCACCCTATTCCAGAGGTCGTAACTCCTTCAGTGAAGAAATTTTTCCTCATATCTGCCCCAAACCTGCTGAAGCAACTTGAAGTTGTTTCCTCTTTTTACCTGTGAGAAGAGACCGACCCCCACAACCCTCTCACTAAAACCTCCTGTCAAGTAGTTGTATAGAGCAATAAGGTCTCCCCTCAGCTCCCTTTTCTCAAGGTGGAAACAAATCAGAGTGATATGACACATGGAATCCAACATCAAGTTATTTTCCAGAAAGAGCTGTTGATGATGTGATTAGAAAGAGTGCTTGATGTTCAGGAAAGAAAAGAGAGAGAACATGGTGCTTAAGTGTGGGTCTGGCCTTGGTAGAGAAAGACGCAACTGCTTCACTTGCAGACATGACAGCAGCATGCTTCTTCGCAATGTGACCTAATCCACACCTACAGGAAATCAGCTGGAATGACTGTTTCAAACTGAGAAGCTCGAGACACTCAAGTCCTCACAGGAACAACTGTTTTTCTCCTCTGAAGCTCATTCCTGGTTTGTAACAACTTAATGTGTATCAGTGTAATGATCTCTTACTCAAGCACCAGGTGGCAGGTCTGGCTGAAGCCTTACAGATTCTGTCATTCAAAACCATTTGCTAAAAAATGTTGATGTAGTCCTTGAAGTTTGTAGGAGCATCAATATGGCATCTTACTGTCTTGTGTGTACAAGGTCTGGATTACAAAATACACTTTTTCTTCTGCTGCTTCTGTGCTTCAGTATTTTGTCTTCAGTCTTACATCTACTTAACATGTACAAATGCACCCAGTTACACACAAGACATAATTTATTAAACAATTTTTTTTTTTACTCTTTAAAAAAATCAAATTGTATTTTGGTTTATCTTTAAAAATGCTTTAGTTACATTAGTCTCTTTTGAAGAACATCCTACCATACTTTTTCATATCATCAAGGCATCTTGAGTTGCTCCCTTAATTAAGAAAAAAAGAAACATTTTCAGCTGCTCTTCACTGATTTTAATACAAGGTGCAAAGCTTCTGATTCCTGAAAAATGTCAGACTCAAAGGAATGTTCCAAAGGCTGAGGGAACTATAATATCCTCAAGAGATTCCAACAACATTGTTTCAAAATAAATTGCGAACTATTTAATGTGATACTGAAGAGAAATCTAACATATGATTAAACAGAACAGTGACTTAGCTAAGGGAATTCCTGCAGATTGTTGGTTCCTGTGTAGCAAAATATTTATATACACAGTTTTTGCAATACTCAACATTTTCTCATTTAGGAAAAAATGTAAAACTTCATGTATTGCTGAAGTACGAATGATTCAGTACAGCAAAGACCTGCATATCTGCAAATGTAGATATGTGCCACTGTCAAACTTTTATCTTCCTCAAACAAGTCTACATGTATAGTCCACCTTAGTCTCAGTTTTTAAATAACTTTTGCCCCAAGTGCTCATTCTTTTGTGCATAGGAATAAAGTTTTTCATCTGTCTAATATACTGATGATTTTCTATTTTTTTATGAGATCTTGTCTAACTCTCTAGGAAACTGAGGTCAGGAATATCAGCTTTGCCACCTCCAAGAAAATCAACCAAATTTGACTTGTTTAAGCCATCAGAAAATTGCAGTTTCTTTCTGCTTAACACAGATGGTGTGAAGTTTTGCAGCTAATGTTAATAAGTGAACATTTTGCATTTAAGGAGAAGAGAGCCTACAACAAAGCACAACTTGCTCTGTGGCAACTGCAGTGGGTGTTTTGGGCCTGGCTTGAGTTTCAGTATCAAAGCTGAAAGTAATAACATGATTCTTCTCACAAGGTTTTATCTTCATGTAGCACAGAGAGCAGCTGGCAGGAAACTGGCCATTGAAAGTTGTATATCAGGCCACACACCAAGGATGAGAACTCAAGCACAACATGGGTAGGTCTGGCCCTGTGAAACAGTGTAAGGGGTAGTCTTTTGTGCTACAACTCTTACAGCTTTCAACAGGTTTTGGCAACCAGTGTATGGCACAAACATACAATAAAATGACTTGCAGGGGGTGCTGTGTGGGACCACCAAATAGAGCTAAAGCCATAGAGAGCTGAAAGGTTGGTTAATTTTTGATACAGAAGAACTAGAACTAGACACAGCAGGACAGGCAGGCTGTGTGAAAGAAGCGTTGAGTCTAAATCTGGATCTGAGGTCTTCTGTTTGAAGAAAGGTATTTGTGGAGCAAAGCGTCAGAGGTTGGAGGTGGCTTATGTGCTCAGCAAGGAACCATGACAGAAACGGGAGAGGAGGGTGCAGTGGCTGAAATCCTGGGTGAGAAGGGAGCTTAATATGGATGGGTAAGCTAGCCAGGAGAAAGTAGGTATGGAGAGGACAAGGGGAGTAACAAAAAGTCTAAATATATAGCAATCCTAGTTAAACAAAACCAACCCAAAACATAAAACTCAACACTGAACTCAATACAGCCATATCTGTAAGAAGTGCTTCTACAAATACATCAATAGCAAAAGCAGGGTCAAGGAAAACCTCCATTCTTTGTTGGACATGGTGGGGGGAACATAGTCACTAAAGATGAGGAAAAGGCTGAGGTATTTAACACCTTCTTTACCTCAGTCTTCAACAGTAAGACAGGTCGTCCTCAGGACAACTGGCCTCGAGCTGGTAGACAGAGGCAGGAAGCCAAAATCCCCCTGTAATCCAGGAGGAAACAGTTTGCGACCTGCTGAGCCAC
>VYXB01008559.1:25154-76176 GCA_013397135.1 Pachyramphus minor
AGATATGAAGTCTTGTCACACATTGGAAACCTGAATTAATGCTGAATTATTTAGCATTCTTGAAAAGATAGGGGCAGTCAGTGTATTCAGGTGGTGTTTTTTCATGTCCAACACAATATTCTTAAGTTTTAAATTTTAACTTATTTTTAATAATTTTGAAACGTTGGAACCATTTTATCTTCTTAGCTTGTGCACTTGCTTTTCATTGTCCAGATTCAAGGATTCTTTATTCCTCACACTTAAGCCTGATTTTTTTTTTTTTCCCTCTTCAGGAAGCAATTGCTCTTTCTGTTTGTTTGTAAGCTAAATGGTTTTGAATTGATCTGGTTCACAGTAGGTGGCTGACCTGTCATCTGCAATCTTAAGATGCAGCATTGACCATTTCTTGCTCAGACACTCAACACTCTGTGAAGGAGGGAAGTCTGTGTATGTGTAGTGGCAGTCAGGGAAACCTTGGGCTGTTGTATGCGGAAAAAACTGAGGATGCTTATGTAGCAGAATAGTTGTTACAGTAATAAGGAATTTAATACCTTAATAACATTTGGTCAATACTTCTTTGAAAAGACTAACCATTTGTTCTTTCTCTCCTTAAGGGCATTTTTGGGACCAAAGGACATATTCCCTTACTCAGAAAATAAAGATAAATATGGCAAACCAAATAAAAGAAAAGGTTTTAATGAAGGGTTGTGGGAAATCGACAATAATCCCAAAGTGAAATTCTCTCATCAGCAGGTAAGTTATACAGAGGCTGCAAATCTTTGTTGCTTTTGCAGGAAGGAAAGAAAGGCAATAAGTGCTTTCCTGCTGTAGGGTTATGAATTATTGTTCTTAGACAAATTTTCATATATTTTTAATTTTTTTTTTTTAGTGGTGTCTAATATTGATAGCATAATAGAGATGGGAATTGTTCATATGGAAGTATCTGCTTAGCATAGTAAGCTCATGAGAGATCATGTTGACAGTTTTGAAGCACAAGGCTAAAAGTTTAACACTTTTTACAGTGCACATCAAGTTTTATTTTTAACTATGTACAGGCACATACTTACAACTATATCTATTCTTGAGATACTTATTTTTGGAACTGTGCTTGAAGAGCAGTGGTTTTTTTGAATCATGGTCACTTTACTTCTCTCTATATTCTAAAACCAAGTACCTTTCTCCACAAGTATCCTTGTAAGATTTCAGTACATCCTTTCTTAGTGTGCAGTATTTTCATTCTAGCAGTTGGAAGCAGTGTGATGTATGCTTTTTGCCCCCTAACTGTCACATGACCTGATTTAGTTTTTGTCCATCAGTAGTTCCTCTTTTCTTACCTCTTGGTAAGTCTTCCAAGCTTAGGCTGGAGCTGTGCAATGCTACCCATAAAAAGACCCAAATTTGATCTGAAGACAAGGAAATTGCCTTCCTAATTTTGTCTTTGACACCCTCTCTGAACATTTTGTAAGCTCTTAGTTCTGTTACGCACACTGAATGTACCCTGACCCTGATCACATAGTGGGTCTTCTAGGCAATGCTGCAGTGAAAAGAAAAAGGATTATCTTTGATTTGCTGCTCTTACACGTGCCAGGTTGTCATTCCAGCACCAATTAATTGCTGCTTCATAAGATATCCCAAGTTACTGTGTTTTTAGTTTGAAGGAGAGCATGGATAAAGATTAAGGAGTTTCTGAAGTATTGTTGAGAGCTGATGTATTCCAGACGTACACTTTTTCAGCTTCGGGATATGGAGAGATGCTAATCCCTTCATGACAGTGAGAAGGATTGTAATAATAAGGGACAGATTCTTTCTGTTACCGTAAGATACAAGTTTGTATTTCTCACAGTCCTCATTGTGACAATTAAGAAATGCCCTGTAGGTGGCTGAGGCAGTTGTGAACTATACCTTGTATGTTACAAGTCATTCTAACAAGATGAAAATCTGGGTATAAGTATTCAACACAACAAGTTTGTCTAATGCTTTGTTTCACTATAGGAATCAGTCACTTCCATAAAGCAGTGCTTCCAGTAGCATCTCAGACATTCCTAAATATATGTCCAATTAAAAGTTACATAACATGCTGCCAAAAGATACATGCAGATTGTTTTCTTAGTACAGCAGCTTTTCTCTGGGGAAGTCCTTTTACCTTTTGAGTTCCATTCAGGTTCTTCACCTTCAGCACTTTTCACAGAGTCTTTCTTTGTCAGGTTCTGTCTAGGCCCATTGGGTTATTCTTTGCAATTTTACTTAAAAAAAGCAAGCAACTTCTTGTTCCACAGGTCTTATTTAAAATCATTTCCTGTAAGTAAGCCTTAAAACTACCGGAAAAAGAAACTTTCCTAAGTAGGGCATGGAGTCCCATATTGAGTTGTGGGCTATTCAGTACAAGAGGAACATGGACATACTGGACAGAGTATGAAGGGCCATGAAGATGATGGACTGAAGCATCTCTGCTGTGAGGCTCAGAGAGCTGGGACTGTTCAGCCCTGATGAACTTAAGGGGGAATGTCATCAACGTGTACGAATACATTTCTATATGCGAGGGTGCAAAGAGAGAGAGTCAGACTCTTTTTAGTGGTTTCCAGGACCAGAGGCCTGGAGAAAGCCATCCACAATGTAATGGAATAAAAAGGAGTATTTTAGGCTTTATCTCCTCTGTTTCTGTGGTTTTAACTTTAATTCTTTAATTACCTTGCTGTAATATTTTATGCTTACATTTTAGGAATGGGTAGTTGGATTACTTAGAATTGATAGCTTATTTAAAAATGCAGTTCTTTCCAGTAGCATCAGAAGCTGTATTTGACCAAAGCAAACTTTTAAATTTCTTCCCTTTCACGTATATTATACATAAGAAAATCCGTATATTGCAGTATTAGTAGTGTGAAAATAATTTGTTACAGCATTAGAGCTTGAAAGTTTATTAAGGAAGTTGCAATTTAAATTGAAAACAGTGGAAATTAGTGAAATAAGATATATTTAATATTCTTGTAATCCTAGTAAAAGATTTCTTTAACAAGATGCTTTCGTCAGTAATGCATGTGGGAGAACACACATCAGTTGAGGAAGGGATTTAGATCTCATATTTTATGGTTTTTTTTTTTAATATCAAAGCCCCATCCAGCCATTAACGCTCCTATCAATGAAACTGTTGAAGAAAGCAGTCAGGAGCCTGCTGAGGGGAGTGAAGAAAAAGCAGGAGCCAAAAAAAAAAAGTGTTCTGTCCCAAAAGTAAGTGACTGAATTTCTGCTTTGTTGTGCCAGAAACATTTTTAAGTCAAAACTATGTTGCCAAGTTTTTACCTAAATACTTTAAGAGTGGTTTACTGTTGTAACTGTCTTGTGCTTTTTTCTTTTCAGATATACTTACAGTAATATTTTTGTCCTTCTATATTCCTTTTACGGTGCTGTATGTGTTTTTGAAAACTAATTTGCTTGCCAGCCTATGATTTGTGTCTAGATCATAATAAACTAAATTCATACAATACTTCCTGGGCAGGAGAAGTTGGAACTGATCACCAAGAATTAGCTTAAAGTTTGTGGTTTTGAAGTTGTTGAAGAATTTTTAATACCATAGACAGGTATGACTGTCATTTACAGTTATGATCCCTTTTGTTGAAAAGCCAGTCAGATCATTAGGGTCTGTCATAGCTGAAAGGGTACTTCAGTGTGTTTGCCTGAACAGATTATAAGAATCAGTTTGAATTTGGCCATACTCTTAATGAACTAATTAGAATATAGAGGATTTCATAGCTGTATCAGTTCAACTTTTGAGTCATAAAAGTATCTGTGAGTAATCAGTATATGGTAGTTTCTACAGAGTTCAGCTTCTTCACTTTGTGAAAGTGTGCATACCTTAGAATCCTTCCAAAACAAGATTTAATTATTTTTAAATATATTGTATTCATACTAAAAAGAAAAAAGCCTTTCTGCCTCAAACATCGTCAGTTCAGCTTAGTGGTGCTGTATGTAGTTTGTGCGCTAAGAGGCGAAGCTTCTTAGCTTACCATACAGTTGGTAATACTAGCATAGTACACTGCTTTGAACTTTCTCTATTGAGTGTTTTGTTATGTCCATTTGGGCATACTTTTCATATGGTGTGGAAGAGATGATATGCTTTGTCAACTCTTCTTGGTGTTTTTAAGAAGAATAGAATCCTAAAGTGACAAAATTGTGATGCAGGTGGGATTAGTACGTTTATGGTATCTCATTTATTTCTTACTAATTTGTGGAAATTACTACTCTAAGAATAAGTAGTGCCATTAAATTCAAGAACAGTCTCTTTTGAATAGACTTGGCTTTATTCTGACTGTTTGCATTTTGATTATTTACACAGATTTTAATGTAGTTTTTCTGTGGCTGTTGCTGGCCATCTTTTAGTATTGATTCACAGCTGCAACTGAGGAATTTGCAGTGTGTCAAACACATAGCAGGTGTTCTTTATCTGGGTTAGCGTCCAGTAGCTGTAATAGCTTATTTATTCAAGAGAAAAAAGTGTTTTGATTGGAGGAAAAAAGTTAAGTCTATTGATAGTATACTGATAAGATGATTTTGAGAGTTGTTTTGATGAGTTGGGAAACTGCAAAATATTTCTCTCAACTAGTTACTGTCTAGAGTTGCTTATTTACTATTTCCACATGCAAAAGTTCCGGGTGGTTTGGGTTCTATCTGCTCTACCTTAGGAGCACTCTTCAACACATAATTTGCTGACCATGTTAGTAAACTGATGCTGTTCTTGCCCATGCACACTGCTGATAAAAGCACTTGTTCTTATCATTTGCTACTGCAAGGGCGAAACTTTTTTTAAACTGGGCTGATTGATCAGTTTGCTTCACTGTGAATTTGTGCCTCAAGTAGCGTGTGCTAGTGGGGATGCCAATGACTTCAGATTCATGTTTCTCATAAAAAGCGCTTTTAGGCTGTTCAGTGCTGGCAGTGTGGAAGAGAAACAGGAAGATATAAGAGCAGTTTAAACATGAAGATGGAATGGAAGATGCTGAATGGGTCCTTTTACCTAGATTTCTGTAATTAGCCCCAATCAGCTTAAGGCTGAGCAAATTTGTTCTCTTTTTATAGTAAAAAAGCTATAAAATTCTGTTAACCAGTCCTTGTACTCTGATTTTCTCTAGTTTTAGAGAACAAATAATTCTTCTATCTTAAAATTGTATTCTGTAAAAAGACTCAGTGATATTACATGCATTCAGGTAATTAGGAATGTTGCATGATAGTTGCTTTGTTTAATGTTGAGATTTTAAAAACTAGCTACTTCAAAAAGCAATTGCAAAAGAAGTGCTTCCAAGTAGGACAATGCACTAGTATTCAAGTTGAAAAAACTGAAAATCTTAAAAACACGCAGATACATAGACTGCAAGGAAATGTTGATTATTTTCAAGTAAATTATTACAAACGCTTGATTTTCCAAGTCTTAACTGCTTACGTAAAACAAATCCTAGTATTTGTAAGGTTTAAAAACCCCAACAAAACAGGAAAAAAAGGCATAAATTACAATCTACAAATGATAAAACAACTTGTTTGTGGTCTCTTTACTACTTGTCTTGGTTTTGGCTGGGATAGAGTTAGTTTTCTTCTTAGTAGCTGGTGCAGTACTGTATTTTTGATTTAGCGTGACAATAATATTGATAAAACACTGTTTTAGTTTTTTGCTGAGCAGGTTCAGAAGAACATGGGGAGGGCATGGGCACAACAGGTGGGCTGAGCTGGACAAAGGGTTATTCAACACAGAATGACAGAATGTGTCAGGTTGGAAGGGACCACAGTGGGTTATCTGGTTCCACTCCCTGCTCAAGCAGGGTCATCATAGAGCACATGGCACAGAATTGCGTTTAGGTGGTTCTTAATGATCTCTGTGAGGGAGACTTCACAGCCTCTCTGGGCCATCTGTTCCAGTGCATGGTCACCCTCACAGTAAAGAAATTTTCCTTGTGTACAGATGTAACTTCCTGTGCATCAGTTTCTGCCCGTTTCCTTTTGTCCTATTGCTTGGCACCACCTGGAACAGCCTGGCTCCATCCTCTTGACACCTTCCCTTCAGATACTTAGAGATATTGATGAGGTCCCCTCTCAGTTGTTTCTTCTCAAAGCTGAATAGGCCCAGCTCCCTCAGCCTTTCCTCGTAAGAGAGATGCTGCAGAAGGAAGTGATCCAGTACAGTTAGGCTTTGAGTGGGTACTTAAATCTGTAGGGACACTATCTTCCTAAACTATTTAAAGTGAAGAACAGCTTGGTAGTAATTAGCATGTTTTCTTTTCACTATAAAATACTTCATAATGCTGCTTTTTTACCTTGTGTGGACTCCCTTTGCAGTTATCCCCTAAAGGGGATAATAACTTACCTACAGAAGCTGAAACAGAAGAAAAGGAGATGGATACTTCAAAGGAAGATGATCCACCTTCGGACAAAAACATTAAAGAGGTATGTTTGAACTTTTTCTGTGTACCAGTGAAGAGCTTAATATGTTGATTGATGTAAAGCTATTACTGAGTATTCAAACAATATAGTTACTGCTGCTGTGACAGTCTCAGGAGCTGTTTACACACTTTCTGTGTGTTCATTCATGTTTAGACCTCTCATTGAAGCTCCCAGGAACTGAAGTATTCATCAGAGAGGAAACTTAGTCTGGTTTGTCTATGAGTTCAGTTAAAACTGGTAGAATACCATGGGTTTTGTCACTCACTCTGTATTGCAGATGTACTTTTTTTGAGGACTAGATAAAGACTTCAGACAGACTAAAACATCACTACATACCTTTATTTAGAACAGAATATTTAGTACTTAATTTATTTTTTTATCTTTCAGGAAAAAGTCCTAAGTACCAGATAATCATAGAATGGTTTGAGTTGGAAGGGACCTTAAAGATCATCTGGTTCCAATCGCCCTGCTGTCAGCAGGGACACCTTCCGCTAGGTTGTTCAAAGCCCCATCCAACCTGGCCTTGAGCATTTCCAGAGATGGTGCATCCATAGCCTTTTTGGGCAACCTGTTCCAGTGCCTCACCACCCTCACAGTGAAGAATTTCTTCCTAATATGTAATCTAAACCTGCCCCTTTTCAGTTTAAAGCCATAATCAGGATTTTAATAATTTAAAAGCAGAAAGCATCTTCATATACACTACAAGATTCTTATTTAAACTATGTTCCAGAGGCTTCAGTTGTGAAAAATACTTAAAACAATTTGAATATATATCTTTGTTTTAAGACTCTGCACTGTTTTTAATCTTCACAGGATGTAGTGAAAACAAATGATGCATCTATTCCTAAAGTTGCTAGAAGAGGAAGAAAAAGAAAGGTAACAAAGCATTTAATTAGTTCACCTTACTGGAATTTTTCGAGTGTGATAATACTGGATGTTATTTTCTTTAATGACAGATTATGCATAACTTGAAGTGCTTGACACCCTTGTCCGCTTTTTCAAATGTCAGAAAGATTTGTGGAAATGAAAGTTTTCCCAGAGTGTCTTTTGCAAGTCTTAATTCTGTTTGAACTTAGTGTGGAATATGGAGTTCCCATCTTTCTCAAACAATCTACTACAAGTAACAAAAAATAAGATATAAACTGTTGCTAGACTACTGATAAAACAGGCTGTGTTTTAACATCTTCATCACACTGAAATGTGTGATGGAGTATCTGAAATACTCCTCTTTTTCATGAATTTGTGATTTTGTGGTGTCTTCAGTTTGGGAAGTGTATTTGTCACAAGTAAGTAGCATGCTGTACGTATACTCTTCGTTGTCCTGCATACAAGACACTAAATTCTTGACTGTTTTTTTCAGTTGAGATTTTTCTCAATTCTTTTCATCTGTATGTATGTTTCTGCAGGGAGATATGTATCTTTTCATTGAGATCTTTTGTTATAAGTTCTATCCATCTTTCCAACTCAACAGCCCTGAAATGACTGTGAGGTGCAGGTCATTTATGTCCCATTGCTGCAGGCCAACATACAGTTTTTCATGGTGAATAGCATTGGTCTGTAGAGCTGGAAGCAGGTATTTTTCTTGATAGCTCCACCTGTTGCCTTGATACTTTGATGCAGCTTGGGGTGATGGTGGGATACTCTAAAAGAAGAATATTTGGGAGGTATATGAACTTGCCTGCTTAAAACTGGCGTTTGATGTGCTGTTACAGTGATATTAAAAATACTTCCAAGTAATCTCCTTGCTTTATTGTACCAAGATAGGTTTATTCTGAAGATGAATGGGCTGGTTAAATTTATATGAAACACTTCTTATCAGGTCATGATGGTATGGAGAGGGTCAAATTAGTAATAGCTAAATACAGTCTGTTACTGAATGTGGAAACTTTTTCATGGGTCAACCAATAGGATAATAATTAATTTCTAGAGGTTTAAATCTGTTGTTTGAGAAAATAATTGAGATACTGGGGCCATATATTTTTTCATTTGTGAAATTCATTCTTTACATTAGTCTGAAAAACAAGCTGAAGCTGAGGAAGCAGCAGGAGCAGCAGCAGCTCCTGTGCCAGTGTCTCCAAAAGTAAGCCCCAAAAGAGGAAGACCAGCAGGTAACTTCAGAAGAATTGTCTAATTTTTTTCACCACAGAACTATCTCTGTAGAATTAGTCAGGGAGTTTTCTCCTTCCCCTAAAGTACTGCAGAGTATTTTTTCATGCTTGAAGCGGGCTTTGCTAATAGATCGTAATGAGAAAACACCTCATCTCAAACTGATGAATGTAGGACATAAATAGATTTAAGTGGTTAGCATTCATGCTCAATCTTTGAAATTAAAGACTGGTCGGTTTTGGATAGAGTTATTACCTTTAGAAAAGCCTTCTTCATAAAATACTGCTAAAGTATGTAATAAGAGCTCTCTCTGCATTTTTGCTCCATAAAGGTTTACATACATTAAAGGTTTGTAAGCTACTTTGATTGCATTAGAATATCCATAAAACACAAGAGAACTAGGGGGACAAAGAACCTGTAGGTGGAGCTCTGAGAACAAGAAAAACAAGCTAAGAGCTGGAGAGACTTGTTTAAAAAGATGTTTAAGGCAGTTTGTAGGTTGATAGACAAATTATAAAAAATACAACTTCATTTTTTTAAATGTATAATTAGAATCATTTGGTGGCACTGTAGTGCCTGTTTCTTTCCAAGTAGCAATGATCTATTGTAAGTTTTATGGTAAGCTTCCAATTATCTTGATCATTAACTATTACAAGAGAAAGCAGTTCTTGCAGCAGTTAAGTACATTCTATGAACATCTAGCCAGGGAAGCAAATAATTTAGTCATTTGTATCTGCAATAGTGCAACCACAGTTAAATAGACTTAATTACTTTGCCTTGCAAGTTGTTAGATTAAGTATTAATTCATTCCCCTCTGTCATTTTATTACATGTACTAAATATACATCTTTAATATTTGTGGGTTTATCTCTATCATTTTTTGCTGTTTTTTACTAACTGCTGTCTGCAAGAGCCGGAAAGGATTGATAAGAGATGCCTTTGCCTCCAATATAAAATACCTTTTTGGAAAGTGTACTATAAAGCCTTTTCTGGTGTTGATATGGTGCCCACATCTCTTGTTTAGCAGTGCTCTGTGCTAAGACCAACAAGAGTTTAAACCCTGAATGTTAGATTTCCTCACCACATGTTCACTGTGGTACTTGAAAAGCATTTGAAGCATATAAGTGCATGGATTGTAAAAAGCACGAGAATTGCTGGAGCCTGTGGCTGAAAAACACCAAAGTTTTTAATTTACCAGTCAGCTAAAAAACTACCAACACTTTAGCTTATTTGATTTAAGGGTAGCTCGTGTCTGTTGAGTAAGAATCATTCCACATAGACAAGGAGTAGGTGGTGGTTGTGGACTAACCTGTTATTTCTGTATAACTACTAGCTTCTGAAGTAAAAGTTCCAAAACCAAGAGGGAGACCTAAGCTGGTGAAACCATCGTGTCTTTCAGAGGGTGACCTGTGAGTTACATTTTTTCCCTTAATATAAAGTGTCTTCACTGTAGACAGTGCTGTTCCTTATGTTAAGACTCCATAGTTAGTAGGGAGTTCCTGACAGTTTTTAGTCCGTTAGTGTTCAGTATGAGTTACTGTTTGTGTTGATGTAAATATAATACAGAGAAACTCCAGGTACTACATTTCTGAAACAGGAGACAGAAAATCTTGAATTTCTTAACTTGTAAATTCTGTGCAAAATTCCTCCTGAGTGAAGAGGAAAGATATTTACTAAGAGGAAATACAAGATCACACAAAATTGAAATAGTGTTTTCTTGCATTTTTGGTTTCAGAAATCTCTTCTGATGGAATTCCAACCCTATTAGTTACCTAAATTTTGGTTTTGCCATCTTATGTCAAGTCGTTAGTGCTTCTGCTAACTCGAGGAAAAGTTGACCATTGGTTTAGTTTTCTATAAATTAGCAAACGCACAGTTTTGGTATATGTACACCTTAAATAAGAGTACTTTATAAACCTAGTTTACAGTATATGCTCTCTTGGTCCTGCAGACCCATATGTATGTGGAGAACCTGCTGAGCATGAACTTCTCAGGTTTGGATCTATGCACTTATATTAAAGTTAGCTTCATTGGAGCCTCAGTACTATTATTTATTGGTGTGGGGTTTTTCCCCCACAGGTAGTGGGCTTTAATTGTAGAAGAAGACAAAGTATTTTTTCATAAGTCATTAAATGAACCGAAAGTGAATTAATTTCATAATTTTTAAATATTCTGTGGTTAAAAAAATCAGCTTCCTGAGTTATAATGTAATTTTTAAAGTCACTGTAGGTAATGGACATGGTGCCTAAATACTGTTCATGTTTTAGTGTTAATGAGGAGGAGAAGGCAAAGAAAAAAGGACCAGAAGAAAAGCCCAAAAAACAAGGGAAAAAAGATGAGGAGAGTCAGAAGGAAGAGGAGAAATCAAAGAAGGAATTTGATAAAAAGGAAGGAAAGAAAGAGGCTGAACCAAAAAGGAAAAATGTTGCAAAATTGGGTTCTGCATCAGCTTCTGATTCTGAAGATGAAGAAGAACAAGAAGGGGACAAGGTATACTTTTGTTTTCCAGACAAGTTCATTATAAAGGAAAGTAGTATCACTGAAGATCTTTCAAGTTAAAGCTAGATCTTATAAGTTTGGAGTCCTGTGACTTGACTTACAATAGAACAGAAGTTTCAGAACTTAATTTTCTCAAATAATTCTTGCAGGAACTTCTAGTATTTTCTCAGAAAAGCATCCTTTCTAAGACACTTCTCTTTTTGAGAAGCATTTATTTTCTCAAAAGGCTTTTTTTTTTTTTTTTTCATATGTGTTCCTTGGAACACAGATGTTGTTTTCCTTGGGTGCATCTGGAGAACATTTGGCTTGAAACCACATTTTTGAAAGGTACAGAGCTGTTCCTAGCCAACAGTTTGTAATGTCTTCGTTTTTCTGGTACTTAGAATTGCCTTCCAATGAAAAGGGAGAAAGGACTAATGAAATTATATTTAGTTTCAGGGAAAACCACCTTTTATCAGGTTGCTCGATGGAGTTGTTTCAAAGACACTTAGTGTAGATAGGTTTGTCTGTTTACAGAAACAATAATTTAATAATCTTGCTTTTCTCTTTCCAACCGTTAAATGCCAATAAAAACAGAAGAAAAAAGGAGGAAGAAGCTTTCAGGCAGCTCACAGAAGGGGCATTGTAAGAGGCCAACATGAAAGAGAAGTAACAGAAAGAAAGCGTAAGCAAGAGGAACAGACAGAATCTGAATCGTGAGTGTATTTTAACATGTGATGCCCACAAGTTGGAGGAATACTTTGAACCTAACAGGAGGAGACAGTATTTGAAAAATTTCCAAATTTGTTTGCCCTGTGTTCTGGTTTTTTTCCCCTTGCCTTTTTGTTTTTCTGTTTTTTCTTTTTAAGGGGAGAGTAAAAAGTTCCTCTAAACCAGTATGTTCTTTTGTGGGAGAATAGGAAGAATGGAACATAGAAATTAATTGATGTGAGTCTTTCGATGACTTGGAATCCCTAGCAGAGGACAACTGGTGGGTTCTTTTTAGAACTAACCTAAGAATAACCAGGGATCAGTGTGAAAAACCACTGATCAGTGTGAAAAACTGTTCAGGACAGCTGTGTATTTTTCTTACAATTTTTGGATACATTAGATTGACAACAGGTAGGACCTATTAATCCATGGTTATGGATTTTTGATCAGGTGTGGAATGCATGGAGTTATCTGGACAACATTTCCTTCTCTGTCTGGCAGCTGGAGCACACGCTTTTACTCTTTACAATGCTTTGAACTGAATCACTTTAGTTATTCCATCATTAAGAATTATTCCCAAAAATTAAGAATTATTCTACCCTAGCACTGTAAAGCCAGTTGAGTGATACCAAGAGCAGTCTGCATTTGGAAAATAATTTATTACAAATAAATCAAGCATAAGAATGGACAGAAGATCCTGCCAGAACCTTGGCGGGGGAGGGCAAAAAATGGGAAGAAATCTGACTCATTTTCAGAAGTTGTTCTGCAAATGAGTGAAGAAGCTGCCACCACAAGAGCATGCTGTTCCTGTCCTCACAGTTGGTGGGAGGGCAGAAAAAAGGGAGAACAAGGTAAAAATTAGGAGAAAAAGGAAGAAAACAGTGGTCCCCTTTACCTGTAACAACAAAATCCTACCTTTTTCACATTCTGTAAAAATAATCTAGTTTGTGTGTCTTTTTTTTCTCTTTCCTGTCACTCCTCTGGAAACCTAACATAATTATTCTACTTACCTGTAGCAAACTTAAGGGTCTTCAACTTCAGAGATATTAAATTGCTCTTAGAAGCTTAGCAGCTCTTAATATATCAGTATTTAACTCTGACACATGCTGATTGATTTCTGCAATCAAACTAAATCAAATCATATATTGATTTAGTTATAATAATCAAATTTCTGCTTTTAAATAGCTGTCATATTTTATGCATTTGAGGGTAGATAGAATTTTGTTTCAGTAAGATAAAGGAGAAGTAGTTCCTGAATGCATAATGAATTTAATTATAACTGATGACTAAGATCACAAAACTCAATATTGAATAAAAATAATATGGACTGATATGAGGTTTCATTACCTTGCTTGTGAGCATAGTAGCCATTTTCTGGTCCTCGTAGCTACTTAGTTAGTATTTATTTAGTTAAAATGCTTTACACCATACAGTTTATCAGTGCTGTTAAGATTGTGCTGCCAGTTGAAGCAGACTAGTTTTAAGTACCTTAAAAGTGTTGATTCTGTAACTGGATAGACTATGAAAGAAACTTGCAAGATAAGACATGCAGGCCTACATATTACTGTGGCAGGTTGATATGCTGAAATAAGCAAATTCTAAAATGAGGCTTTTAAAACCCTCAGTAAGACTGAGAAATTGCTAAACAGGGGTCCATGATCTTCTCTGAGGAAGGAGTTTAAAAGCATGTTTGAAAGATTTCTGCCTGTGTTCTTCCTGTAACTGAGATGGAGACAAATTTTGTTTTGTTTTTTATTAGCCCCAGCAGTATTTTCAGTGATACAATTGGAGGAAGATCCAGGAGATTTCAATGCATTTGCAGTAAATCTTTTTTTTCTTATTACTGCTTCCTTCAAGAATATTTAAATTATTACTGATATATTTATGGTCAGTTTTAAGATATGTTTACGTTACATTTAATTATTTGAGAAAATCATATAGGAACTGATTATGATTAATTGATCTCTCCATAATTCCCCACGAAAATGTTAAATAGTTTAACTCTTTTTGCCATCCATATAAAAATATTTTCCTTCTCCAAAAGTTAGTTCTGTACAATGCCATTTTACCAATTTATACATGCAAAAAAATACAGTTTGGAAATGTGACTTGTTTTTAAATTCCTTGAATTTGCTGCTTCTAGGGAAAAGCAGCTGTGAGGATTTATCAACAGTATCTTATCTAATTAATTTTTGTTACTTTGTTTCAGTCTTTGAAAACCAGGGTTTGTCTCTTTGTGCTCTTGCATGCCAATGTTTTACTGAGATAATCTTTCAAAATACTGTATCTCATCCAAAAGTTAGGAAAAAAAGTATGAAAAGCAGAGTGTACAACATTGGAAAAACACTTTAACATTTTTCATAGGCAGAGTAAAGAAGAAGGCAAGAAAGCAGAAGTTAAGAAGATTGAGAAGAAGAGAGGTTAGTGTAAAGAAGCTGAACAGTGCTTTTTGGTCATCTTATATTTTGAACGGAATTTTTCCTGCATAAGATAAGTTACTGCTGAGGGTGGCTGTGTGGGCTGGGATGTCTGATCCATGATGCTTCCTTCAGGTCTGTGAAACAGTGCATTCTTGCCTATGTTCTTTCTTTCTGCAGTGCATTAGAACAGGTCTTGGATGTTCTGACTTTAGTGTAATTTGAGTTTTTAAGCTTTGGTCTCCTCTGTGAACAAGAAACAAAAGCTTTTACTCTTTGAACTGAATCACTTCAGTTATTCCCATGATTTTTTCTTTTCTGTCTTCTCATAACACTGTACTCTGAGGGACCTCTCTTGAAAGTATTTAGATACTACCTCTCACCAAGCAGGAGGCTTAGATTCAGATTACTGTGGTCTTGTGTACTAACCCACACTTGCAGACTGACCTTCACAGGGATAGGTAATTCCTTTCTCAATACTCCCATCCTTGAGGGCAAACCAAACCACTGGCTGTAATTTGTAGTACAGTACAAATCCAGTGGCATAGACTTCGACCAACATAGTTTCACAGCAGGGGGGAAGTGAAAACTATGCAAACTCATCCACGATGAGTTGGATTTGAAGGAACTCTGTTTGCATGAAGTATTGTTCAGAATACATATCAAATCCAAACAGGCTTTCAGCATGTGAATGAGAGTAGGCCATGTTTGTTCATCTTTCACACCTGCTGAAGCATGTGTACCGGGAACATTTATTTGGGTGGATTTGGACTTGAATCCTGACCAGTTTACTGAAAACAGATCATCGATATCCAGGTGTCCTGGCTTAAGTCTTCCACCTTTGTAACTCTTAGTATGTATTAAAACTTCCTGTTAAGCTAGCCCACAATTAGAGTGTGGCAGCTGTGTATTGGAATAGAAAGTTCTTTTCTGTTTTAAGTCCCAAGGAGAAAACTATGTGGGTTGCTAATTATGTTCAGTTTTAAAAAAACTGTGTACTTTATTTCTGATAGTAAGCCCTGTGATGTATTTATTGTGCACCTGCATGTAGGATGCATGGCCATGTTGTTCTGCTTTCTGTGTGAAGTTTATATTTGTAGAATTGTTTCTGCAAAAACAAACCTGATATTATTATCAAATATTCATACATACTATTTTTAATCTTCAGAAACATCAATGGATTCTAGGCTTCAAAGGATACATGCAGAAATAAAGAATTCCCTGAAAATTGATAATCTGGTAAGTATATTTTTTAAAAAACTGATTTATGTGTTAAATTCCAGTAGGAAGTAGTTGTGTACTTGTTTTTAAATAATATTCTAAAAATGAGAGGAATTCTTTCAATTTGAAAGAGAACTGCTGCTTAAATGTGGTTACTGTGGGCAGTGAAAGATAAGTGTCAGAAAATTAAATTGGTTTTGTTTGAAAATACTTGATAATAAATTACTGTAACCATTCAGATAGAATTATGCAAAATGAAGCATCTGGTGCCAGATCAGCATGCTTAGCTCTGTGGAAACATCAGAAGGACACTGAGTGTAGTAGCAGCAGACTTCCTGATGCAGGGGGCTGGGGACATCAGTCTATTGACTCCACTCACTGTGAAGTGAGTGAAACATGCTGCTTGTTGGAGGTTCAGATTTGAAGCATTACTGGCAGGTGTTTAAAGCTTTCTGGCTTTAAGACTATTTGTTTGCTGATGATGATTTTGTGTTGGGTACCAATAGTATAGTCAGGGGATGCTTGGGAAGAGTGAAGCATGACTGCATCTGAGAGTGACGGTCAAGGTATAGGGACCCAGGTGCTGGACCCTTTCTTGAGAAAAGAACTTATGAAGGAAAGGATAGGTGTGCTAGGAGGTGGCAGGATCCACCCAAAAGTAGTGCTGCCAAAAGGCTGGCTAGCCTGGTTGAAGACCATCAAACTAAGAATGGTAGCAGAGGAGGAAGTGGTGTGGAGCAGGATGGCAATCAGATACAAACAGATGTCAGCAGAGTAAGGTAAACAGAACTAACTTTGTAACCAACAGCATTCCTCTGCCAAACAGGACTGAATCAGCACAGAAATGAGGAAGTGCTGGCAGCACACTGTTGTGAGGAAAGCTCTCAACTTTTCTGGAATGTCAGCACAACTGTTTTTCTCTTAGAGGTGGCTTTACACTAATGCATGTAGCAGGGGAGGACAATCCAGGGAAATTGCGTATCTGCAGTTGCAGGGCTGTGGTTTCACTGATATCAGAGATTCAGTGGGAAGTTCTTTAGGAAAGATGGGTGCTGGGAAGACAAGATGAAAGGTAACTTTGTGAGACATTAGTGGAATCGTGTGTAGCGCTACACTGGGACAGTTGATAAGCCAACTGAGAGCTTATGGGTTAGGATTAGTGGTTGTTCCAGGGAGGGTTCAGAGGGATGCCGAGAGTGAAACCAAAACACCATTGAAAGCTCAAAAACCCCAATATTTATTACAAAGAAGTAGCCAACGAAACAAGAAACCGAGGGACAGGAAAGAGGAAGGAAATAAGCCCTCAGTAAAACCTCCCACTCACACAGGTGTTACTCACAAGGTTGTCTTACTGACCCCAGAATGACTAAAATTTCCCAGATCAGAAACTGTATCCTCAGAATGTCGGCAGGCTCACAAGGTAACGGGTGTCCCCGCTGTACTATTAAAACATCTCATTAATGACTGGGATGATGGGACAGACCACACCTATAGCAAATTTGAAAATTATATGGAATTGAAATCAAGGATTCGATGGGAGTGCTGCCATCCAGAGAGACTTGGACAGGCTGGAGAAACAGGCCATCAGGAACTTCATTTCCAGTTCTGCACCTGTGGACAACAACCCCGTGCCCCAGCATGGGCCAGGCACCGAGCGGCTGGAAACCAGTTTGTGGGAAAATGACCTGAGGTATAGTGGACACCAAGCTTAGCATGAGCCACCAATCTGCTTTTGTGGCTAACATGGCAACCAGCACGCTGGGCTGCACTAGAGTTGCCAGAACATGGGAGGAGGTGGTAGGTGCCCTCTTCTTGGCACTGATGAGACCCTGGATCCTGTTTTGGGCTCCTAGGAATAATAGAGATATGGACCCCACTTAAGAGTCACAAAGATGGATTAAGGGCTTGGAGCATGTGTCATAGAAGCGGAGGCGAAGAGAGCTGGAAATGTTCAGTCTGGAGAAATGTGAAGATAAGAAAGTATGAGTGTGAGTGAAGAATTATGGCAGCATGAGGAACAGTAAGCTGCTCCAACTTGGGAATACAGAGTTGGTTTAGGTTTTGGAAGGAAGATTCTGGTAGTGAGGGCAGGGGGTTGTCTTGTGCTGGACAGCTCCAGCCTACTGCAGTGGGTGAACCATTGCAGGGCATGGCTGAGCCCCTCAGCCTGCTCCACAGCACTTTCCATCTATGGAAACTTAATTAAACAGAGGGCAAAACACACTGGGCAGAGAGGAGGAGGAGGAGGGGAAGAAAGAGTGAGAAACAGCACAGGAAGCACCAAGGTCAGAAAAGAAGGGAGGAGATGCTCTGTATTGTTGGAGTAGGTATGCTCCTTGCAGCCTATGGAAGAGACCACACTGTGGCCTGTGGAGAGCCCACACTGAAGATTGTCCTGAAGTAATGTAGATCCTGGGGAGAGCCCAACCTGAAGCAGAGGAGAATGTGTGAGGAAAGGAGTTGCAGAGAGGATCTGTGATGTACTGACCCCCTGCCACTGTGCACTGCTTAGGCTGGGGAGGGGAGTCTGGAGTGAGGTTGAGCATGGGAGAGGGAGGGAAAGAAAAGTGTTGGTTTACTGTTTGTCTTGGTTTCTCACAACCCACATCTGTATTAATTGGTGATAAATTAATTTTCCTAAGTAGAGTCTATTTTGCCCATTAGAGTAAACTGGTAAGCAATATCCCTGCCTTTATCTTGACCACAAGCTTTCTCATCCGGTTTGCAGTGGCTGTTGTGGACATCTGGCTGCCTGCCAAGGCTAACACCACAGTGTTAGTACAAAATGTTCATTTCCAGTGTTGCCTGTTCTTAAATTATTTTATTAAGTCTGTGCCATACTTTGTCTCAGAAAGTAGTTCACCCTAAATAAAATTTAGAAAGCTTTTACTTCAGCATTTTTTCATGGTTTGGCCTAAATCATTCTGTCCTGAGCCAAATAGTAAATTCCTTTAAAATAATAAGTAAAAACAAACAAATGAAAACAATCACAAAACCAACAAAAAAATGCCCAGAAAACATTTGAAACCCCATAGACCTCTAATACAGAGACGTAGCAGAGCAACTGTCTTGGACTGCCGGGAACAATATCGATTGTGGAGCTACAGCAAGGACAATAAGTTGATCATAATTATATTTATCATGTAAACATGATAATAAGAATTCTGCTGATATAGTCCTGATATGTCTGTTTAAGGTTTTTTTAATACTGATTTCCTTTGAGAACAGGAACTACAACTTTATACAAGATACAGAAGATTATTGTGACTTGTACCAGCAATGACTCTTTTGAGTTCTAAATAGTAATTAAAATAAGCAGGACTAACAGAGGATAAGGAAAAGGAGAACTAAGTATTACAGAAAGAAGATTTTAGTACAGTAGTTCTTAGAAATACATCAGAAGCTCACATAATTCCTTCTGTACATCCTGCACAGTGTGTCATTCATCAAACTTTTAACTGAAAAATCTGCAAAGATACAGTACTCTATATTAACTACAGTCCACTTGATATGCTTTGCTACCTTCCCAGTGACAAATCACTTGTGAAAAATTGTGCATGGTAAAGACTGACTAGACAGAGTCAAGCGTAGGAGTACTAGAATTATGAAAGCAGCATAAAACCTGAGTTTGTATTTTGAAAGCATAAAATTCTTTTTAAATGTTACAAGTTATTCAGATACCATCTGCCTTTTATGGGAGTAGCTGAAAGGCAACTGGTGTTAAATTTTTGTTTGCAAGTTTGACTATATAAATTTTTCTAAAATTAAGTACATAGATTAAGGATGTTACAGGAAGGTGTCACTGAGCGTGGAAATTAATTTAGTATGGCTAATTAAAGATTACTAACATGTCAGTTAAGTCTTCAAACTAATTTCTTGTTTATATACAGGATGTGAACAGGTGTATTGAGGCTCTTGATGAGCTTGCATCCCTTCAAGTCACAATGCAACAAGCTCAGAAACATACGGAGATGATTCTAACTCTTAAGAAGGTGAGATTTGCAATGTTAATTAAAGTAACCTATATGTTTCTTTTAAATTGATATCAGCTTTTTTTAATACTAGGATACTGTGTCTAGTTTGGGTCCATACAGTTCAAGAATGATGCAGACAGGCTGGAGAGGGCCCAAAGGAAGACCATCAAGATGATCATAGGGCTGGAGAACCTGCCTTTTAAGGAAAGACTGAAGGGTTTAGTTCTTTCCTTCCTGAAGGGAAGACCTCGTCACAGTATTCCAGCACCTTGAAGGGCAGCTGCAAAGAGAGTGTCAAGGCTCTCTCTTTATAAGGAGCCATGTGAGGAAGATAAGGTGTAACAGGGACAAGTTGCACTGGGAAGGTTTTATCTTCATATAAAAAAAATTTTTTTAGTGAGAGCAATTGTTCACTAGAACAGCCTCCCCAGGGATGTGGGGGAATCCCCATCACTGGAGGTTTTCAAGATGCAGTTGGACAGGGTGTTTGATTAATCTGATCCAGGCTCTCTTTCCCATGAAGGGTTGGACCAGGGAATCCCTCGAGGTCCCTCCCCACTTGGCAGTTCTTAGTTTCTGTGATACTTCAGAGAATAGGAAAATCTATAATCTCATTTCAGGTTAAATGACGAGTTTCATCTAGCACATAATGAAATTGCATAGACATTTAAATATCTAAGTGGAGCTCATTGTTTTCTTACTTTGATTTCAGATACGGAAATTCAAAGTTAGCCAAGTTATCATGGAGAAATCTACAATGCTATATAACAAGTTCAAGACCATGTTTCTTGTTGGGGAAGGAGATTCTGTTCTTTCCCAAGTACTAAATAAATCACTTGCTGAGCAGAAGCAGCATGAAGAAGCTAACAAAACCAAAGACCAGTGGAAGAAAGGAGCAAACAAAAAGGTGGAAAAAGAAAAGGACCAAACAGGTAAGTCATGTGGTTTTAGTTTCTTTTTATATAAAACACTTAGCCTCCATTAATTTCTGAGTCTGCTTTAAAATATCCTCGATGTAGGAATTCTACCTATCTATGAAAACCTTTACATATCTGAAATAGTCAAGGATAAAACTGCTGTAACTAAGTTTCACATTCAAGGATGTAATGTTTTCCATGGCCATGTTATCTCTTACTAACTGAATGAAAAAGCTTTTGCAAAAATTGAGTTTAGCATTTTTTACTTCTTTAAATTTTCTAACTTGACTACATTACAGGATAAAAAAAAAAAATAGACATGAGGTAGAATGGCATATTACCATTGTTGCAGTTTAACCCCAGCCAGAAACCAAGCCCCATGAAGCCACCCACTCAGTCACCCACCAGTGGGATTGGGGAGGGAATCAGAAGGGTAAATGATAGAAAAGTCAGGGGTTGAGATAAAGACAGTTTAATAGGGAAAACAAAAGCCACACACACAAGCAAAGCAAAACAAGGAATTCATTCACCACTGCCCATGGGCAGGCAGGTGCTCAGCCATCCCCAGGAGAGCAGGACCCCATCACACATAATATGGTGACTTGGGAAGACACCATCACTCCAAACATCATCCCTCTTCATCCTTCTTTCCCTCAGTTTATATGCTGAGCATGATGTCAGATGGTCTGGAATATCCCTTTGGTCAGTTTGGGTCACCTGTCCCAGCTGTGTTGCCTCCCCATGCAGCCCCAGGCTCCTTTGCCATCATTGGCATTATGAAAAGCAGAAAAGGCCTTGGCTCTATGTACAACCTGCTCAGCAATGACAAAAACATCGCTGCATTATGAACCTTGTTACCCTATTACCAACCCAGCACAAATCCAAAATGCAGCCCATACTAGACACTGTGAAGAAAACTAACTCTACCCCAGCCAAAACCTTCCATTCCTCCCATACCTAGACCTCCATCTGTCAGTGGAACTTCCAACTGCTTCATTCCCTTCCTTAGCCTCTTCCTGTATTGTGCACGCTTTACCTTGTGTAGCAGCAACTTTTAACCACTTCTGTGCTACTTCTGTGATGCAACTTCAGTAGTTCAGTCTAACAGTAAATAAATAATCATTTATGGGAGAATAAGTGTCTATGCTCTTAACAGTACTGTCACAGATTAATCAATAATGTACAAGTACAGCATAATATTGAAAGCTTTCCATAATATGCATGCTCAGTAATACAGCAGTAGTAAAATAGATTCTTGCATTTATAAATAGAGGGGAAAGACACCCTGCAAAGCTATGTTTCAAATGTATTTAAGTCTTTGAAAATGCAGGAATCCTACCCATCTATTTGAATTCTTTAATCTCCATAATTCTTAATCTCCATAAGCATCTTACAGATACTATATTTACTTTGATCTTGAACCATGGGAGCAAAACTGGTTTAGAAAATCATTTGAAAATTACACACCTGGATCTCTTACTGTAATTGAGGTGGTAAAGCATGCCAAGGATTCAGAAAAACTGTAGCTGATACTCTATTTGTAATTGTTAAGGAAGCAAGGATGATGATAAAATCCAAACATTTTATGGTGAGAGAATGTGTGATGTAGTAGATGTTCCATACAGATCTTTCCCCAGACCAGTGATCAGCACAATGAATACCTTAACAAAGGGGCTAAACTGAAAGACTTGTACACATTGTCTGGCTAGTGAAGCCACTCCAGGTAAGTGTTAACACAACTTCAGCAACACACAGTAAAATACCATATTGTTGCCGTCACATAGAGAGTGGAAAGAACTGCTATCAAAGTAGGGGGATGTTTTAGGGAAGTAGTTTTTTCTTTATTTGCTATAAAGAGAAATTCTGATCCTTATGTGCACTCTTCTGCCCAAATTGAACTGCTGAACTGTGACTATCTTTACAAAACACAATAATGTAATTGATTGTACTTGATGTACAGCATCAGATTCCCCTCAGTAACAAAAGATTATAGCATTTATTGTTTTATTGGATGCCTCCCATGGCATTCAAGTTCAGAATTGATTCTGAGCAAGTATAAACAGATAAACTACTAGAATGGCATCTTTAAATGATCTTGTCTGCTTTTTAGCATGTCTTAGCTTGTAAGAATTCAGATGAGCTACATATTAAATTTGTTTCTTGCTGTGGTACAGTGGTTTAGTAGAGGGGTTTTTTTTATAAACCTGCAACTTCAAGTATAGGATTCAGTTCTGACTTAGTGAGATGTTCCTCAGTAGTTCACTCAAAATTCACTGGCTTGTAATACCAGAACAAAACATGTAGTCATGACAGGAATTTTAAAGAGGTTAAGTATTCCTGTTTAGACTTCGCTAAATACAGCTTCTACCTAGTATTTTGTTTTCCTTCTTGAAAATTACATGCTACAACTAACCACTTTTTATATACACTCTCATATTTTGATTATATACATATTTATTTTTTAGAGTTGAGCGTAAATGATACATGGTGGACTATTAACTTATACAGTTAAAGTATCAAGCGTCCCCATAAATGGTCCGACCAGGTTAGAATAAGTAAACAGAATTCACAGCTGAAGTATATTCTCTGACTGGTCGGAATAAAAACATGCATTAGTCCTTCTATAGCCTAGCAAGCACAAGAAGAACTTGAAATTGCATAAAAGATATACACTATTCAATTCCGACTACTAGAATTATGGGATGAGGCACTTTACGTGGAATTTTGAGAAGCTGAAGCCGTAACAGTTACTGTCTTTTGTATTGTTTCAGGTGCATGGGTATCAGGGTGAGGGAAAAACATTTATAATGCTTGATTTGATAACAAAATTATCTGGGGCTTTTGTAGTACAGTTTTGCTGCCTGCAGTACTGCTTTCCTGCACTTTCATTTTAAAGGTTCAAAGGTTCTGAATGGAGGGTCTGAAGCCCAGGACACCAACCAGTTACAACACAATGGAGAAAGCACTGAGGAAAAGAAAGATAAGCATGACGTTGGCAGCAAGAAAAAGTGAGTTAATAACTTTGTTGAGCTAAGGTACTATTCTGCTGTATCTTAATGATGTAAAATAGAACAGCAATAGATTGAGGTTGCTTAACCATGTTGGTACACTTTTCTTCACTGAATTTTCTCTCAACTTTAGAGAATGATAATGGCAAGTAAATCTTCTGTTTAAGTTTTGAATTAACGTTTTAAAAGTTATCTCACTCACTGCTGTGGTGGAGACTTTACAAAATTGCAGGACCTCCTGTTGTAGAAGAGAATCAGCATGTGGTGGGATAGGGCAAAGTAAAAGCTTTCTCCTTTGTTTTAGGCTACTCAATGCTATTAAGTTGGAAGCGAAGGAAACCTGAACCAAATCTTACAGAAACTAATGGGATTTATTAATTTTTTTTGTGAATTCATGTATTCTCATGAATAGCCAAGCTGCTTTAATTAGTATTCTATAGTGTAGCTATAGAATTGCTCAAATGCAGGTAAATTGCAGGCTAGAACATAGACCTGAGAAATTTCAGAACTTTGACTGCTTACTGATGCACTGGCTGTTTCAAGACAAGAAGTCCTAAGAGTGCTTGAATTTATCAGGAGGTTAAGTATTCAAACTTTGGTCTTACTAAAAAATGCTGTTTTGTAAACAGAACAGGCAGTGAATCTCTTACAGCATATGAGAAATACACAACAGAATTTAGCTTCATGCTCAGGTCAGGAGAAACTGGAGTTGCCTGGCATTTTTTTTTTGGTTGTTTGCCAAGTTAAAACTGTTCAAATGAGTGGGATGTTGACCATTATTACAGTAAGGTAAATTTAAACACAACAAAACAAAACAAAAAAACCCCTTCAGATAAAAATTAATCTGGTATTTGCTGTGAAGTGTCCTGAGAAGTATTGACATCTGATTACACAGCTTTCAGAAGTTTGGGAGTTTTCGACCAGTGATGCCAAATATTCATTTGGTCTGAGCAAGCATCATGCTACAGCAACATGGTGGAGTCACAAGTGTAGGTTCCTCATGCAGGTTAGACATTGTAACCCTCTGCTTAAATAAGTGACTTGGCCAAATCACAGTCTGGTACTAACAAGGTGCAACACTCAAGTTACTTGGCATAAACAGCAGGGCAGTTCAGTGGTTCAGTTCTGTTCCTCTAATAGAATATACTTGGCCAAGTATTTAAAAATAAACAACCACCAGACTTGCTTGTCAAGGGTAGAATATTTTCATGGCCTGTTCTTTCCTTGTTCTTCTTCTAAAACCTGACAACACTTCGATTTTTGAGTGGCAGGAAGACAATCTCAGTCAGATTGCCCTTTATATTTGTGATTAAAAGAATTAAGAATATTTGGGTGCATGTTTGACACCTCAGTGGACATTGGTCAAAAGAAATGTAAGGCCAGTACTCCAGACAGTTACACAACATACCTGGAAAAGGTTGTTCCATACAGTGTTTCAGAAAAGTAACTTTGAGGCAAGACAATTTCTACCTTTAATCACAGTAATTGTGATTGTGTCTGTAGAACTTGCAAATATATTTTCCATGAATGAGCTAGGGAGGGTATTGTGTTCTGCTAATAAACATTTATACTCTTAAGTGCTATGGCTTTGAGTTCTATACTCAGTCAAAAGTCTTTCATAATATATATACACAGTCAAAGTCTTTCATAAACACAGAAACAAACCCGTTTTACAAAAAACAACACACTTTATGGCTACTTGGACACAGTCTCTTTGAACTTCTTGTTGGCTAACAACTGTAAACCAGATTTTATAACACTTCATGCAAATACTTGCATATTGAGAAATACATCCACATACTTGCTCTGATTTCTAGCACACTCCAGACTCTCCATCATACAAACTTCCTTTCATTCAGGGTTTTTCATACCTTTTTATTTGCAATATTTAGTTTCTTAGAAGTGAGACACAAGTAAGCAAAATAAGTATTATCAATGTTAAAAACACATGTGTGGTTCCCACTACTGAGCAAATAGTTTGAAAGCCTATTCAATCACAGGGTTGTCTATTCAGTTCTGAGCTTTTCTCCTGATAAAGGGGAAATATGTCTGTACTGTTCTGAAGAGGTACTTGAGAATTTTGGAAGACTGAAGTTGTGTAACATAATATTTCTGAACTGATTGGCACTTAAGAACATCTTTCAGTTCTTGTTCGTTAAAAATACATACTGCTCCCTGAATTTAGCTGTGTTTGGGAGACAGTGAATTGATTATTCCTGGCTACCCAGGGACATGTGGTAAGGTATGTTAAAGCCAGAGCACTTTTCCACCTGAACTGACATACCTTTGACAGCAGACTGGGGAGAATTGCTTGAATGGATTACAAACCCAGTTTTGAATGACTGTCATTCACAGCCCATTACATACATCAGTAGTGATGCCAATCACTACCACCTTAACTTCAGATGTGAGGGCTTAGGGTTTTGGGTATGATACTACAGCTGGTATCACTACCAGCCTCCTTCTCCAGACTTCATCTACTGTGATAGATGTGCATCAGCATTGCTTGCTCTAGACTGTACAGTCTTGCTTGCTGCATTTTGTATAGTCAATGATGTTGCTTTATTTTGTTTCTAGGACATGTGAAGAGAGAGAGCTTGAAAAGACAGCAGATGATTCTGCCTTTGAAAACAAATGACATCACAGGAGCAATTTTTTTTTTTAATTATGAATTAAATAGGATTGTTAAGTTTTGCATTTGAAATCTATAGACTGCTGAAATTCTAAATAATTTTGTAAGCATAGTATTTTAAAGTTAAATTTTGTGGACTAAAAGCCCCTTTAGTCTTGGTTTTAAAGTATTTAAACATTTTTGCCAGTAGTTTTATTCAGTATTAACAGGTGACACATTTCAAAAGTGAAAAATCCCAGTTAGAAAGCAAATGCTTACATGTTACAGGACTAAGAGTTGTAGTATATTTTTTAACTTAGTATTTTATGTTTGTCTAGCTAATAGCAGGAAAGAGTGTAAATACGTCTAAATCTCCAATTGCTTCATTTGTATAAAATCTCCTTTCTTCCTATGATACTGACCTCTGTTTGTGCGTAGGTTTTCAACTCTTGCTGGGGATGTCTTTTCACTGTGTTTTGTAGGAGTTGAAAGCAGTGTTTTTGTAGCTGTTACAATGTTAATGTATGAGTATACCTAATTGTTTTTTTCTAAGTCTAGTTCTGTTCTTGCAAAATGCATTGTGCCAACTTACTGCAATGTGGCTTTATGGTATGCTTTTGGTATAATAAGTATACTGGAAAGAGGTGTGGTGTTCTCACAGAACCTGTTGATGCACAATGGTTGGACAACAGTGTCTTTGGAAAACGATTTATGGAATAAAGAATTTAATAAAGAAAGACTTGTATAGACAAAACCATTCATGGGAACAACAGGAGTCTGATTTTAGTACTATTTTGATTTTATTGCTTTGGCATTAGGATGGGGACATCTAACTTGAATTTTAACAGAAACACTGGTAAATTATTTTAAGAAAAGTTCCTGAAGGCATGAAAGGGAACAGAACAAGTACAAGCTTCTCTGGAAGGTGTTTCTGAAACACACACACGTTACCTGATATCAGAACTAGCAACAACTCATGTGTGGTATTTGACAGCAGCCAGCCAGAATCTTCAGAGAATCACAGACTATCCATAGTTGGAAAGGACCCACAAGGATCATCGAAGTCCAACTCCTGGCCATGCATGGGTCACTCCAAGTCACAGCATGTGCCTTAGAATATCATCCAAATGCTTCCTGAACTCTGGCAGGCTCAGTGATGCTGTGACCACTTCCCTGGGGAGCCTGTTGAAGTGCCCAACCACCCTCTGGGTGAAGAACCTTTTTCTAACATCCAACCTAAACCTCCCTTGACACAACTTCAGGCCATTCCCTCAGTCCTGTCACTGGTCACCACAGAGAAGAGATCAGTGCCTGTCCATCCTTTTCTTCTCACAAGGAAATTGTGACTGCAATGAGGTCTCTCCTCAGTCTCCTCCAGGGTCAACAGGCCAAGTGACCTCAGCCACTCCTCATACGTCTTCCCCTCAAGGCTCTTTACCATCTTTGTTGCCCTCCTTTGGACACTCTCTAAGAGCTTAATGTCTTTCTTATATTGTGGTGCCCAAAACTGCCACAATATTCAAGGTGAGGATGCCCCAGTGCAGAGCAGAGCAGGACAATCCCCTCCCTCAACTGGCTGGCGATGCTTTGCCTGATGCCCCCCAGGACACAGTTGGCCCTCCTGGCTGCCAGGGCACTGCTGACTCATATTTAACTTGCCATCAACCAGGACTCCCAGGTCCCTTTTCAGGGCACTGCTTTCCAGCATCTCATTCCCCAGTCTGTACAAACATCCAGGGTTCCCCTATCCCAGGTGCAGAATCCAGCACCTTCCCTTGTTTAACTTCATCTGGTTGGTGATTTCCCAGTCCTCTAATTAGTCTCGGTCTCTCTGCAGGGTCTCCCTGCCTTTGAGGGAGTCAACAGCTCCTCCCACTTTTGTGTCACTGGCAAACTTAAGAGGTATTCCTTGAAGTCCTGCAGCCAAGTTGTTAGTGAATATAGCGAAGAGAACTGGGCCCAAGATGGAGCCCTGTGGAACCCCACCAGTGACAGGTCATCAGTCTGATGTCACCCCATTCACTGTGACCCTGTGTGTTCCACCCATGATCCAATTGCTCACATAACACATCCTGTCCTTATCCAGCTGTGTGCTGGACATTTTGTCCAGAAGGATCCTGTGAGAGACAGTAATGAAAGCTTTACTGAAATCCAAAAAGATTACATCAACTGGCTTCTCTTAATCAGGTAGGTGGGTTACCTTATCATGAAAGGAAATTAGGTTGGATAAGCAGGACTTTCCTCTCGTGAAGCTGTGCTGGCTGTGACCACTGCCTGCGTTGCCCTTCAGGTGTTTTCCAGTAAATTCCAGAATAAACTTCTCCATTACTTTACCAGGCACTGAAGTGAGACTGACAGGCCTGTAGTTTCCAGGGTTACCCTTCTTGCCCTTGACAACATTAGCCAGATTTCAGTGGACTAGGACCTCTCTAAATTCCCAGGACTATTCAAAAATCTTTGCTACCTTGCAATGGTATCAACTGCTTTTGGATTGTACTTTTGGATTAATCCCATCAGGTCCTGTAGATTTCTAGGGATCCAGCTGGAGCAGCAGGATCCAACACAATTTCAAGGTCAACTGGGAGTTGATCATTCTCATAGTCATGGTCCTCCAGTTCAGGGCACTGAGACACTCTTTGCCTCTGTCTTGAACACCAGTGATGGGCCAAGAAAGCATTAAACATCTCTACTTTGTCTCTGACCCTGTTTGTGAGGTGAACAACCTCATCCTGTAACGGGCTGATGTCTTTTCTGCACTGCCTTTTGCCACTGACATATTAAAAACTGTCTTTTTAACACTCCCACATTTCTGTCCAGCTTCAACTCCAGCTGAGCTTTGGCTACATGAATTTTTTTCCCTACAGTGCAGAGCAGCATGTCTGTATTTCTCCCATGTTGCCTTGTCCATGCTTCCACTGGGCATACACCTTCTTGGTCTGCCTTGGCTCCCAGGAGGATCCGTGCTAGGCCAAGCTGGCCTCCTGCCTCACCTGGCTGGCTTACTTGAAAGTGACTGCTCCTGTGCTCTAAGGAGGTGATATTTACAAAGTGACCAGCAGTGATGGAACCAAATCTTGTTAAGGGGTTATCAGGGAAGGCAACAGTGTTCCAGCCGTATGTATCACCTTGTATTGGGTCACCTTTCAGGCACCATTACAGCCTGGTGGTGATCAGTAGTTCACAAGCTTTAACTGGCACCATTCAACAAGGAAAAGAGTTTCCAGTATAGAGACTGAAAATGACCAAAATAGCATAATATCCACTACTGAGAAGTCGTATTATTACTTGTTTACATGCCTTGCAAATTGCTGCCATGGCCTCTTCAGTTAGCCCACCTGGATTTTTTGTTGTTCTTTTGTTCTTACCTGTGGTATGGAGAAAGGGGATTTGTCATAAATAAAACAGGGTATACAGATTTTCCCCATTTCAAGTTCAGCAGCTTGGTACAGTCTTCACTTTCGTTTGCAGTTCTCTCTCACAGAAGTGCCAAGCAGCTTAATACTCAGTAATAGGAAAAAGCAATTCCAGCACTCTATCTGTCACAGCCAGGTGAAGGTCCGTAGCTTCAGCGCTGCTTTTAAACTTCCCTGGTTTTATCTTGAAAATTTATCTTCCCTGTATTTATCTTGAAAATAATGGGTTTTTTCACTGAAATTATGCCCTTCTATGAAGTAACTTATTCTCTTACTTCCTAATTCAGAGAGATGAAACTTCTTTTTCTTTTGCCTTTCCCTCCCCTTTTTTTTCCTAACAAACTAGAATAGTAAACTGCATAACAGTTTTAGGATTGTAGCCCTAACCTCCACTTCACTTCCATGGTTTACAAAACAAAAAAATCCCCACTAGTGACTAGAGGCACAGAAATCAGAACTTAGTACCTGACCCTCACTGCACAAGCAGTATTACATTTATTGTGTTCAAAAATCCTATTTAGATATCTTTGCAACTTTGCACCTTTTTTTATATGTAACAGTGAATGTTGTTGGTTTTTTCCCGTGCTAAATATGCCACTCCAGAGACCAATGGTGCCTTACATGTAAGCTGCTGCTAGTGCCTATTTGGAGGAGTTTCGCTGTATTTTTACATAGTAGTACACATAGATGGTATGAACTGCTTCTACAGGCTGTCCCTAAGCACAACACATTGTGTTTATTTTTGGTCTTAATATTCTGTACTCTGGCTGTAATGTTAAGGTGAGGCAGGACTGTGGATTTGGTAATGTGGAAAAGCCAACAGAAGAATATTTATTTTAACATTCAAACAACACTATTCACCAGCACCTGGATTTACGGAGCCATTTGCTGCATTTGTACTGCAGACTTCTTAATATTAGAACACGCTGCATGCTTTCTAAAGGTTTCCTCACTGTATTGAAGACTACAGATTGAATATAGTTTTTCATCATTCTTACTACTCTGCTGTCATCTCTGTCAAGATAGAAGCACATGGACATTCAGGCACCTATACCGGTCTTAAAAAAAAACCACTTTTTCCGTATTTACAAACTATTTCCACTCTACCTGTGTGAAGTTGCAAGCCATCTAAAACTCTCTCTCTGTTAATCAAAGGCGGAAGAGATGCTAGAAGTGCCTGGGGAAAGCCTCACGCTCATGAATGACTGCACAGAACACAGCGGCAGTTAGTTACAGTAGCACTTTATAGGAACAACTTGGCTGCCTTGGAAATTAAAGTCCTAAGCTGCAGGCACTTAAAAAGGTTAATAATTAAGAACTGAAGCCTCTTTAAAGGCAGAACCCACTGACGCGACTATTGGTAGTTAAAACTCATCTTGGAAAGATGGTTCAGTTTACAGCAGTACAATTAAGATTTTGAATACAGCAGTTTCCCACACAAAATAAAAAACATGCAAATAGTTACTAAATGCTGAAATTGCTTCCAAAGCTTTTCATGTGCAAAATGAGTATGTGCTTGTGTAATGAAATGGAAGGCATTTATATACCCAAAATGAATAGCCTTCAGGTCTTGAAGACAGCACCTTAAGTCAAACCTGCAAGTTCAGTCACCATGGCAGCTCCACAGTGTGAAACTGTCTTTGGCAGATGGCCACAATGATTGGCCTCCACAGATATTGAGTTTTGGCAGTCTCTAGCACTTCACAACAAACTGCTCTTAAGGGGAGCTACTGACATGGCTGTCCAGCCTGGACCATCAAACAAGCAGTATTCGCATTCAGCCTCCAAATACAGGTAATTACTGTACACTGAATTTTGCATGTTTCCACATTAATCACGAGGTTTGAGTATCCCTTTGTATGAAGCCCCTTATAAAAACAAACAAACAAACAAAAACACACAACAACAACAACAAACCAACAACAACAAAAAAAGGGTACCATGTGTTTGACGAGGATGCCAAATCCAGCTAGTTTTCGCAGAGGTGTTTTAGAGCTAACAAGTCTGTTACACGTGTTTCAGAGATAATGGGTCCCCATGCTGCTGCTGCTGCAGTTGAGATGGATGCAGAGATGAAGCTCCTGGTTGTCATACTCTGTCCATGCAGCTGCTTGGGCTTTTACTGCCTGAATTTATTGCCTGTTTATGATCCAGAAGTAACCTAAATTCACAGAATCTGACTGACTGACTCAGACTGACTGACTTGGAAGGTCATCTCACCTTCAAAAACGCTTGAGTGTCCCTGAGCTGCGTCTCTTGAAAGATACAAATATAATTTATGAGAGTTGAGACTGACTAGGCAGTCTTACAAGGAATAAGGCTGATTCTTTCTGAAGAAAGAAATCACGGCTATGAACAAAATTTCAAGCAGAGTTGGCTTTGACAGCAGCATCCCTGCTTCAAGAATCAAGTTTACTACAGCTTAAAATACTGTGCAACCCTATTGAGTTGCTCATCATTCAAGTACATGGGGCTGTTGGGGTAATATTACAAGTGCCAGTTTGCCACTGGGAAGTGACACTGTCTATGTGAACCACATTTTGTTTTGGAACTTCACAGCAGCAGTAAATCAGAGCGACATCTCCTCTTCCTCAATACAAGAAACAGAGCATTGTACCACCATCTTGTCAGCAAGGCAAAAACTTTCATTAGGGAAAGAATCTCCAAGACCCTTGGGAACTCTGAAATAATTTGTAAAGGTTCATGCTGCCTAATCACCAAGTGTTTAAAAAAGACCAAAGCAAAAAGCCAACCACAGACTCAGGTTAATGCTTTTTAGATTAAACTACCAAACACAGAGAAGGGATTATTAAAAAAAAAAAAAATTCTCATTTTTCATCATGAAGTAATAGAGCTGCTTGGAAGTTCTGATCACCAAAAAACTCACAGCATTTAAGGAGCTGCTAAAACACAAATACCCAGCTGGTGTCATAAAAATTTAGCTACAGACACTGGGTGCTATGCTAGATTTCACTCGGGGGACTAATTCAGAAAGACACATCAAATCAAGACCAGACCCAGTTGTCCTGTGACAGCTTCTGGGAAGTATCTTTAAAAACTATTACTTTGCATAACCTTTTTGTTTCTTTTGTCATTTAAATTCAATCATTAAATATGACGTAGGACCAGGTCACACAAGCTTCTAATAAGAGTTCTCTGTTTTGTAGTAAAGCACTGAATGCTCCTACTCCCGCACCCAGACTGTGGCCTTCTAAAATTTCTTAACTTGCAGGGACACCAGTTCTGAAATATATTTGACTGCAACTTTTTTAATGGAGAGAAGGTAAGTGGGTTGGGTGAGGACACTCAGGCAAATTAATTTAATGAAAGAATAAACTCACATTTTGGCCATTCCCTTTTGCCTACAGCTAAAGGAAGAAACCCACACACACAAAAACCTGACTGCTGCCTTAGAACTCAGCATAAGAAGCCATCAGCAAGCAAACAATATACTTAGAAATTATGCCAGCTGTCTTTATGATCCAAGATCCAATACTGAAGAGGACTGGGAAGTCCATATATTTCTGGGAGACAGCAGAAGGAGGAGGAGGTGGAAAGAGTAGCAACTTATGAGGCAAATACCGAAGTTGCAGTTGCAACCAGAGGTGTGTTGTGGCGGCTTTTTAAACATCAGCACCACAAAGCAGTATAGCCCCAGCAGCTGGACTTGTGACAATTGTGGTCAGCAAGGCACTCCCTTTTCTGCGAATTCCTGTAGGATAAAAGAATTATCACCACCTGCTGTTACCAGTGCTTGATTTACTAAAATACACAGACCAACAGCTGGCTGGCTTACAAGCAGAAAAAAACCCCAACCTTTTTCAATTTTGTTCCTAAAAAAAGCACAGATTTATATTCATGTGGCCTAATACAGCACCAGAAAGCAGTCTGTTATGTGAGTGATCCGTGGAGTCCTGCAAATGCTCAAGATACCTTTGTTTCAAGACATGTAAGATAATCAAGTAAGCTCTGGCAGAATCTGAAGCTACAGGACCCGAACAGAATGCAGATTGTCAGAATAGGCTGTCTTTACACTAACCAGAATTAGCTGAAGTTTTCAAAAGGAAAGCAGTTAGCACTACAAGCTCTCCTAAACTGCAAAGATCTCCATTAAAATCTTAATTCCAGAAGACTTTAAAAAAAGGAATGTACATTCTGTCTTGACAGAACTTCAGCTTAACATCAGACTCGGAAGTACAAATTGGTCACATTTTAATAAAAAACATCGTTACTTACAGTAACAGAATGATACTTAAAAAAAAGTGCACAATGCACACTGTGTGCACTGTAAACAGTTAACAAAGTTATTTAAAAGGCAGGCTACAGCTCATTAGTCGATGAAATGTAGTTTAGTCTTCACAGAGCGAGTCCTCATAGTCACAAAGCAAGGACAGCAGTAGCTTACAAATTGTAAGCATCCCCATTTCCAGGCAAGACCCAAGAATTTAACCATCATTCTGAGCCGCTCTCTCAGCTGCTCTCTCATTCTCCTCCCTACAAATTCAGTGTCCTGCCCCTCTGTTCAGAGATGACAACTGCCAGAGTTTTCAAGGTAAATGTCCACAGACCATGTTCTCATCCTCAGAGGTTTCCAGATCCTTGGATGTACAGAACTTCTAAAAATCATGGCTCTTTTCCCAGGCATTCTCTTCTTAACCATCTGTATTTTTAGTCCATGGTCTCCAAACCACTGTAATGTTGTTAAAGTGTATTATATTTTTCCACACTAACTTAGCTTTTACAATCATACTTAGAAAGCATAACAGAAAGACTTCAAGTGCACAGGGCTCCTTCCACCTCAGGGGACAGGGTTACAGACTCAACCCAAACCCCAGCAGTATGCTCAAAACTAAAGCTCTGCTGTGGTTTTAATAGCCAGAGCAACAGATTCAACAATGTAGTTTCACTGAATTCACTCTGGCACATGTCAGTTTCAGTTGAAAATCCCAGGATCAACATAAGGATATGCAAGGAACTCCCCCAGTTTATTGCCTTCTGCATCATAATGGAGCATCCGAAAACAAACATCACAGAAGAAACAAGGATCCTCCGGTGCCAGACTGTCTCTGTTGGTTACCCACCTGCAGGTTACAAAACACAAGTGAGTCCAACACATTTGTGACAATCATCTTAACATTTTACTCAGAGTTGGGGATGGCAGCACCAAACATCAGTAATACTATACAGACCAGGTACTACCTGTATTGCATATTTCCTACCCCAGGAATTCAGCTCATTTCCAAACGCCACCCCCATTCACTGTCAATCCCAGCTGCTACAGCAGCACTTCCTGAGGAATTCCTCAAACCTGTGTAGCTGGTACACTGCCCCAGAAGAAAAAATTAAAAGGAATCTTCTGTCCACCCGGTGGCCATTTAAGTCATAAAAGATAAATCTGTCTTCCATTAACGTACGAAACTGATACAGAGCAGACATGTGGCTGACCCAAACTACTCTGAGGAGTAACCAAATCCATTTTTGAGTCTAAAAGTAGGACCTGGATAATGCAGACAAGAAAGACAAGGAGAGGACAGCTGCACACTCCATGAGCACTGAAATTAACATGAAACAAGTTAATGAGGCCATGACAGCTGTAGTGATAACAGATGCTATCTGCACAGATTAGAACACACAGCCAGCCAAAGCAGCTCTGCTGTCCATGGTTTATCATGTCCTCACTTAAACTTAGTGCGTAATTCTGGTTTTAATTTAATGCATTTACATCAGCTCTGGTAACGCCCTCCCCACCCCATCTTTCCACCATATTGACCCTTTGGCTCCACCTCCCCTTATGGCCAAATGCCTCCCAGACTACAGGCAGTTGCAAAGGCATCCTAGGGGCTCTGCAAGGAACACAGGATGGGCTCCCGTCACAAAGGCTCTTTGCCTGATTCCAGGGAAGTCTAAGGCCAAATGAGCAAGATAGCAGAGATGCAGCTGCTGTGTCAAACTAAGGCTAAGAGCATAAGCTGCCCTGAGGGGAAAAAAAAGGCAAAAGGTGTTTTTGCAAATAAATCTTCCAGACCTGTAAAATCAGGGAGCCTCCTTTAGAGGAATTTCTGTCTATTGAAAGTCTTTCTCATCTAAATTAAAGAGCATAAAGAGCACCATATTCACATTCTCCTCTCTTAACTGCAGAAAATCTGCATCACAAAAAGTTCCTTCAAGTACTGCTGCAGAGCACACCGTTTTCAGGTACAGGTTAGGAGTTTCCTGTGGAAAAAGTTACATGCCTTTTAAAAATCTCTAGATTTTGCTGTATTAGACAGGTCTATTCTTGCTTAGATGCTAGATTAAACAAAAGCTGTGTATGACTTCTGGTAAATGAATTTGCAACACATGTCTTGCAAAGGGGGAAAATGCATTATTTTCAAAAGTAACTGATAGAGAGCTGAGCTCTATGTATGCAACAGAATGTGAGCCAAATGATTAGCCTTTTCATCATTTTAGTTCTTTTCACCATCCTGAATCAGCAACCCCAAATGAATGCTATCTGCAGGAGGCCTTTTCCTGATTAGAGAACCACTGCTCAAAGATTATTATTGTCATTATTATGAAATACACAAAGATGTTTGATTTTTACTTTAGCAGCACCTAGAAAGTCTTATTTAAGAAGACAGTAGAATCAAGCATGTAGCATACCTTGCTGTATACATTTTGCACACAAAGCATTTTCTGGTACATAGCCAGTGTTTCTTGATTAGCAAGGGATATAGGTTCCTGTCCAGACAGTCATCATGATGAATGAGCCTTGAGGGAAATACACAATATACAATGAAGACTCTGCCACACTGGAATTTATCTGATCATAAGCACAGACATTGAAGATGGTATGACTTAAATTCCTGTGTAAACTCTGGCTAGATTTCTGCTTAACATTCCTTGACACAGAAGAAGATCTGGAGGTAGACTGCTAGTTGCACCATCTGTGGATTTTATGGTTACAAATAAACTCAGTTTGCACAGTAACTCAGAATTCTTCAGACCATCTCCTTTATATGGTCTTTTCAAAGCTTTATCCCCTACACAGGCTAACACGCCCTAGAGATTCACCAGGTGAATCTCTAGAGATTCATAAGCCTCTACTTGCAACATCTATACCATTCTTCAGGTTGTATTCCTCTTAGGAGGCACCATATATTATCAATGCTTTAGTACATCCGGCTCCTGGGAATTGAAAATGACCTGTCACCCACTACAGACAATCCAAAGAATGCTCTCTACCTATTATGCACTGAGCAGAGCATACACCATTGTTCTACTGTTGATGTGGTGCCACCTCACAGTCATTATCACCACCTCCTTTTCTTCCTGGCCTATCCACTTCAGCCCACTATTTCCACTCCTCTGTTCCCTTTTCAGTTCCTGCCCCTTAGCTTCAAGTTCACACTAACTAGTCCAGCCAGAGCCTACACCATTCCACTCTCTGCTGTTCCAGAGTCAGTATGTAGATCTGCCACACATTGGCTCTGCGTAAAAAGAGCTTTTCCCTGCAAGTGCCATTCCTGTCATATAGCAGTCATACCATGCTAATTAGGAAGCAGTCTTTTTATGCAAATGAAACAAAAAGCAAGGAAGATTACTCTTTCAGAGATACTCACAAGTATACGGAATAAAAATTTTAATAAGCCCTGAAGAGGGCAGTAGAATAATCTTAAAGGTAATAAGTTGGTCTAACAAATACTTGGCATTTAATGTCTGAAGTTTGCCCACAGAAGGCTTGCTTTCATTTGCCTAAGGACTCCCAAAGAACAGTAACCTACCTTATATCTGTGATTATAATGATGTGCTCACAGTTCCCTTGGTGGCAGAAAAGGTACGGAAAGCCAATTTTGAGGGACACATCATTAAATACATAGTCCTCCATTTTAACAGACTGAAGATTTCCATAGCCTCTGTCATGAGATTCTGACCACTCTATAATTGTTCTGAAAACAGAAAGGCCATCAGCATAGCACTGCTATGAACTGTGAATGCACAGGAAAAGATGCCTTGGGGGACATGCAAAATTCTTCACTGAGACATACTTAACTGACATAAATCAAAACAATTCACAACATTTTGTAACAATTGAAGGTGATTGCACAGCGATACCACAACCCCACAGAACTGCGCACTGCTCTTGTAGAACACCTGCCTTTAAATCCCCACCAGCCAGTTTCCTGAGGAGTTCTAGTCAGTGTATGCTCCTGACGGCATCCATTCGGGTCAGATTGTTTGCAGCACAACACTTCTTAAGCAGTCCAGTAATTCCACTTAGTAGCACGTCATTTGGTTCCTTTGGTCAATAACTTTGTTTTAAAGTATTAAAAAACTTTTTTGTTTGTTTTTGTCAAGGAGACAAAAAGCTAATGGTTTCAAAATTTAGCACTGGAAAGGCACTGGCCACTCTTAATTACTTTTCAGCTTTTCAGTACACTCCTACATACTTCAGTTCAATTCTACAAGCTGTGTTTGTTATCACAAGCCTTTCTGCAAAGATCATTGCTGCTCATAGACAAAAAGAGAAGTAAAATAACTAATTTCCCTGAAATCAGAAATCTGGCAAAACAACAAGGTCCAAACTCAGCTCTTCCATACCAGCCATTTTGAACATCTTGATTTCCTAAATATCAGGCAAGACCATACTTCCCTAAAATCTGAGATTTCTTTTCTGAAGAGTCACACAATCCCAGTGTTCACTTTATCATGAAAGCATTCAGCATATTTTCAAGACTGAGCAGAACAACCAACTTTCACACAGCTGAGCTTGTTGTCTTTCTGACCCATCTTCTACCTCCCAGTCTTTTGATGGTCATCACAACTAGGGAGGGCACTTCAAAAGCCCGTACAAACTGGTACCTGCCACCTTCCACAGCAACCCCATCCCAACAGAGCAAAACAGGATTTGCATTGAAAAAAACAAATTTGTACTTTTCAAAATGGAAGGAAAAAGTAGAGCAAGTAAAATTAAACTTCCATGTAAAAATCAATTCAACATAAAAGGACAGTATGAAAAGTCCATTCCTGCTCTATACTCTAGATATTCCAGTGTTTAAAACACAAGTCATAAATAAAACTAAATAAATTTTCTTTCCCTTAAGGTTTTTCTTAGTCAACATCTACAAATACTGTACCTACCTGCTTAGATCTCTGCACTCGGGGTATCTTCTATCATTATAGAAGATGCCTTCAAAATAGAAGAAAGCAGATTTGTAGAGATCCTGAGAGAGAGAGAGAAGTGTTTATAACACTAGTGTCTCATAACACTAGTTATTGGCTATCTCTCACTAGTGTTATGAGAGACTGAACACCTTAAACAAGAACATGTCAAAAATCCAAGCATTTTAGATATCTAAATTATATTAAGAAACCTCATTCTACAGGTTTCTAATAAAAATTCTGCACTAGTTTTAAATGCTGATGTGACAACTAGATTTATATGATTGCCATCTATGCTGCTACTCCGCTGATACTGTTCTCAAGCCACAGGTTACTTTAGAGCTTTTCTCTGATTTCTCTCCCCATTACAGCAGTTATGGATTTCTGCAAAAACACAGAACAAGAACATAAGCATTACTGCACAAATTAGGTAATTGAACGGCACTGACTTTAAAAAAGACTAATAATATTTTTAAAAAATCAGCAAGATGTTGACCTTGGCTGGCTACCCAGTTGCTCTCTTGTTCGTCTTCCCCAACAGGACTGGGGAAAGAAAATAAAACAGGCAAGCTTGTGGGTTGAGATAAAGGCAGTTTACTGAGAAAAAGTAAAGGCTGCATGCAGAAGAAAGGCAAAAAATGGAGATTTATTCTCTATTTCCCACCAGCAGACAATGGTAAGGCATTGGAATAAGCTGCTCAGGGATTGCCATCGCTGGGAATGTTGAAAAGGTGCATGTGGCACTTGGGAATATGGTTTCCTGGAGAACATAGTGACAGTAGGTTAATGGCTAGCTCAGGTTCTCAGGAGTTGATTTGGAATCGGATGACTCTTGTGACAAGCTACATAATTAAGGAAGCATTCTGAAGGACGCTAGATTTTCTTCTGAGACCCTAGAAGAGACCGGACATTCCAAAACTGCATGTCTGTCTTGTTTATACAGATGTGACCAGGGAGTGCTCCCATGTCATGGTTGTGCATTTGTTTGTGTGTGTCTGTGCACGTGTGCATGCAGGGGACAGAGCTGCCATAATTTTGTCATTTTAGCAAAAAGGACTTTGTGTCCTGATCAGATGCACTGGGTCTGGCTGAGTCAACTTCCCTCACAGCAACCCATGTAGTGCGTGCTCTGCATTTTTGGCCAGGTGGAGTTGGTAATACACTGCTGAGCAGTGCTTGCACCGCTTCAAGGCTGTCTCTCCAGGTCTCTCAAGGCCAGTGGGCTGGAGCTGGGCAAGAGGCTGAGAGGGAATATATTTGGGACAGCTGACCCAAACTGATCCAAAGGCCATTCCATGTTACATGATGCTGTGCTCAACAGAGAGCTGGAGGGAAAGAGGCAGGGCCCATTCATGGTAAAAGAATTTGTCTTCCAAGGTAACCACTACGCATGGTGAGACCCTGCTTCCTAAAAATTGGTTGGATATAGAATCATAGAATCATTAATGTTGTAAACGACCTCTAAGATCACTGAGTCCAATCATTAACCCACTATCTTCATGCACATATTCAGCACTAAACTATGTCCCCAAGTGCCACATCCACACATTTTTTTGAATGCTTTCAGGGATGGTGACTCCACCACTTCCCTGGGCAGCCTCTTCCAATGTCTGACTGTGGGGAGGAAAGGGCTGAAAATGTAAGACTGGCGAGGTGAAAAGATATCAAATAATAATGTTTTTCTTGACATTGCACAAAACAGGTCATCTTGGTAATGCTGCCAGAAGTATTTATTTGCAGTGCGACAAACAGGCAGAACCAATGCAGGTGAATGTAGTGCTGAATAAAAAACAACAAAACAAAACTCTATCTCCCTCACTCCTGTATGTTTTCAAAACTCTTTTACATGTAGAGGTTTCCACATAGAAAGTTTTACCTTGCTGATGTGTTCTGGTGCTTGGTCTGGCTGACTGCTGAACTCACCACCTATCTGGAGGTCGCTGACACAGGAAATCGAGTCTCTCAGCTCAGTGAGCTTCTGGCTGCCCAGTACCAGGACTGTTTGATAGGGTTTGTGATCTTTATGCTACAAAGGAAACAGCATACAAGATTCAGATAAATTACCACTTCTTAGCATCAGCACTGCTCTTCAGCTGAACGCTGAAGGTCATTACTGGCAGTGAATGGCACATCACTTCTCTGTAGGAGATTTTAAACAGTATCTAGCCTCAGCTTGTCCTAAGACTGACATTTATTAGTTATATTCAGAAACTCAAAAGTCACATTCTCCACTGCAAAGTGCAAGAAAGATAGAAAGTCTGAGCTCATTTAACAAATCCAGAAAGAGTACTTTAGTTTTCATGTATTTAGTTTCATATTTTGAGCTTTCTGCAAAATAAATTAAGTACTGAGTAATTACTGTAAGGTTTGTTCTGTAAACCACTAACAGAATGAAAGCCTGATTCTGAACAGCCTTAAGAATTGAAGAGTTTACTACACATCTTCAGTCAACTTAGGAAAGCAAGATATTACTTGAGTAGGGAACAGACACCAGAATACAACCCAAAGAATTTAGTACCAACCTTCTGAAATATAACAGGATAGAAGATGTTCAGAGTTAAAAGTAGTTCTCCCTCCTCAACTATATCTGTTGGATTGTCTGGCCTCTTTCCAATTGCATGTGACTCCTGGAAAAATATATACATACACATATATATACTATATTGGCAACCACAAAAAAATGATAGCTTCCAGATAAAAGTCTGAGAAATGCTGTTCTAACTAACTAATTTTTTACTACGTAGCTTTCTGAATTGAAAACAATCTATTTCCTCCATGATGGCAAAGTGAGAAACTGCTCTAATTACTGATTTCAAGCACGTTCCTTCATTTCTCACCTTTGCTACAAGGTAGCTGGCTACTCCTTAGCCATGGAGAGGACCTGCACCAAGTAATTAGCACCTGCTGTCAATCTCCCCTCATGGAACCCAGCTGCTACCAACTTCCACTGCTTAATGCTTTGAAATGTTCTTTCAATACTTACATATGTAAAGGGAGATTGCCACCCTCAAAATGAGAAACACTAACCTAGAAACTAGCCACAGGAAAATTAGCCACTAGTACATGAAAATTAAAATCAGTGCAACACTTCCTCTTACTGAGGAAGCTAGACATAACTGGAGGCCACAAATTCTCCAAACCAAACCCCAGAACTGCTCTTGCCACACTACTGTGTTTTAGAAAAGAAGTAAAAGCATCTCTACATTTCCATCCTACTTTGTGTTAAGACATAGCCCAGCTCTAAGAATAAGAGAGGGCACTTTTATGTGGCAGTTTCCTCATTTTCCAACAAACCAAGAGAGAATACTGACTGCACAAACACTTCCCTCTAGCATGGAGTATTCCTCAAATTTCATAAGAGGAACGTGTACTCCTGTGAAACTTCAGAGATACTTGGGCTCTATTGCTTCCATCTCCCTTCTTCATGTGACACACTCCACACTCACGTTTCTTACTGCTCTCATCCTGTACGAGGACACCATGGTCCCAATCAGCTCTGACACACGAACCAGTTACCACTTCTTGCTCAAAGGATGCAATAACTGACCATGTCCTAATTCTTCAGAAATAGTAATAAAACACCACTCACTGAAAGCCTTTGTTAAGGTTTCTGTTGCAAATATTTTCTCACATATTCCTCAGGCTAAGAGCACAGCACAGCTGTTGCATCATGCTGCTCACATAATGTGCCTGGGTCTCTGAACAGCTGAAACATGGTAACTCAGACCAGGAAACCTCAAGGGGAAAAAATGTTTAAGAGTCACATGAGGATCTTTCCTCAGTACACCCCTGTCCCTGATTTTTCCAGTAGTTCATGGCTTGCTTGTTCAAGTCATGGGCTTCAGCACTTCAATGTCCCTGGAAGAGTTCAAAGAATGTTTAGATGTTGTGCTTAGGGACATGATTTGGTGGTGGACCTGGCAGTGCCAAGGTAATGGTTGGGCTCAGTGATCTTAGAGTACTTTTCCAACCTTAATGAATCTGTGAAAATTTATGAAATTAAGTTTTCCTGTTTACAACTTCAGTGGTTGTGAGGAAGTCATAAAAATAAAGGTACTAGGCTTCATTAAAGAAATTCCAATATGCCTTTTGAGGGGTTGATTACTACATTCCTGTTTCCTGACAGTTCAAAATAGCTGAAAAACTTGGGTTACAAAACTCAGAGTTAGGAATTTACTGCCACCATGCTGCCACTGCCTTCCTCTTTCAGCCCTACAAAAACTAGCTCACAAATACATTAAGGCTTTCTTTCCAACAGAGGACTCCAGGAGCAAAAACACTATGCATTTTATCTAGCTCTATGATAAGCTCACATGATACCCAGCACACTTGATCCTCTACAAAAGGCTTCAGTATTAACCAAATAAAAGCAGTCATACAGTGATAATGAGCTGGAATTCCTTCTTAACTATGTTCAGTTCTAATCTAACCTCTAAAGAGCAGACTTCGTATCTTATCTTTCTATAAAAAGTCTTTAACCTTAATCATTACCTGCAAACTTGTATTTGCAAGCCTTTTCAGTGTACATTTCATAGTGATGGGGACAAAAGCAACCAGAAGTTGGATTTTGGCTGTCTGGAGAGCCTGCTAGGTGACAGGGAACTTACCATCTCATAGGCAAGAGTTTCTTGCCTGCAAGCCCGATCCACAATAATTGTTTCTTCTCTCCTCTCTAAGGCCTTCTTTCTAATTCTGAGGGGCAGAAACACAAGACAAAATTTCATTCAACAACTTTCATGCAGAATCTCTAGGTATGTTTTTAAATGACACAAGCTACTACAGAGCAGCTTTCGAAGAGGAAGATTCCTGTCTGTCTTAGTACGACAGACTAACTTAAAACACTCATCTCCTGACTCTCATAAAACCTGATAGCTTGTGGATTTCAGCTTGTGTTTCTCTTGCCCCTTATGTGCAAGTTACAGGTTGTTTGTTGGCAGTTTTACTTTTACAAGAAATAACAGCAAAATGTTGTTTGAAGAGGCTGTCTTAGAAAAGAACACTTTGCTACCTTTGAGGCAGCTGTATTAACTATTCCTTCCACACTTCAAAAAAACCTTTATTCATGTTCAAGCAAAACATAAGAAAAAAAACCCCAGAAATATTCTCAGCCCCATGGCACAGACTTTAAAAAAAACCAAAACAAAACAAAGAAACCTCAGTATCATTTGTAGAAGAAAGAGTATCATACACAGAATACCTATGAAAATACACGTATCTAACCACTGCCTGAATAAATCCTTAACTTCCAGGACAAGTATACTTACCCTTGAGACCTTCCTAATTTTCAGTAACACTCAGAATTAATACTGATCACAATCTTAACATATTTCTTTACATTAGTACTATGTAAAGTACAGCAAATGCTTGAACTGGCCAAGTATGAGTTCAGAGTTCCCTAACTGATAGAAACTTAATATATGTTGCTTAACCTCTGAAATGCACTAGTAGTATCAATGAATTCTATACAGAGTGGGTTCAGATAAAGAGGTTATCTGGTTACTGCATCAGTACTTAACACTCTGGCTTTTCCAGTGTGACTTTGAGTTAACAGAGGTAAAACCTACGGATTTCTTTCACAAGGCTTTGGAGGAACATCACACACATGAGAAGTCCCCTGCATGCTCCAAACTTATGTGTTATTTCAGAAGTATTTAGATCCAGAAATCCTAAGCTTTTCCACTAAGAGGGATGGAACATTCCATATATCTTAATAAAAAATTCCTAGGCAACACTCAAGCAGAAAGCTCAAACCAATTATCCTATCACAATCTGGTGTTTCTGGCCTTAGAGTATTTCTGCACACTGCTTCAGAAAATACACCACTGCAGCCAGTGTGGAGCCAGTCATACTTTTGTGTTTGTTTTCGACTCCACCCGAAATAAGGGTAGTGTGAGTGTACCGTAACAACATACCGAAGAGTTAGCAGACTACTATCTTCAGAAATAACATCTGGGTCCTCTTCTTTATCAGAAGACATTAACATATCAATGCTAGAACAAAAAAGAAAGTAACTATTATACATTTTTTTCTTACTTACCTCATGACAAAAATCAGTTAATTTATTCTTAAAAGGAAAAAAGAGATCAAAATGTGAATAAAGAAGATATAGCTTTTATAGCCTAAATCAGGGCAAAAGGGCAGTACAGTTGTTAAGATAAAGAACCATGAGACAAAGAGTTCTGACCTTTATATCTGACCTTTATATTTCACAGAGATTGGGTAAATCCTATCTCTATTTTGCATTCTGCCTAATGGAGCACAGCTGTCTCCAGAGGTTTAACAAGCCCTCTAAGTTCAAATGTGCCTCCAATACCTTGTATGAACCAAAAATGCCACTTTTTCAAATCTCATACACCTACTCTGTTATTCTGATGATATACGGCACAAAAAACTCAAACGAAACGGATGATGAACTTCAATATGTATGGTAAAGCTAACACCCCTGCTCAGGTACAAATGTGGGAAAGCCACCATGTTTACATGAGCTGTTATAGCTCTATGAAGGCAATAATTTATGCCCCATTTCTTCCAGTAGGAATAAGACAATACTTCTGCCAAAAGCGACAGGTCTGCTCTACCTTGAATCCTCTTTTCCATCCTCAGCCCCTTTTCATCCTCACTTTTCTTGTGTTTGTAAAGATCTGCAAACAAATCTAAGTGATCCAGCTTTCAAATGAGTCATATTAATAATATCAATTACCTTTTTAGAAACATACAGAGTAATTTTGAGTGAAAGACAGTATTAGTTTCATAGAATCACAGAATCATGGAATGGTTTGGGTTGGAAGAAACCTTAAAGATCATATAGATCTAACCCCCACACCACTGGCAGGAACACCTTCTACCAGACCAGGTTGCTCCTGGTCCCCATTCAACCTGGTCTCAAACACTTCTAGGGATGGGCATCCACAGCTTATCAGGGCAAGCTCTTCCAGTGCCTCACAGTAAAGAACTTCTTCCTAATAACTAATCTAAATCTGGAGTTATCCTCTTCGATTTCTCATGTTCTGTGGAAATGGCAGAAGTATGAGAGGCAGGAACTTGAAGGTGGCTTCACCACATGGGTCCCATTTACAGGTTCCCATTTCAGGTTGTACACTGTGGCACACCAGATTCAGGGGAATCATAGATGCATCCCTCCCTCTGCAGTCCTTCCCAGAAGCATTTTCTATTAATCACAAAAGAATTTTATCAAGCTTAAAAATAGTTTGAGAAAAAAATATTTAAAACAGAGAAGTATCACCTGCTTTGAATCAGACTCGATTGGTTTTGTCTCTCCACTTTTGTACACTATATAAGGGCAGGGCTTATACCACTGCCTAAGTTGATCTGCAGTTTCAATAGCAGCAAACTCTTGTGTAAACCCATCTCTTTATGGGACAAACAAATGACTGGTGAAGTCCAGGAAAAATCTTTGGACTGTACCACTTATTCTCAATACAATTTATTATTTCATTATATTTGTTTTCATTATAATCTTACAATGTTACCCATTTCAGCAATGCTACAACTGCAATAATGAATAACCCTTTAGAGTCGAAATGTGCAGGAATATACAGTGATTGAGAAATAGATGTCTGGAATCAACTATTATCAACTGACAATAAGCAAAAGTCACAGCAGAATTCTGGTTGTGGGTAGATGCCCTTGTTCTAAGGAGCCAATAGAGTCACTCTGTATTGACAATAATTTGAATGTATTATTGTTTAGTTAGTCTCTTACCATCCAGCAGTATACAAAATCTTAACCTTTCTGTTTTACAGATTTCATCCCAAAGAGAAAATAATATTTTTTAAAGGTACTGAGAAAAGGGGATTCCTTCAGAAGCACCATTTTAAAAGGTGCAGCAATTAGCTACTACCTCCTGGAAACAGAATCAACTTATCCTCAGATTCTCACTTGAAGAAGTGGAGGCAGAGACAACTGAGTTGTGTATCAAGTGCAGAATGAACCACAGCTGACAAACAGTAATTTAACTAACATAAAGGACAACAGCACTTTGGAGAACACAGCTCAAGCAGTAGCCTTTCAAATGGGGCTGTTCTCCATGCAGCAGAGTCATATTGTGAACAGCCCACCTAATGAAGTAAAGCATATCCCCGAATGCACAAAGCAAGTCACAATTCACCCTTTCTGTGGAACTGACAGCGTGACTAGACTATTTAAGTCCTTCTGCACACGGATCAGTGACGCCATTCACCAAAGAGCCCTGGTCACTTGAAGACCTACCATTGTGAAGAAATTACTATGTATTCAGTTCTTTAAACATCATACATGTTACTTGCATTGAAAATGTCTGTTACCTATCATTGTGAAGTTTGACTTGCATCAAAGGTGACAGTTTCCCATTTCCCTTCTGTGCATACAACGTCAGAGGCCATCATCAGTACTTGTGCGTTCCTTCCTTCCTTCCCACAGCCCTAGGCAAGGGATTTCTGGCTGTGGCATCAACACCATGCTCACTAACTGCCTGCTTCAGGAAAGTAACTAACATTCTCCAGCTACAAACAGCTGGAGCTGCAACAGCAGCTACAAACACTATGTGAAGTAGTTGGCACGTAAGCTGCTTCCTCTCTATCCTTGTGAGGACAGAATGGTAGCTAGCTAGTGTGAAGAGAAACTTCCACTACCCTGACAAGTTCCGTGGACCCTTCCAAGCCCTGAGACCACCATTTCTCAGTGGAAAGTCCAAACCCCTCCATTTCTAAAGGAAAAGCCAGTATTAAAAGATCAGTCTAATAATTCATTACATATGAATTGTAATCATGCGCACTGAAGCCTTGAAAGGCTATGCTACCGTATGGCCACATACTATGTACTTACGTTACTGTGTAAGTAGCATAAGGCCACACTGGAGCTTCTCCTGAGTAACTCCACTCTTGCCAGTGGAACCACACAACCAGTATTTGGTCCACAGTCCTGAGGAAACCAGGCTTTATAAATGGAAATTATATTCTGAACCCTCCAGAAACTAAGGCTAAGTAACTAGTGCCATATACCTAAGAGACAAAAGTGCAGGCAACACAAAGTTTGCACTGGGCACACCTCAATCCTGACTGCCACAAGCACTGCACAGGACAGTGTCCCCACAGAGGCTATTCCCTGTGCAAGACAAATGCACTCAGAGCACCCCGCTATGACAGCAGTGGAAGCATTCACCACACTGTTTAATGGAACCCAAGGTGAAGTGTAGTACAGTGATGAGGAACAACAGTTGAAGATCTCACTTGAAAAAAAACATGCAACATGAATTTATGCCTCCTTGAAAGACATTTTAAGGTGGTTAGAAATAAAGAGCCCAGAAGCAACTCTGTGGAAATGTGGACAACAAAACAGACTACCAGTGAAGCCTTTAATCACTGTGACTTTAGTTTTCTCGGAATATTCTAGCAGCACAATGAGTTTTCTCAGTTTTAGAAATTCAAAGATATTTCAGTATTTGGCCTGGTACTTTTATAATAAGCCAATACAGTGTTCATATTATTCTTTATATTGCACATTTTTTAAAGAGAGAACTTTCATCACCTTTGAGACACTAATACCACAAGATGTTAAATACTAATACGTTAAGAGGTTAATGCTAGCTTAATGCAGCTTTATAACATGTCCCTAGAGATATTTACAACTACCCTTTCTAATAAAACAAGAATGTGCATTATGGCTAAAGGGAAATAAGGTACCTGCAAGCTTCACCTCACCAAAAATCCACACTGATTTGAGGCTTAGCCTGCCCTATACATGCACACAACAAATCACACAGAAGACAAAACAGAGTAACATAACCCAGCATCTCCAACATTTGAGGACTTCAATCAGTCAAACACCAATAATGAATTCCAGGGTACACTTCTTCACTCACAGACCATTGAGACATTTGAACAAAACATAGAACTTTACTCTCTTGACACTTTGGTTATTTAAGAAAATTACTGATGGAATTTCCTAGCTAAGGACATCATTTTCACCAAAACCTGGTGAAAATGCAACCGATTTCCATAATGATTATCTGCATACAACTTGAGCAATATGGAAGGCGTTCTCACAGAGTCAAACGCAAATAAATGAAGAAGGAAATTTTTTCCTGCATTCTGTTTGCAGGAATGTATCACAGGAAAAAACAGAAGAAAATGAAATTAATAAACTAAAAAAATGCAAAAACAACCACAACACACTGAGATACCCAAAGAGTTAAACAGCATTTAAACATTACAACATTACTCCTCAACAGAAGACTCTGAATTGTCAAGAATACTTAAATGTACACTAGGTCACTATATTCTAAAAAATATTTTACTGTGGATATTGAAAAACTTCATTCTGAGTCCATGAAAAATTCTCTTAATCTAACACTATTTTAAAAATAGATATAGGAGTATCCACATCTTCTCTCTCTTCTATTCAGAGTAAACCTCCTTAACTTGTCAGAAGTTCCCTTAGAAATAACTCACAGTCAGAAAAACCTGTGTTTATATCCAGCATGTGTTCATTTCAGCATAAAGCTATATTTATGCCAATAATGTGACCCCAGGACACCATAGAATAGATCTTGGTGTAGCCCAGTGTTCTCATCTCTCCTCAGGGGAGGAATATGAGCAGCTCAGAGCAGGCAAGTGAAAGGGATCAGAGGTAGTGATTTGAGGTTGGCCAATGTTAAGGAGAGACGACTCAAGAGGCTAGGTCTATTTAATTTAAAAGCAAAAGTACACGAAGATTAGGGATTGGGATTTCCAGCCTGCACGGGAGAAAGGTCACACCAGGATGTGCAGGTTTATCTTCACTCTCCTGCAAAGCCAACAAACAGCTGCCAGAAGATCAGTTCTCTCCCCCTCATAGACTGCCAGTCCTTTTTCCCAAGTGACCACTCTTCACTGTATACGAAGCATTAAACAGACAGCATTGCTCTGTAACACAAGCAAATGCAGACAGCAGGTGAAATGCAGCAGTTGTAAACTGAAGAAAGCAGAACAGAAAAAATAAGCAAAATGAATGCAGGGAAAAATAAAGAAAGCATGGAAAACTAGCTTGGAATTCAAATGAAAACATCAATAGACAGGATCAAGCAATACTGTCACTGCAGAGAATAAGCCCCAGCACAGGAGCTATCAAGAGACTATCCCATCTACACTGGGAGAACTTAGAGAACAATTCCCGAAGTTCCTGCACAGCAGAATACATTCCTTTAAAACTAACATCAGCCTCTCCTTTTACTAAACCTAGTAATGGTAAAAAATTGTGCTAGTCACCAGAACTCTGACAGCTGAAGCACAAAGCTGTACAGACAGGAACAGAACTCTGGCATATCTTCCTTACTGATGAGCTGCAGATAAATTGCCACATGTGATGCTTTCTACAGGAATTATTTCCTGAAATCAGGCCTTTTCTACGGTGAGAGACAAGTCTCACTATCCATGTGACCTGAAACCCTTCCAGCTACAGCATGGTAGATACCACTGCTTCAACCCACATAAAGCACTTGCATAGCTCGGAATTCACCACCAGCCCTGAATAAAATAGGTTAGTGGAAACTAAGGACTCACAGAAGGTCATCAGATACTGTATCTTGCCAGCTATCTGAACTCATCTAAATGATGTTTTTAAGAGATTCAAACTGAAAGAGCAGGTTTAGATTAGATACTAGGAAGAAATTCTTTACTATGAGGGTGGTGAGGTGCTGGAGCAGGTTGCCCAGAGAAGTTGTGGATGCCCCATCCCTGGAAGCGTTGAAGGTCAGGCTGCATAGTGCTCTAAGTAACCTGTCTTAGTGGAAAGCACCCCTGCCCATGGCAGGGAAGTTGGAATGAGATGATCTTTAAGATCCTTCCAACCCAAGCCATTCTGTGATTTTATGATTCCATGTTAATACAAACTTATTTCTTCATATAGGGTGTATGCTTCATTTCACAACTGCGGCCTCCTAAAAGCATGCAGATGTTCAGATACCTTAAGTTTTACCCAACCAGTACTATGTTGCTAAGTATTTACCTATGTATCATCTTAAATGACGAACTGTTTGGTCACAAATTCAAGGCCATAACATAATATTTCCACCACTGGAGCACTATCCTCCAGAAAAACTATGTTTTCTTTCTCCTCTGCGTATCTAGCCCACAGGGACGTCAGCAAGAGACCCTTTGTCAGGAACTGTAGTGACAGGACTAGGAATAACCGGTACAAATTGAAAGAGGGGGAATTCAGTTAAACATTAGCATAAATTCTTTACTGTTAGAGTGGGGACACGCTGAACAGCTTGCCCATGGAGGCTGTGGATGCCGGAACTCCTTGCAGTATGCAAGAACAGGTTGGATGGGGCTCTGAGAAACCTGGTTTGATGGAAGGTGTCCCTGCACATGGCATGGGGGTTAGGACTATATGGTCTGTAAGGTCCACCTGACCCCTTAAGATCCTATGATGTTACGCCTACCCGGGCGTTAAACGCATGACACAGGCCCGGAAAAGGCTGCTCTGAACCGGGTTTGCGTGTGCACCTCCGACCTCTCTTGAGGAACCGCTGCGGCATCTGAGGGACAGCACTGACCACGTCCCCTGCCACACGGGACACAGTCGTCCCGCTCGGACAGGCGCCGCAAATCCCCGCCTGGAGACAGCCGGGACTTTCCCACCTGC
>VYXB01008559.1:76353-102352 GCA_013397135.1 Pachyramphus minor
AAAAAAAAAAAAAAAAACCCCAAAAAAAACCACCACAAAAAAACCCCCAGAACAACCACGGAAGAAAAAAATTCTTAAGTCATTAAAACCGCGCCTTATACGTGGTTTTACAGTGGTACAAACACTTTCACACGGAATCACAGAATCACATAGGTTGGAAAAGACCTCTCAGATCATAGGCCAATGACCTAACATCACTGCTTCAACTAGACCATGGCACTAAGTGCCACATCCAGTCTTTCCTTAGACACCTCCAGGGACGGTGATTTCACCACCTCCCTGGGCAGCCCATTCCAATATCTGATCGCTCTTTCTGTGAAGAAATTCCTCCTGATGTCCAACCTAAACCTTCCCTGGTGCAGCTTAATACTATGACCTCTCATCTATATTGTTGGTTACCTGGGAGAAGAGGCTGACTCCCACCCTGATAAGACCTCTTTCCATTTTACTTGATTGAAAAATCACTTTTTTTCCTCCTACAGTGAAAACTTAATGCCTTGGAAACCTTTTTGTTTACAGCATTAAGGTGTTTTATAATATGATGACTAGGGTTGATGAAATACATAACCTTTTACCTTATTAGCACCACTCATGTTAAAGTATGTGCCAACCACCTGGACTGCGCACTGAAGAGTGTGACAAAGCTACCATGAGCACAACCTGTTAAGAAAGAGGCAGAAGTGATCTGGACTGAGCTAACCTGATATACCTGTTACACGTACCGGTTGAACCAGAGCCTTTGCACTTGCTCCAGGCCAAAATATTTATGGAATCACAGATTCACCAAGTGGTTTGGGTTGGAAGAGACCTTAAAGATCAGCTGGTTACAACTCCCCTTGCCATTGTCAGGGACACCTTCCATTAGACCAAGTTGCTCAAAGCCCTACCCAGCCTGGTCTTTAACACCTCCAGGGATGAGACACCCACATCATCTCTGAGCAGCCTGCTCCAGCACCTCACCACCCTCATAGTAAAGAATTTCTTCCTAACATCTAATCTAAACTTGCCTTCTTCCAGTTTAAAACCATTGCCTCTTGTCCTGTCACTATCTGCCTATATAAAAACTCCTTCTCTTTCATTTTTTTAAGTCCCCTTCATGTTCTGGAAGGCCATAATGAAGGCTCCCTAAGCCTTCTCTTCTCCACGCTGAACAATTCCAGCTCTTTCAGCTATTCATATTACTTCTCTACCAATGAAAATAAAACTTGAAGAAAAGGCATGTTAGCAGGTGGGGGTGAAGATAAGACCAGAAAAAAATTCATTAAAGGAAACTGGGTCTTTGCAAGTAGTGTGAAAGGGACAGGATGTCAAGAGAGAAGAAGGTCATGACATTTGCCTGCAGTTTCACAAAGGAAAGTAATAAAAGGGGAGGTAAGAATGTAATAGCCCAGCCAGATGATATTTTGCTTTTTTTTTATCAATAACAATATGGTCTAAAGCCCATCCAACTCCCCCACTTAACACTTGCACTGCAAGTATGTTTATAGTCTGCATTTCAATGCTGAATTCTTTTATTAGCTCTCACTCACCGCTGCCTCTTAATTGCAGTTATTATTCCTCATTATGAAAACTCTGCTAAGCTTCACCTCATTTTTCCTGTAGGTATTGACAGTCTCTGTTCCCTTCTTCAGCTACACCCTCTGCTTTCTTCATCCATCACCTCTGTGCATCATGACACTTGATTAAGGGCTGTTGCCCTCACTTCCTGTTGTATCCTCCCTGAAACCTATTAGTTGTTCCATGAGGAATTCTCATTCCATTTTTCAAGACCGTGCCTGCCTTTTTATGTGTTTGTTGACATCTCCTATGCATTGTTTACGTTCTGAACATTCCTTTCCCCTTTGTATACTTGCAAATTTGCCTGAAATTGGAAAACACTACATCACTTATCCAATGTAGCCACTTCTGTGAAAGTGACAGGGCTGTATTTTTCTAAATACAGTGTTAATATAAACATGTAGGAGCAATTTTGGCCAAGAACAGCAGCATTAAACCCTACTCTTCTAGAAAGGTATCAGGAATTTTTAGTGTTCATAGAAAGGAAATAAGATACTTGTTTCAAAATCCTTTTTTGGAAAACCAAACACACTAAATTGTGTGGAAATCAGTGGCCTGCATTGTTTTGTACAACACGTCAAAATGGCATCACAGAATTCCCCAGCACAAGAGTGGTCACTGCTGACCATGGTGCTGTCACAGAGGCAAGTGTGCTTTGGAAGAGGCTGCTGTGTTGTAATTGTTCATGCTTTTTGGAAAAAATCCTTTTGGGCTTTTCAGTTAGATTTATGAATTTCCCTCACTGCCTCTCTTCCTTCTCACCATGGCAGGCTTGATTTTGGAATTATTCTGTATTAGCTAAAAATAAAAAAACCTGTAAAGTACATAAACCTCAAGCAGGAAGACTGGATAAGTAGAAGGTCAAAGATCAGAAAATACTAAAGCTGATAATTTCTAACCATGAATGGATGTTTTCTGTTTCATTTCCAATGTTCAATACTAAGAAATCATATACTTACAAAGTCACTCCACTCAATCCAAATCCTCTTAAGAACAAAGAGAGCTATTTATTTTTACAGCTCAGAATTAATCTGCCCTTTATATACTAGGCATAAGGCACATGGACATTTCAAGGTTTCCAAGATGTACTTACTTTTCACTGCTGGACAGACTTTCATAATTCAACAGTAAAGCAATGAAGGGTGTATTAAGAACTCAAGCAGTGTAAACCTGGCAGATATTGAGTTCTTTAGGAAGTGCTGAAATCCAAAAAGCATTGAAAGAACAGTGGACTTAGAGAAGCGGAGATAGTACAAAAGACAGCTGTAAGACATGCTAATAATAATAATAATAAAAAAGGACTAATAAAATACATGTAAGAGCAGTAAAAAAAATTGTAATTAATGTCCCACTGAAGCAATTGGATAGCCTGTATTTTATAGTACTGTGGTATCCTATGAGCTTAAGAGACTGATTTCAGGGCTTCCATGTGCACACCTACAGCTACAGTCAGTAAATGCTGTGGATATATAACCATGCTGAAAAGTCAGTCCTAAATGGTCCAAAGTAAAGACTAAACCCCTTACTCTTTTACCACAAGGAACACCCTTCATTCCTTTCTCAATTCACACAGCTCCAGAAATATGTAGGTATTTGTGTAACCACATTCCATGGCAGTATTGAGTAGTACTTGTTTTAACAGACATAATCTTAATATAATTACATGGTAATGCTTATTATAGGGAAATTTTGAGCCTTAATCATAAATCAGATTTTATGCTATTCTCAGCCCTGGCCCACATTATGAAAATTTCAAAAGTAATTTATATTATCCTGGGCTTCCACACCAATGCAGAAAAATCACCATGATCATCATTTAAGCTTCAACAAGAGTTTCATGACTCACAAACTTAATGTTTGCAAGTAATTAGAAAAAACCTTGGGAAACCATTGTTCAGCGTTATTTTTATTCACTACTTTAGAATTGTCTCTCCTTCTTCATTACACCAAGCACTATGGTATGAGCTCTATGGTATCTTTTTACCTTAGCAGATAAGGAACATTGCCACTGTTTTTTAAGCACTGACTGTCTCAGCACAGCAATTACAGAGATACAAAAAGGTTTCAGGGCTGTAATTTTAGGAGATAAGGATTCAATAGCTGTCAGTTTTTTCTGTGTCATGCCTTCTACTTCCAGCCTTTATTTTGAGGATGCAGCTGACTTCTGGACCGCAGCACCCAAAGCATTGATCAAACCCAGTTGAAAGCACTCCCCCAGCCCCTCTGGATGAGGATTTTTTAACTTGGCCTAAGCTAAGCCATAGTGTTTATAGTATGGTCTCGCAGAGGGTTGCATCAGCCAGCCTGGTGTTCACCAGGACTGCGAACAAAATGGAAGGCCTAGCAAAGGCTGGCCTGTCACTGCTTCCAAACATGCTTCCCATGTCAATGAACAATGGTCTGGGAATGTAACAATATTTGCATCAAAGACTCTAAAAGTTAGCCACTAGCATCTTTTATTATGACACTTGAACAGAAAAGATCCATTCCTAAAATGTAGTTATTGTTGGAACAAACATAACTTATGTTACTTTTGCAATAAATACAATAAAATAGTAATACACAATAAAGTGTCATAAAGGCTCTGTAGAGATCTTTATTTAAACAGATTACATGAAAAACTGCAGACAACTTAAAAGCTGTGTAACTAAAATAGGATTCTGTCCGAAGACAAGACACACTCGAAGTACACAGAAACAATTAAAAAAAAAGGAAAGGAAACATCTGTGATAATTTCTGAACTACTCCATGTCTGAATATTGCTTTTACATAACCCAATTGAGAATCAGTTGAATACAAGATGCTTCCCTCTCATGAATGTTGAGCAGTCAGAACTATTTCCCTGAAGGGTTTTCATCTGTCTCTAATGCTTTTTCCTGCCTGCCATTAAAACTGATGAAAGTTAAAGAAGACAAGCATAAGTGAAAGATGATAACAGCAATGTATACAACCCAAGCCACACCAAACAGAGGTCTAATCTTTAGGCCTTAAATGTTGCTGAACCACATTATTCTGACAGCTGAATTTGGGTATATAATTGGAATAAGGAACAAAGTCAGACTTGAAGCAGCAGTAGTATCACAGAGCAGGCACCATCTACACTTGCTGAGTATATTGTATGTTATTTTCAACCAGCTAGCACAGCCATAAAGAAAATTTTGGCCAAGAACTCAATCTACTGTAGTGGTACTAAACTTATACTCCAGCAGTAATATCCCAGCGTTCTCATTTCAAAGCTGGTTTGTGCAGTGAAACGGTTCTGCATATTAGCTACACACCAGAGAACCTCTGTTTTTATTCCCCAGTGCCTGAGAGTCAAATCCTCTTGATGCCTCAGAGCTTTTTGTAGTTTTAATTTTTGCAGATTTTAGAAGTAGTTGTGTAGTGAAGGTAGATTTTAATGTAGCAGTACTTTCCCACACACCGTTTACATATACCCAAGCCAGCTGCCCCATCTCATACCAATGCCTCTAGTGTATTTTTGAGATAGAATGGTGGGAAAGCATCCTGAGGCCTGGACCAAGAGATATCACGCAGCTGCAGTGACCTTCAAGTCCAGAACTTGTAGGAACTCCAAGGACTGCACATGTGGCGAGGAAGATGAAGGTGATGAAAGAGGGGTCCTAAACTCCCCCAGACTTAATTGCTGAAGGGGTGTGCTGAGGGGCAGAATGGGGCAGAACCAGGGAGTAGACAAATTGGGATTGAATGGACATCATTATAAAATCATAGAACCTGTGTCCAAGCATGCTTACGATGGTTTGTATTCCTGAGGCCTGAAGGCTCATTAAAGCTTCTGCTCTTCTTATCTCCTATATTAAATTGTCCTGGAGTCTTTCTCTCCAAGTTTTTAGGCAACACTCTTCAGATACACTATTCAGTTTGTGAAAAGTGAGTTTTCGTGAAACTAATTGAGTTTTCAGATTTAGTTGTGGAGAAATGTTGTCACGGGCAATGCCTGAAAAGAATTTTAGACAACAGAATAGGATGTTACATAAATTGCTTCTTGCATCAGAGGAATAACACAGCCTATGGGGGCAATTAAAATTTAAGACTTTTAAGAAAGATATAAGATATATTAAGTACTTGATTCACCATGGTGGCATCTCTTTTCAAGGTTCACAGTAGTCTTTATTACATACATTCTTCTTCCAGGAAATTTTTGCCCAAATTTTTCAATCATCAAAACTTTAAGTCTTCTTTCCAGGAAATTTGATCTGAATACCAATGACAGTCAACAAAGCTTCACTTTCTAAAACCAAACTACAGACTTCTTATGGCATAGGAACCTCTTGCAAGTCTAGCTATTTCACATACCTAACAAAAGACTAAGAAAATGTTTACTGGTAGAGTTTTACGTATCAGTTTACCTAAGAAGGTGAAATAGTACAGAAAAGGTGCAGATTTGCAGGGATAGGTTGCACTACAACAGAATTACTTAGCCCTTTGCCACTGTAAATTTCCAGTGTGTTTGTACTAAGAGCTAAGGAACTATAAACCTCTTCCAGGCACTTTTTTCCTTCTAGTAGAAGTATTTCCTAGTTAAAGCACATGAAGATTTTATGAGACATCAAGCAGGACTAAAATGGAGCTTCTGCAAGATGTCTTATCTGATCCATCATCTCCCTTTGCCTGAAGACTCAGTAACAGATCTTTCATTTGCATGATGTAACTGTTCCCTCCAATTTTTAACTTTCCTGTACAGAGTATGAAGGAAACCTTGTCACCCAACTCTATACTTCATTGCTTTCTGTTTTATAGGTTTGGAGGGCAGATCACAGAAATACACTTTACTTCTCTGGGGAAAAGAAATTGTCCTGGTTTATTTGTTTGAATATCTTTCAAAGAAAAGTAAGATGCATTTTATATCAGAGTAAAGTTCATTGGTTTGTATAAACACAAGATTGTATCTATCTAAAAATAATCCTGTTTTGAATTGTTATAGTTTAGTTATGAAACCTAAATGAAGGAGCTTATTGCCTTGAAATTTGAATAGTAAATAACATCCTTCTGTCTTTAACTTCAGAAAGTTATTTCAATGTGCAAGTTAGTTAATTCCTATAATTATTTTGTGCTATAATCACCAGATATTTATCTGTACACTTTGGTATAATTAAAAAAAAAAAGGCAGAAAAGGGAAGAAATTATTCTGAACAGAGACTGACTTGAAAACAGACATGAGTGTCTGTTGCCTTTTTAAGTGAGAAGAGAATGAACTAAAGGGCATATTCTCACCACTCCAGAAGGGTTGCAACACCATAAATTTTGTTGTTCTTTTGTGGTCAAGGTGCCCTCTCAAAGAGATGGGTGGAGCCTGTAGACTATATTGTGTTTATTGTTTTCCTGGCATTCAAGTCTACATATAGAAGTTCCTGTAGGTCTTTAAAGCATGTTCTTCATCTGTCAGATAACAAACTATTATTTCTTCCTTTCTGTAATTTTTTTTCTCCCCCCAGTGTCTTAGTTGTGGGCAAGGACCCCTTTTTGTCCTGTACACAGAGCAAATAGAAGAAAGAGAACAGAAGTATTGTGAATGCAGTTGTTTTATTGAGCAGACAGCTGTGCCACAATGTTCTGCCCAGGTGCCAGCAGTCATGTCCTACTGAGGAGTCCCTCCCTATTGCAGCCCTATTCAAGCCTGATGATTATTATTCTTGACAGCACCTGAGGGTCTTGTCCCCATCTTAGCCTCTGTACCATTCCACAAATTACCCCTAGCACCAATTTTTGTGCTATTTCAAGGGCTTCCTACTACATCAACTGATGATACAACCTCTTTGTTGAAAGCAGGCTGTTGCCATTTCTTGAGAAAATAAGTAATGTATGTTCAATTTTGCCAGAATGAGTACCAGAGATTGTCCACGTACAATCATTCTCCTCCCACCAACAGTCAGTGAACAGAGAACCTTCTGGACACCCTTTGGTCATAAGTGTCTGCATCTGGCATAAAAGCTGTGTGAAAATTTTTCAGTTTGCTTTGCAGAGGACTACTTTTTATTCTTGCTTTGTGCCTGGTGGTCTCTTACAGCCAAGTAGTTTCTGAAGCAGATGAATGCTGTGTTTTCTTCTTTTATGCGCCATTCATTGAAGCATCCTGAGTGAGAAGACGATGAAGTAACATAGCATTGTTAGATAAAGCTGACTGGGAAAATTCTGCTTCAGGCAGGTTCAGGTAAGATAAGAGCACCTGTTGTGTATAGTTAGACTTTTAATTAGGAAACTGAGGCTGTCAGGCTCTCCCATTATGTCAGTGACACGCTTCCTAACTGTCAATATGAAGGCAAGCCAGTCTGCCTTGAGTACGAAAGAAACATCCTGAAAAAGGTGTTTCAGGCCTCTTAGGCTGTTTGCTGTGCTGTGCTACTCATGCTATTCGTCCCTTTTATCCAGACCAGCAAGTCTGGTTTGTCTTGAGTAGCTGAATCTAAAAGGCTAAAGCACATATGCTGCTTTGGAAGAACTTTCTTCAGTTATGCTGCACAAAATGTTGTGGATGCTGAAGGATTGATTACATTGATTGGAGAGAAGTCCAGACAAATTGATGGAGAAGTGATCTGGTGAGCATTCTTATATGCATGCTCAAAAAATTCTTGTATTGGCTTTATATGGGAAAGTTTTGGTAGTGGGAGGGCTCCTGGAGGGGGCTACAGTTTCTCTCTATCTGGAGAAAGGATTATACATACTAGCCCTCTTCTTATGTTCTTTGAGAGCCGGTGGTTTTTGACAGTATCCTGGCCAGAGCCCAGATACAAAGCCAAATGGATACTGTGGGCATTTTTATGTTCTTACTGCACTTGCACTCATCTCGCCCTCTTCTCCCAGGCAATTAGCAACTGGGTGAGGGAAAATGGCCTCAAGCTGGGCTAGGGGAGGTCCAGGATGGACATTATAAAGAATTGCTTCATGGAAAGGGTTATTAGACATTGGAACAGACTGCCCAGGGAGGTGATGGAGGTGTTCAAGTAACCGCTCATGTCACTTAGTGCCATGGTCTAGTTGACAAAGTGATGACCAGTCAAAGGTTTGACTTCTCAGATGTCTTTTCCAACCTACCTGGTTCTATAATTCTGTGTGAATTTATACCTTAATAGGTGTGATGGAGTCTTCCTATATAGCTATAGCTATAGCTATAGCTCCTATATAGCATCCAAAACTCTAGCATAGAGACAAGTTGCCTTTAATCAGTGCTGTCCACAAGCCAGCGACTTTCTATCTCACTAGTAATCAGTGCATAAAATCAGAGTGCTTGGGAAAAAATAATTTTTCTTATGAAAAGGCAGGGTTAACATGGGTTGTAATGCTAGCAATAGGCAAACAACATTCTACAGTACACTGTCACTTCATCTGGCACAAGGAGTAATCCTAATATTTTGAGGTTTTTGTAAACACCTTTCTTTAAAGCTGACTGCTGCAAAGAGTGAAGTGATGTTGATGGGGCAAGATGGACACAAATCTTCTGTTCTTCTGAGAGTTCTGACCTCTCATCCTGAGTATTGATAAATGCCCTCTCAGTGGGCCTTTTCAATATTTGTAGTATCCAGAGAATCACAGAGAGAAAAAGCTCAGCTGTGGGTGGTGATTCCAAATGGATTCGTATTCCTGTAAATTTCAGTGTTCATTGCATAGTACCAAGAGCATGTGTTTTTCCATGCTGATTATTCTGTTTGTTTAGAGGTTTTTTTACAAAAATTGGTTAAAAAAAACCCACTGAGTGTTTTTTTACACTTTGTGGTTGAAGAATGTGTACGTTTTGGCTGGGGTAGAGTCAATTTCCTTCACAGAATCACAGAATCCACTAGGTTGGAAAAGACCTCTGAGATAACCGAGTCCAACCTTTGACCCAACACTACCTTGCCTACTAAACCATGGCACAAAATGCCACGTCCAGTCTCTTCTTAAATACCTCCAGGGACAGTGAATCCACCACCTTCCTGGGGAGCCCATTCCAATGCGTGATCACTCTGTGTAAAGAACTTCTTCCTAATTTCCAACCTAATCCTCCCCTGGCACAGCTGAAGACCATGCCCTCTTGTCCTGCTGCTGATTGCCTGGGAGAAGAGACCAACCCCCACCTGGATACAACGTCCTATCAGGTAGTTGTAGAGAGTGATGAGGTCACCCCTGAGCCTCCTCTTCTCAGGCTAAACAACCCCAGCTCCCTCAGCCTCTCTCTACAGGACCTGAGTTCCAATTCCTTCACCAGCCTCGTTGCTCTTCTCTGGACCTGCTCCAGCACCTCAATGTCCTTCCTGAACTGAGGGGCACAGAAACGGACACAGCACTCAAGGTATGTCTTCATCAATGCCAAGTACAGGGGCAGAATCACTTCCCTGGTTCTGCTGACCACGATGCTCCTGATACAGGCAAGGATGCAATTGGCCAGAAGGCCATACATTCCAAGTGCTTGTCCCTAGCAGCCCAGTGGAGGGATCCCCCATTTGCCATCTGAGTGCCCAAAAGCACCGCAGCCACTGATCACACAGGGTCCGCTCTTCCTTCTAAGGTCCCCACCAAACACACTCTGCACCCACTCACTCCTACAAGACTTGTGAGCACTGATTGCTACTGTACTTCACAGTAGCTAGTGTCAGGCAGTGTTTTGAATTTGTGCTGAAAACAATGTTGAGATATTTCTGTTAATACTGAGCAGTGCTTACCCAGAGCCAAGGTCCTTTCCCATTTTCATACTCTACAATGGTGAGAAGACTGGGGTACCTGTAAAGGTGCGAGGAGATACAGTTGGCACAGCTGACTCCAACTGACCAAAGGGATATCCCTGACCATATTGTATCATGCTCAGCATGTAAAGTGGGGGGAAGAAGCAGGAAGTGGGGGGACACATTTGGAGTGATGGTGTTTGTCTTCCCAAGTAACTGATATGCACAATAGAGTTCTGCTTTCCTGGGGATGGCTGAACAAGGGACGTGGTGAATGAATTTGTTGGCTTGCTTCATTTGCATGCACAGTTTTTGTTTCCTCTGTTAAACTGTTTTTATCCCAACCCAGGAGTTTTCTGTCTTTTAGCATTTTCATGCTCCTCCCAGTCCTACTGGTGGGAGAGTGAGCAAGGGGCTGTGTGGTACTCAGTTGCCAAGTGGAGTTAAACCACAACAAAAACCAGAAGCATAAAAAGAAGTTTTGAAAAGCTCTGCGATTTTGTTCTACTTGCAATGTGTTTTGCTTCATCTGTGGCTTTCTCTGGAATTCTATGTTAAATCCATCATTCCAATAATTGCCTTCATATCTCACTGTGGTCCAAGTTACTAGAGAGATTACCTCACTTGATGTCCTTATGGTATGGCATGAAATCTACATCCCACTTCATTAGTAAAAATAAATATCAGCTGTATGAGGCAGATAGACTGTTTGTGCTGCCAGTCAAATTAATCAGCCTCTCCAGAGTAGTATAGAAGCAAACCTTTATGTACAAAATACGTGGTAACCTCCTTCAACATAGTCTTCCCACTCCATCACCAACGAAGTAACGTCCCTTCTACTAAATAAAGCCCAGCTGCTAATGACATGACTGACAATAATCACACACATTTCTTATTGTGTAGGCATAATTCAGGGAAATACACTGCAGTCAGAAACTGGAAGCTATTCCTCTAAACAAATCTGTTGAATGCCAGTGATGATAATTATTAGTGATTATTCACTGATTGCTAATATGTTCTAGATTTAGACAGTTCAAGATAGGGACAGCATGGCAGTTTTTCACATGGATACGAAGGCTAAATTTTTTATTTTAACTTATAACAATAACTCTTTATAAGGAAAAAAAATAGTATTCAATAACTGAAATCTGTACTGCCTAAGTTTAATACAGTTTTATACTTATTTTTCAGGCATATTTCAAGTTGAAAATAAATTGAATTCTAGGAGGCAGAGAAGGAAGTTGTGGTTTTACCAGCCCCCCGTGATGAAATGGTCAGGTCTAGGTATATTTCCAGAGAAAAAGCCAATCAGAAGTTTTAGTAACGCCTCTGCTAATGACATATTTAAGAAAACAGAAGAGAAGGGTGATTGCACAGAAGACATTAAGAAGCCATGGAGTAAGAGGGAGGCAGCTGGCCCCCGAGTGGGGGGGGCCTAAAGCCTGTGAAAATAAAGGATGCCAGATAAAAGATGAAATCATCTTTCTGGTACAAGAGATTTAGACTAGGTCCAAGGAAAGTGGAAGTTCTTACAATTCATTTGTACCCTGCAAGCAATGCTGCATGAGGCTTTTGAAAGAAATCAGATCTTTTGTGAGACCAGATGGCACAGCTGGAAAAAAATTACAAGCTTTCAAGCAGACAGAGCATTCATGAACTGATAACATAGAGTGGCAAACTCACAGCTAACTACAGAACAATACCGCAGGTGTTACTAAATTGATCTCTCAAATCTATTTGTAAAAGACTGCTTAATCCTCATCTCTATAATTCTCTTTTCAGAGGGTTTCAGCCCTCATACAAATCTTATAAATTGAGTTTCTAGTACTAAGAGAAATAAGCATTTACTTGGAACCTGAAATGGCTGTTCATGTGAACCATTTGAAAACTGTTTATAATTCTTGTGGGTTTTGTTGCTGTTTTCTTGCATTCTTTTCATCTGGAACATGGAACTGATCTTACTGAGTGACCAGAGCAGCACTAGTGTCAATGAAAGGGAGAGAATAGGAATGCATGAGAAGAAGCACTGCAGTTTTAGGTCACTGTTAGACCTCAAGTGAGGGCTAATGAGGCAAAGAATTCAAGGAAAGCATTCTCTCTGACCTTCTTTTCACTGATCATGCAAGTAAACTCTGTAGATGTGAGAGAAAATTTTGAATATTTAAATGGTGGGTTGAAAAGTTGTTCAATTTCTGACAAATGGAAATTCGCAAACTTATGTGATCCTTCAATTACTAAGATTTTCAACAAGTAATAAAATTTAATAAATATCTCTCGTTGTTGTGTTAATAAATCTGCATTCGGTTAAATGGACAGTTTCAACTGATGGAATTCTTTGAGAGTTACTGTATATAACTGGATACTTTGAGATAAGCAGAACAGTATGAAGAGGAGTACAGTTGCAGGTGGTTTGTGTCCTCAGAGAATGACTCTAATTTGGTCCTCAAAATACTGTTCTCCCTGGCTGGATTTGTTTTGTATGGCTCACAGGATGTCTGCTGTTCACATTCTCAGTGTTAACATTCCCCTGTGCAGCAGCTGGCAGAGCCCAGCTCTGTGTCACATGAAACTTCTTAACTGATGGTGCTCTCTACATCCTCATCTGAGCCATGAACCAATCCAGCAATACAAGGGGAAAGAACAAATAAACCACGGGTGTTTGGTCAACTTCTTCCTTGCACTCTTGTGTGTTTCCCATTATGTAAAAGAATAACTTTGTGCTGCAGAAACCTCAGATGATGGCATCTTATTTGTGTGGCCAGTGCATGGAGTGACTCATACAAAGTAAATGAATTGGTGCCATCTCAGCTGTCCTAGGGCTTTAAGGTATGGTACTACTCCTGCTCCCTAGGAGGTATTTGGTTAGAATTAGCTACTAAGGCTGCTGCTGTGGTTTGACTGACCCAGGGAGAGACTGGGGATAGAAGAAGACAGTCTCTGTGATTCTTCTCACCTTGCACACCACAGCTCTCAGTGAGAGTAATATGTAATTATAAGCCAAGACTAATCTGGGTATAAGCCCATTGACCCTTGCAGGTTGTGCTACTGTACACAGACCTATTATAGGAAGGTAGTGTATATATATTCTAGGTAATTACATGATCTTATGGGGTTATGCAAATACCTATGAGAGTATCAACCCTAATGACTCCCTGCCTATGCAAGCTAGTCTTGTTATCTCATATTATAGGACTGTGGTACGGAAAGACTGGGTAGCCAGCACAGTCAGTATGTACAAGGGCAGGCAGTAGAACTAGGTACTCAAGATTAATGCTAGTATTCTACCTTCTGTCTTGTCCTTTCTATTTATCTGTCTTTTTATGTAGCTACATCCCAGTGCTCTACCTTATTTTCCATGATTGATTACCTTGTATACTGGCATAAAATCTTGTGATCATGTATGCCATGACATTGAATTTCTTATTCCATCTTTATAAGAAAAATTTGAGTCCTAAATCTGCAGCCCTTATTTGCACTCAGTAAAGAAAACATGATCAGACACACCATTCTTAAGCTTCAACTTGCTACATCTACAATTTAATTTAATTCGAAATTGTCTAATCAAGAAAATTTTATTTTAAGGACGACAAATATATGGCCTTCTGCTGAATAATCATTACTTCAGTGGGAAATAGCAAGCCCACAAATATATGCTCAGCTTCTCAGCATGACCTAGGTGTGGCTCACAGCCATCTGTGTTTACAGTGAGAGATCGCCCACATGCATTAGCCTGTAAACAGTACCAAAACCCCAAAGTTTTCTTTTTTTCTCTTTCACTCTCCATATATTGCAGTCTCAGGGTCCCTCCATATAAGTATAACTGTCTGCAAAGGTACTTCTTTTTTTTTCTGCAATTTAGTAGTTCTCTGAGCTAGTGCTTTGAAGATGCCTTTGTATTACTGGTAGATGAAAAGATTGCTAGTTTGTTTTCTTATTACAAATCCTTCGTGGTCCTCTAGAAGTAGTTGTATACTCAGCCAGCCAGTAGATATTCAAAATCCAGTCAAAATATAAACAAGAAAAAGTCGTACCCATGAATTTCCCCAGTGTGTGAGAGGTGCTGAGGGCACCTCCATTTGCCATTTGGGAACTCTGTTTTTCTCCATGTCAGCTGACTTGAGACTGTCAGCAAACTGTCTTTCTCATCAGTGCTAGTGTCAGGAAGAGCCACAAAATGTATTTTGCAAGTCCATTATGTTTCTGCTAGACTACATATATATTTGTGAATGCAATTATGCAAAAAGTCTTAAACCCCAAGATTTCCCATAGATGTCATTGACAAAGAATGAATTTCAGATCAAATTAGGTCTCAGTATTTTTTACAAGATGTTATTGAAGAGTGCACTCACATTTCAGAACACATTTGTGAAACATGTAAACCACAGCTGTTCTTAACATTTTATGACCTTCATGACAAGGAAATCCTCATGTGCTTGTCTGTGTTCATAAAAGATATGTTGCCCACATCTAACAGAGGTAAATTTGCTCAGCAGGGAAGGAAGTTCCATGGTTGCCACAAAGAGGAAAACATTCCAGCGTAACGTTGCATCATAGAATTGATGGCCATATGCAGCTTCTGAAGCGTTCTTGGGATTGTCCTGCATTCCTATTCACTGCAAAACCACTGCCACTGCCAGAGGGAGAGAACGTGAATTGCTGCTGCCATGGAAGAAGCCAAGACATTTGGTGAGAAGGAGTCTGAATAAAAAACATCTCTGTGATAAGTGTTTGCAAACATATTCTATGCATGCTAGCATGGGGAGCACCTCACTGATTGCTGTCAGCCTCTTTCCCCTTTTTTTCCGAAGTCTTGGGGAGTCTGTTGCCTGCTTGCCACATGCTTTTGTGACTTCCTTGAACTGGTAAGTAGAATGTAACTGTTCTGCTTAAGCCTTAACTATTTCTTGTCCCCTGAGTTTATTGAGAATAAAGCATTATGAACCTAATGAAATACAAGAAATGCTTAGACATTAACTGAAATTCTTGGTTAAATAAATCAAATATGCCAAAAATTTGGAGCAGATACAAGGACATGCAAGAGACAGACAGACCTTGGTGCCCAGTAAGGTTATGAAGCAGATCTTGAGTGCAATCACATGGGACATACAAGGGATCAGCATAGGTTTAGGAAATGCAGGTCCTGTCTGACCAACTTGAGCTTCTTTTATGATGAGGTGACCTGGCTAGTGGATGAGAGAAAGGCTGTGGATGTGGTCTGTTGGCTTGGAGAGGTTCACTTTGTGCTGCGTGTTAAGAACTGGCTGAAGGGCTGGGCCCAGAGAGTGGTGGTGAACAGGGCTGCATCCGGTTGTCATCTGGTCATTAGTGGTATCCCCAAGGATCAGTGTTGGGCCCAGTCCTGTTTAATATTTTTATTGATGATCTGGATGAGGGGACTGAGTCTATCATTAGCAAATTTGCAGATAACATCAAGTTAGGTCAGATTGTCAATCTGCTGGAGGGCAGTAAGGCTTTGCAGAGGGACTTGGACAGGCTGGATAGATGGTCCAGATTCAGTAGGATGAGGTTCAACAAGGCCAAGTGCTGGGTCCTGCACTTTGGCCAAAACAACCCCATGCAGCGCTACAGGCTGGGGAAAGAGTGGATGGAAAGCTGCCCATCAGCAAAGGACCTGGGGCTGCTGGTCAACTGCTGGCTGAGCATGGGCCAGCAGTTTGCCCAGGTGGCCAAGAAGGCCAGTGGCATTGTGGCTTATGTCAGAAATAGTGTGGCCAGCAGGAGCAGGGAAGTGATTCTTTGCCTGTCCTTGGCACTGGTTAGGCTGCACCTTGAGTGCTGTGTCCAGTTCTGGGCCCCTCAGTTCAGGAAGGACACTGAGGTGCTGGAGCAGTCCAGAGAAGGACAACAAAGCTGGTGAAGAGTCTGAGAGTCTCAAGAACAAGTCCTGTGAGGAGCAGCTTAGGGAGGAGGGGTTGTTTAGGCTGGAGAAGAGGAGGCTCAGTGGTGACCATATAATTCTCTACAACTACCAGAAAGGAGTTTGTATCCAGGTGAGGGTTGGTCTTTTCTCCCAGGCAACCAGCAGTAGGACAGGCGGACACAGTCTTAAGTTGCACCGGGGGAGGTTTAGGTTAGAGATGAGGAAGAAATTCTTCCCAGAAANAGAGTCTCAAGAACAAGTCCTGTGAGGAGCAGCTTAGGGAGGAGGGGTTGTTTAGGCTGGAGAAGAGGAGGCTCAGTGGTGACCATATAATTCTCTACAACTACCAGAAAGGAGTTTGTATCCAGGTGAGGGTTGGTCTTTTCTCCCAGGCAACCAGCAGTAGGACAGGCGGACACAGTCTTAAGTTGCACCGGGGGAGGTTTAGGTTAGAGATGAGGAAGAAATTCTTCCCAGAAAGGGTGATTAGACAGTGGAATGGGCTGCCCAAGGAGGTGGTGGAGTCACGGTCCCTGGAGGTGTCTAAGGAAAGACTGGATGTGGCACTTCATGCCACCATCTAGTTGGCATGGTGGTGTTCAGTCATAGATCAGACTCAAGTGATCTCAACCTAACTGATCCTGTGATTCTGTGATTCTGTGTGATTCTGTGATAGACCAACAGACAGGATAGAGAAGAGGACACATTGGACACATTAATATAAGCAAATCATCACAAAGAAATCTATGATGATTTACAACATTTTAGATAACAGTAACCTGTGCCATGGAGAATGAGAAGTTGTTCATCCTGCTGGCCTTCACCAGAAAATTGCTTTGCAATTTCAACAACTGAGAGTGTCTGTATGGGTAGTCCTCTGTAATAACTCATTGTGCATTCATATCTCATGGTATCTTATTCATGCACCCACATTCTGAGAATGAGTTGGCACTTCACATACTGGAATTGAAAAGGCCCAACCTGGCTTAGTCACGTGGTACTGAAGTATTTCTCTGACTGAGCACACTGAAGACAATACTGAATTTTAAAAATCCAAAAGTAACATCAGGACTTCTACAAGGAGAAATGAGACTGGAGCAGCTCATACAAATCTGGAAAGTATTTTAAACTTTACCTTCTAAATTAAATAAAAAGTGAAAATGTTTCTTTTTATTACTAATTATTATTTTCCTCAGTTAAAAATTACTTTTGAAACCATTTTTGATTAATCAATATAGAAGCGAGAAACAGGCAAAATATTATCTTGTCTATTCGCAAGTTACGTCCCACTGCAACACAGAAAACCAAATGTGATATGTCCTCTTAGAAAATTTCCTTGTTCAATAAAAACAGTTTTGTGGGTTTGTATGGAAACTATAACTACTATGAAAAGCCTGAGCTGTTTCTTTATTAGTATAAGCCTTAATTTTCTTACAAAGAACCTGTTCTTTGCATAACTGACAGGAATACCAAAACACCTTGTCCCCCAAAGGATCTCATATCCTGGTATGACTTGGACAAGAACACAGTAATATATTTCTTTTGGGGGGGGGCAGAATACTTCTGTGCCCCAGCCCATCTATTTCTCAGAAGAAAGCTTCTCCTCATATCTTTCTGTAAATCAAACTTGGGGCACTTGGAAAATATTTTCTTTATAGCTTGTATACAGCCTATTAATCCCTGACTACACGCTCTTCAACGTTTGCTATTTTGCTTGTGCATAAACAGAAATTTTCTTTTGGTTATTTGTGGCTAGTAAAGGAAATAATAATTCAGGAAATATCTACGCTTTATTTGATGTTATGACATCTCCTGGACTTGTGCCACACAGTCCTGAGGATTTTAATCAAGTCAGAATTACTTGAGAGAATTTGTCTTCATTGCAAACATAAGCATACATGTGAAGCCTGTCTACCCAGTAGAAATTTAAATGGTTTTATGGTTTTTCAAATCAAAGCAAATGTATACCCATAATACACTGATTTCCCCATCAGGGTCTGCCTGTGGTCTATACTCAGCATACAGCTAAAACAAATATTTTCACGAAGAGCATAGCTGCAGGAGAGCTTTCTACAAGATGTATTAGCTCATTTCTCTTGGAAACCCAAAATTAGCTACAAAAAGACTAAATTCAGCAGATGCTTTTTCCGCATAGTCCTCCACAAATCCACTTATCCTCAGATCCCTTTGTGAAGTATTTATCTTTGTTTCTCAGTTCTTTCAGATCGTCTGCCAAATCATTGGACAAACGAACTGCCACAAAGAACCATGTGAATGCTTCAATACAGGATGTGTATTTTCAACTCTAATGGAGGAACACTGGAAAACTACTGCACACCAATGTGGCATGGAAGCATTTTATGCACAGCATCATACTAACATGCCTACTGGGCTTTTGGTTAGAATTAGATCAGATACAATCAGCACAAAATGTAGACAAGGCAAGCTTGGGTTTATCTGCAACTGCCCATACTCTAAATCTGTTTATCAAATTTTAACTAAAAAAAGAAATAATAACATTGTAAAGAAATCTGCTATCTAAGTCTTTAATTTTTAGGACTTCTTAAATAACAGGTAGCTTGAATGAACTAATTAAATAATGGATATAGTTAAAATTCAAAGTAAACTCAAGAAGGAGAGTATTTGAAACCCAGAGTTCTTGCACTTCAGTTATTAACAAATAGTACTCACTCTAATACATATTAGTAGGAAAATACAACATCTCACATTATTCTTAACACATGTCACTCTCTCCATTGGCTAATGTGGAATTTTAAAGCCAGAAGTTATATTCAAGCATCAAGAGCTCTTACTAATATACTGACCAAATGCCATGAAGTACTGAACAAGGTTTATGTTCTCAGATGAGACACCTTAGGCTTTTCTCAGCTAAATCTATGCATTTAGCTGCAAAGCATAGAGACAGTTCCTAGCCAATCTGCAGCAAAATCTCATCACTGAACAGAGAGACATGGACCTTCCATTACAGTAGGAGCTTCTGAAGACAGCAACCTACATGACAAGAAGAAGGAATCATATGGTTTGTTGTAGGTCTTTGTTTTTTAGAAAAAGTATCTTTAACATGGATAATACATCAATTAAGAGGAGTAAAAATACGCATATGTAAATAATGTTTTCCAACAGCATGAAGGGAAGGCATTTGGGTACAATTTGGCAATTATAAAATGCTCTCTTAACATTAAGTTATAGGATCCTCACTCAGAGAGCAGTGAGGATCCGTTTTTTGGGGGTCTTTTTTGTGGGAACAAGAACATTGATTTGTATATGTGACATTTTGGGTTTGATTTCAGGGATATTTTTTTGGTGGGGGAAAGGAAGGGGTTGCATTCAGTCATTTTTATTCCCTGATGACTTGGACACATAGCAACCATCTGTTCAGCTGGTTCAATCCCAAACATGTTTTCGGAGCAATGAAAAAATAACAAAATGAATAGACAAAAGATGTAACATATTTTCTGGCAAACTTATCTTTGAAAACTTTTGTTACTAAGGCAAAGAACACGTCTGTAAGGTGAAGAAGTTACAGGTTTTACCTTTGCTTTTCTGGTACAAATAGTACAGTTTGTGATGAAAAGGTACATGGAAAGGATTCAGCTACATAAATTTCAAGGGTGCTGTTAGCTCTAGTTAATAGAGGATTTAGAGGAAAACTGCTTTATTTCTTGAAGCTAATAAAAGCATGAAATTACAAAAAACAGTTTAGACTGTTAATAGGAGCAAAGATTTCAAAAAGAAAGAAGAGCCAGTTAAAAATTAACCCTGGTGCAGCAATGCAATAAAATCCTTATGGGCTTATTTAACAGTATTGATTCTGCAGGAAGAGGTGTTCAGTCATTTACAACATGGCATGCAAACATCAAGCTTCATGTTAATATCAGAGGTAGCAATGGCATATTAATATATTTTGCTTTCTGAACAAATACCATAACTTAGTGTGGCTTTTTATATCTTAAGAAAAACTGAGAGTTGAATGAGAACAGTCACGGGGTCATTTCTGGCCTTTTTTACTCTATAAGTCTCTGACACATGCTCTTTGTCTAGAGGCTGGGAAAAAGAACATCAAAATACTTCCAATGAGATGAAATGTGATGATAAACAGGAAGACGTTTAAAGATAAGACTGGGAGAAGTACAGAGAATTTCTTGCTAAAATAGCAGGGAACTGCTTAGCTGTAAAAGGTGAAAAGAGAAGAGAAGAAAACTGCAAAGAGATGAGACACCACCATACCAAGGTGAGTAACTGTTCCACCTGCTGTAGGACAGAAAAGGTTTAATCATCCGGCCTAATGCAAGGAGTTATAGAGAAGACCTCTTTAGCACCTGCTAGAAAACTCTTGGTTGGATAAATGAGCAGAGGGTGAGATAAACAGAAAAGAAAACAAACACACAAAAGCAAAGGGAATGGAATGGAATGCAACGGAATGGAATGGAATGGAATGGAATGGAATGGAATGGAATGGAATGGAATGTCAGAGAGTGGGAGTGGAGTAGAATGGGATATGAATGTTGAGAAGAGAGAATATTGACCAGTAAAGGTAGGAGGAGGAGTGTAGGTGATGGGAAGCCTACCTGCACTTTCAAATGTAGTGAAATACGAGGTAGATCTTTGGATTAGTTGTCAAAAACTCACAGAACACAGGGTGACTTTTAAGCCTCCTAAAAGATAATAAATGCTGTGATGTTTTGTTAGAGTTTTTTGTTTGCTTGCTTTTTGTTTATTGGTGTTCTTTACTCTGCACAGCTTAGCAATTTCCTCATGTATCATCCTATTGAGTCTGACTCAATACTCCAATGTTTTGCATGGAGGTCTGTACTTACATAGTGTATTAGGTGTCCTTAAGAAATGTGTCTAATGAAATATATGCAGCCTGCTCTAACCTTGAGCCTGGTTGTGCATTCAGTAGTGGGTGGATCAGATATTCTGTGACTTACCTTATATTACACTGTTGTGAGAAGTTGTGCATTGGCTGTGGACAAATCCAGTTTAAATGGTATGAGCCTAAGAATATCTTGTCTCCACCCGGAGCAGGAAATGTGCTATATTAGTGTTAGGGGGTATGCTGGTTTCTAGGCCTAAAAGATTGAACTAGTCATTCTGAGTGGCATCATTCAGGGTTTTCCCTTAAGGAAATTATAAGGGGATACAAAAAATAATCCAAATATAGCCCATAAGTCAGAGGCGGTACCTGAAGAAGTGTTGCTAGAAACTATTATGCAAATAATGCCTGTGTGGACACATTGGTAAAAGAACTAGAGAGTGCCTGGAAGCTAGGTGAGTTAATTGCATTATGCTTTCACCAAGGATCACTTATACAACCTGGCTTAGGTATACGGGAACAAGTCACATGGTAACATGAAGTAAACCTCTGTACCGTGTCCAGAGTTCATTGTTGTCCTTTCCCTGGCTTTGTGAAAGAGGCAGGGCTTCCCCGAGTAGAGGAGGCTTTCTTATGTGGATTGTTCAAGACTCAGTTTGTGCTGAAAGGTCTGGTAACTTTCTTGGGGTTTTGTATGTCTTTCCACCACTGCAATATTTGCTTCATGCTAGTATGATGAGTGAAGGGAAATACATCTGCCTGACTGAAAGAAGTGGCTCTGCTTCAAGATGGCCTCCACTTTTAAATATGGAAACATGATCTAGGAGTTTGAAACTACTGTGGCTCTCTAAGAGCGCCTAGCAGAATGTGAGAGACTAAGTATTCAAATACAATTACTGCATAGATATATTTGTGAAAGAAATAACACCTAGGTTCTTCACTTCCAAATAAAGTTCTTGAGAGGTCTAACAAACAGGATTTAGATGAAGCAGCTTATCAAGGGTAGAACACTTTCACTCTAATAACCCCGTACTTTAAGCTTTGCTTGATGTCTGTATCTGTAGTCTCTGAAGAACATGAATACTCTTGGCTGTAGTACTGCCTTCATGCATGCCAAGAGTTATCCTTGACAGCCTGCTTTCTTTTAGGTCTTTCATAAGAAATGTATGTTGGTGTGCTTGTTTCAGTTCCTTGGTTCAGCCCTTTTCGCCCTTTTGTTGGGGCCCAAGGCAGAGCATGTGTTTTGAGGACACTGACTTTCCTTATTTTAGTGACTTCAATTATTGTATTTACTTGACTAGGTGGGCTGCACTGTGGCTTGCTACACTATCCTTCCAGTTGGATGTGGAAAAATGGGTGGGGGACTGAGAGTTAATATTTCTTCTAGAGTCTAAGGTAGAACCTGAGACGTATTGCAGGAATTGGATAGTGGCAAAGGACTGTGCGTGCACACGTGTGTTTGTGTGTGTGCAGGAACTGAAATAATCTTAAAAGCTATCTTAGCCTCCACATACAATTACAGGTATACATCAATACACTTGTATGTGTTTTAACTCTAAATGGATTACTGCTGTTGCTATAGTAATGTCTGAAATATTGTTTGTGAAGCACAGACTAACTCAGCTTGTGGGAAGAAGCAATATTTTGATACTGATCCCTGTCAGAAAGAGGTGTTGCTTCATGTCAATTGGCAAAATAAGTGCTGGCTAAAAAACCCTAATTGCCTAGAGGTTATAGCATGGCAGATATAATCCAAAAGGAAATACACTCTCAGCAGTTTTTCTCTCTTGGCTGTTCCATCTTGCTTTTGTTACATTTTTTTAATGAACTAGTATCTCTGACAAGTTCCTGCAAAAATTTTTTAGTTTGTTTGCTTAGCTGGCTTCTAACTCAGTAAGAAATGTCTTTCTCTTGATTTTGAAAGGTATTCCTCAACTATGGTGATTCTGACTCTCTCAGCAAATATTTTACAGGGTATTTTTGTAGTTAGAGTGACATACAATTTATACAACTCAGAGTACTCATTGTTCTAATACGTAGTTTATGGAACTTGTGGAACTAGGTGGGACTTGCTTTCTGTCCTGCTTACTTGCCCTACCTCCACTGAGGAATCTGCTAATTGTTTAATGAGTGTTATCAACAGTTCTTCTGTTTGTGTGAGTCTGAGACAGGGTAACACAACTGGAAATGAGCTGCAGAACTGCTAACGCAATTGCCTAGGCTTCTTTTACAGACAGCCTCTTCTCAAGGACAATTTTCTAATTCTCAAGAAAACTGTATCAGTATCAAGTGTTTATACTGAGGTTATACTGATTTTATTCTTCTGTATTATCTATGATGAGGGGCAGAATAGCCCCTTATTCTTGTAAGATCTGTCTTTGATTAGAGAATCTAAAAAAAAAAATAATTTTCCAAGTTGTCCCATGAATTCTTATAATAAGGCAAAATTCACAGTGAATAGCTACACTAGATACACTAGAAGAGTTATTGAGTATCCAAGTAGTATTAACAGAGCAGCAAGTAGGTGATGGCTCTGAAGATGGGGGGAAATGTAGGCAGGCTTTTCCTGTGTAGGAATTCTATACAGCTTTTCCACACAGAGAACAGACTCTCAAGGTCTTGCCTCCTCTGTCAGATCTCAGCAAAATCTTTTCAACACAGTCACTAGAATGTTTCCCGAATGCTCTTTGAAAGATTAGTAATCAGCTCATAATCTTCCTAATTCTTGCTGCAAAGACACCTTTGGATAGAAACTAGAGATGGCTGAGAACTGCTGCAGGCTGTTCTTCTCAGAGGATTAAGACCTATTAGTTCTTGTACATATTCCTTCAGAAGTGGTGTTTGGTTTTGTTTAGTTTTTTACAAATGGAAAACTGTAAGAGGAATTTACAAGCATTTTTTTTCTTTAACGCTTACATTTCAGGTGAGAAGGGGAAGAATGATTAAACTTGAATAAAGCCAACTAGGGGGTGGCTTTGAGATGTCCCTTTTGGCTATTATTACAATGACTTCAATGGGAGCATGCACTGTGGCAGCTTGTAAAAGACCAGGCAAAACAGTAATGGCTCTGCCATTCACAGGGCTTATATTCAGACTTCAGTAGCAATTATCATGCCTTAGTTATCTTGGCAAGCAATGATTTGATGTAGCTATCTCTTCCATGATTATTTCAGTATGCATCTTTGTTGTGACTAGAGAAAGGTCATTGATAGATACAGCCTTAAATCTGCACAAAAGAACATAAATAAGCTAAAGGACTTGCTGGAGAGGAAAGAATACGATATAAATGAAGCCTATGAAGAGCTACTTCTGACAAAGCGTTGAGCTAGACCTTAATCTTGAACTTGATGAGCATGTTGACTGAACCTCTGACACATGGAGCTGTGTCTTCTACAGAGTGACTGACTACTCATGCCTACAAACTGCACATTAGTGTGATTTCCCCAACCTAACTCTGAAAGTGTTGATGCTATAGTCCATTAACAGTTTCTACAAGAACATAAGGAATTATGCTAAGTTTTTATTCTCCGTAGCTAGCACTGGCAGTGCATAACTGCTTAGGTGTGTGGCTTTTACAGAACACCATAACTGGTTCTCATCTTTAAGGGCCATCTTAGAACTTGGAGACCTTATGCATTAGTTATCCTACTGATATACTATGTATCCTGTAGTATTCTGTTTAATAATACTGGTTAAAAACTGGTTTTGAAATGGAGGTAGTATGCTGCTCTAAGTTAAAAGATATCTCAAAGGAATTGCCTTTGGAGTTGAAAAATGGAAAGGGAATCATGTCTTTAACAGAGGACACTAACTTGCATGATTCTTGTGAACAGTACAAAAAAAGATTTCAGGTGGAGCTGTGTGGGCAGAAATGACTGTACTGTGAATGAAATACAAAGCATGTATAAGCCTGTCTACTGCTTTTGCACTACTGGTATATTTCATGTTCTTCAGATCAGTCCTGTAAAAATATTAATATCACTAGCATATCTTTCAACAAGTTGCCACTGAAGAAACTTTTTCAAGTGCAATAGGAGTAAGGCAGAACAGTGTGTCTGTGGTGCATTAACTGAAAAGACTGAATTTTGCAGGACAGATGAACGTACTCATGTTGGGTTCTCTTCTCCTTTTTACTTAGCGCAGCTGGGTAAAAATAGCAGATATGGCAGTACAGTCTGTGTAAGACTAATAGGGACACTTCAGTTGTTGGCCTACACTGAAAGCCTCAACTTCTGCTTCTTCTTAGACTGAAAGACCTGGCTTATCTCTGGACTGTATTCTCAACTTGCAAAAAGCTCTTAGACTGTATCTACCATCTGAATCTGTTCAATTCTCTTTCTCTCTAATCTCTCTCTGGTTCTAATGAGAGCTAGTATATCAAAACTACATGTATTTTTTTAACAAAGGCAGTGACAGGGAAGGAATCGGTAGGAAGTGGACACGGGTATCCTGCTACCCATCTTTTAGTAGACTTTGACCCCGGCTGGCACAATGGGGAGAAGTCGAAATTGGTAGATTTTTAGCAAAGAATACTATGATACTATAATCACAGGACAAGGCGGAGTGCTGTAGTCTAACAGACCTCAGGGAGCTGGCCGCTTTGTGAACTTTCTTTGCAAGCATTACCCAGCGTGGCCATGAAGCCGCTCTTCCACAGAGCCTGGCCACAGGGAGCTGAAGGACTGACTGCAGGTGCAAGTTTCTCCCGGACATCAGGTACTGAATACCTGGACCTGACTGACGGCACCGGAGTGGCTGGGTCTGCACGCAGTGCTTCCCGAGGACCCTCCAGGCACGAGCACTGCCCGCGCTGCCCTTCCTTGCAGCCGCTGTCCGGGCGGCGCGGCGGATCCCGGTAGGGGCGGATGGCGCCAGCACAAATCCAACCGGCAGCGCTGGTTCAGGTGTGCTGAACCGGCTGGAGATGCCGCTCAGGTAACCCGGGGACTGGAGGGACACCGCGGGAACGTCTGGGGGAAGAAGATTTGAGGCACCTCGGCCGGTCCAGCTGATCACAGTGGCGCGGAGCCGCCGCGTGGCTGGAGGTGAGGCGACAGGACGGAGGAA
>VYXB01008560.1:907-12291 GCA_013397135.1 Pachyramphus minor
GGCGGAGCGGGGCTGACGGGAGCACCTCCCATGGCCACCACTGCCACTCGAGCTGGGAAGTTTCCCCAAAGTGTGCATGTGCCGCGGCGGGACACTTTTATAGGCTCCCCCCGCCGCCGCCCCGCCCCNGGCTAGAGGCGACTCCGCGCACCGCCATCCCGGCCGGAGCGCTTATGGGGGGGCTGTGACTGGGACTACCCAGAACCGCGGAGGAAAAGGGGGGGAGTCCGCGGTGGGAGCGCGGGGCTCCTCCTGGGGCGGCGCAGCCTTCGCAGGGCGCTGCGCAGGCAGTGTCCCTGCGGGATCTGTGCGGGGCGGGAGGGATCCCTGCGGCCGAAGCCTGCGCTCAGCCGCCCACCGGTCACGGTGCTGTATCCAGCGGCAGTCCGAGGTGAGGAATAACCAAAGTGTGGTTATAGTTACATAAGGGCGGCGGGTGTGGGGAGCAGCCGGCCCGCAGCCGCGGAGAGGCGCGGAAAAGACAGGGCAGGAGCAGCAGCAGCTGCGGCAGCGCCCCCACCCCGGCAGGCGCTGCAGTCCCAGCCCACACGGCTGGGCTGGGCTGGGCTGCGAAGGCGGTGAGTGCCAGGGAAACCCCGAGCTTCCCATTCATCCAGGGTTTTCTTACACCAGCGCGGGCGGTGGAACACGGAGACAGCGGCTCAGCCTCCCGCTGGTGAACGAGACTGTGTTCCGTGGAGGAGCGCTGGTTTATTTGATCACTTACTGACTTATTAAGTGCTCAATATTCCGGCACCGTTTTTCCCCACCGCCCCGATAAACAGCGGATCCGGGGAGATGTGTCAGCACTGCAGAGCATTCCTTCCAAATTCTTCCTGAGGAAAGCAAAGCCTATCACTGGAGATGGAGAGCAGCAGGGGAGGTCGCGGGAAGAACCTCCCCCAGCGCGGTGCCGCAGCTCCTGGGCACACCCTGACATCCGCAAGTTTGTACCGCCCCCCTCCCCACCCCTTGCAGGTCAGCGCGTGTGTCCGTGTAGGTGCATAACAAGTAAGTTATCAAGCTGTAGGAGAAGACTAAAAATACGAAGAGCCAGTATCAGGGAGCCATCAGATCAGGCAGGCACACGTGGAGACAGGCAGAACTGCCTGGTCCTCAGTAAACCCCAACAGGTGTTTCACTGGGCAGGGAGGAGCTGGCTGCCTGGAGAGAGCTGTGAAGTTACACAAGGTCAGGTATTTTTAACCAGAATTTAGAGCGATGATGAGGATCAGCCCAGGATTTTTTTTCAAAAATAAGGGATTCTGGTCCATGCAGGGACTGCTGTCATTTATCTCACTCCTGATATGTTCACTGACACGTTTGCAACTTAGGCCCACAGGGGACTGGAGGCATCACTCCATCTATCCAATTTTAGTCTTGTGACAAGAATGTACCCTGGACCAAAGGTTACTTGTGCTGGTGATAGCAATGCTCAGGGAAGGGAATGCTTCCTGAAAAGGGAACTGAAGAGATCCTATCAGAAAACCTTATGAGAGCTAAGGGTGACCCAAGCACCAACAAGGGCCATGATACATTGAGAAGTCTTGTGCTATTACTCCATGTGCTGACTTTTCTTCCTGGAGAGTAGGAGATGAGCATTACGGTGTAGGCTCCAGCAAGAAGCACCTTCCCATTCCCCACCAGGGAATGGGACAACCTTCTCTTTCCTCCCTCTCACCTTGACAGAGACACCTCATACTAGAAAGTGCTGACCTTTAAAGTTTTATTATTGTTTACTCACATTTTGGAGAGTTAGAGACTTTTAGATGTTTTGAGTGATGCCACTCAAAACAAGCTGTGAAAACTGCAGAGGAGCAGATCTAAAAACATTAGGCTATTTCACACCAATCAACCTTCTGAGTCAGTCAGTCAGTCTTAGAGGCAGTTTGGTACTGTCACATGCTCTGGGACTGGTTTCTCTGCCCTTGTATTTTCTACACTTTTTCTATATGTGCATTTTTAAAGTATAACTGAGTGAAATTACATGAAAGCAATGTAAGATAAGATCAAGGCATAAGAACAAACAAATCATTAGGGACAGTCACCTCATATTATAATAATTTAAATCAGGATTGACTTCACTGTAATCAGAAAAGTTGGCAGAGACCTTATTACATGAAGACACACAGAACTTGTCTGATCTGTCATAGAAGAGGCCTGATTTGTCATTGTTTGAGTTAGCTTTGGAGTGTGACTGCTGCCCATTTTGTCTCCAGCCAAGTTTCCTGAATGACCTTGAACTGATACTGTAGTCTTGGTTTTGGTCCTGTCTCCTGTTAATGTGTCCTGGGCTCTCTTTTTGTCCTATCTAGGGCTGTCAATTGAGCCTGCTGTCAGGATCTGGCTCTGCCTGCTGCTCTTAGGTCCTATGAGACTGTGCTCTGATTGGCGTGGACAATGCCTGGGCTAGGGTTTTCCTTGGCTCCTGGTTTGCCTTTCCTCTTACCCAGCAAGGGATATTAGATGAGCGCCGTCTGTTTGAAAAGATAGGTGAAAATGTAGAAAGCATGAGAAGAAATTATCAATTCAGCTGGTTCTCTGAGTAAGAGAATGGCAGCTGGGACTGAGCTGGTCAGTAACAGGAGCAAGTTCTGAGAGCATGCTGGTATTGGTGTTTGGCAGAGAATAGAGTAGAAAGGTAAAGACACAACCCTTAGCTCCATCTGGAGAAGTTTGTACCATGGTACTGTGTGGTTTTCATCTATCAGACAGAATAACTGTAGAGGCTAATGACAGCATATCTTGGAGGGAGTTTCATTGGATATAAATATAGGAGTACTGGAACAAAGAAGCAGGTAAGTTGTGGTGCCTGTGGCAATGAAGCAGGAGCTTTTGATGTCCTTTATGCTTTGGTGCCTTTCTCTCCTTCTGAGAAGCCCAGCAGCTGCATGAAATACATTAACAGAGAGTTTATTCTGCTCAATCACAAGAGATATTTCTGTAGTGACAATTTGAAACTATCTTAAGAGTTGAGGTGGAAAGGGATGAGGTGGTTATAGGCATGTATTTCTGTGGCAAACAGTAGTGTGGAGAGTAGAAGCAGCTGCTCATTTGAATGCTCAGCATTAAATTAGGTGGGTGCAGATTCTGTCCGATGCTGTTCTTCATTATTTAAGAGTTCCCCTGTTATGCTGAAGAACAGTTATTATGCTGATGGTTTTTGAGCACTCTAGAAGGACAAGCAACTTGTAGCTCCTCTTCACTCCAGGGCTCTGAGACATTTTCACCATTACATCTGGCAGCCTCTTGGGCTGGTCTCTCAGCACACTGACAGTCATTTGGCTTTCCCCACCAACTTGCCTTGACAACTGATGTTTAGTACACAACTCTTGCTGGTACACTGATGGGGCAATTCCACTTCCTCAATAGTAAAACTGGTGTGGCAGCAGCTTTTTTGCAGCTTATTCCATGGTAGAAGATATCTACTCTTCATTACATCAAACTGTTGGCTGTGATGCTGCACTACATATGAACTTGGCTGTTGGTCCTTCTGTCTTTTAGAGGAATGATTCTGAGTGTTGAAATTTCATCATGTTTTATTTCATGATGTGCAGATTTCTTTCCCTGCTGCACTTGTGTGACAAGTCTTTTATTTCAGTGTTTTTTTCTCACTCTACAGTCTATGGTGTCTCCTACCTCCGTGTTGTAAGTCATACAGTAACTCTGTAAATTGCATCCTCTCAGTGAGTATCAGTTTTGGGCAGATAATGTAAGAGATTGATGGGCAATGTGACAGCTCTCTAGTTTTTCATTCAGCACTGCCTTAGAGCACAGTTTGCGTGTTCAGAGAGCACTGTTATAACAGTTCTTGTGCAACACAGTCTGCTTCTGCTTTTGGCTTTGGGTTTCTAAGGTGAGGGCATTCACCACATAGCTAGGACAGGGAGAAATGTTCTTTAGAAATAGTATTATGTTCTAGGACTCTTTTCTGCATTAATACTCTCTTCTGCAATATAAAATGGCCTCAAAAGGAAGAAATAGTAACTTCTCACTGTAGAATAGAATATTTGATTAATAGAATAATATAATTGAATAGAATAATATAATTGTTAAAACATTCTCCAAGATGATTAGAAAATTATTTTTGACACTTTGCAAGCAGAAAAGGTAATTAATCTTGGCTGATCTGTGTTTTAGGGTAGGAATGTGAAATGCTATGTATTGTAACTGACTGGAGCATACTGTGTCTTAATTTTGATTTTAAAGATTAATTTGGGGCAAATTTTGAGCTTGGGGGAGGGGTGGGTAAGATTCAGGGCTATAAATCCTGATCAGAAACTGATACTTTTGAAGCCCATAGTCTGACACTGAAGTTGCTACATATAGAGTGAAGTTGCTTACCTTAGCCTGTACCTCTGATCTGTTTCCTTGCCCTGTCCATTTCTTTTTCCTGTGATTCTTCAGTACACTGGTCCTTAACAACTGCTTTTGAGACCTGATTGATGTCGATTGTTCCAAAATGTTAGCAGTCCAGTAACAAGCAAAGCTGCTAGACAGGGAACACTGTATTACTGCACACTTGTGCACTGAGGAAACAGACTGTTTTATTATTTGTGCTTGCATTCTTCCTTCCAGTCTGCATTTAAAATGTTAAGAACAGGAATTTCCATGGCACTAGCATTTTATTGTGTCATAAACACGTCACCCTTCTGCCCTGCCCTCTGGGTGCAATTCCCCAGTTCCTGGGACATACCATTTACTTGCATTAACTGTAGAAGTTTAAATACTCCTGCAATAAAATTAAAGTTCTACGAAATGCTGGAATGTACCTCCACATTCAGACTGTCAGCCTTATTCTTATCTTGCAAGTCTGTTGCCTGGTTTTATATGCTGTTGCAGTGCTTTTTTTATGTGAAGTATTTGGTCAGCCTTGTGCTACCAATTTCATTGTATCTAAACTTTTTACCTTCTGGGACCAACTATGAAAAATTCTGCAGCAATAGCCTAAATATGAAAGCTCAAACATTGCATTCAAAAGTGATCTGTGCTAGTGAAAGTTATGTGTTAGACAGCAATTTTTAGTACTATCCATTTCAATTATGTTGATTGTATACTGCTACTTTGTTGACATGACAGGTTATTTCAGCAGTGTTTTGCTACCAGGTCTATTGAAGGTATGTTCTTCTCTAAAACTGGAATTTTCTGTCATTGATAGGATCTCTACAACTTTCATAAAACTTTGATCACCTTTATGAAAGGACATGCTGCTTTTAGGCTTAAATATAGTAAAACATTATGTAATGTTTTCATATACTTTTTATGTCATCTGGAACATTGAATAAATGTCATAGCTATGGTATTGTGCAATAGGTGCATTGACTTTATGGAATTTTCCTGAATTAGTACTGAAAGTGGTGTTATGATCCATTTCAGAGGATTTTTTTTCTTTAGAATTTCATAGCAGGTCTTAGCTATATTTATATCAATATGATTTCTTAGACAGGTGCACATATCCTTTGAATTTATTTTGGAATAAGTGTGCAATTTCAGTGCTGAAAGTGGGTGGTCAACCCATTGATTCTGATTCCTGTGTTAATCCCCCTATTTATGTGTGAGGAGCTGGTCTGTAGCCCGCTGCAAGAGGTAAATGCCAGTGATGGCAAATTGTTAATTGTGCAAGAGATGAGGAAACAATGGAGCATTTAACAAAAAAGAAGATTTCCAAAGTTGTATTATATATATTTTTAATAATATATAAAGGGAGTGGGGAATGCATAGTAACACATCAGTGGTGATAAACACTGATGCTTGTTCTAAATTCCAGTAGCTGTGACATCATATAAAAACATTATCCCCTAAAAAGACTTATTTTTTCATGCTTATTCCATCTGACTTATTTGATAAATGTTCACCATTCAGTGTTTTATATGAAATAAACTAGCGCTCTTCATCTAGTTAATGGATCAAAGCCATGTTCAAAGAAGAAAATCCCCTTTTATTGGCATTTTGTAGCAAATTCAGCTGACACAATAAGAAAGCAACAGAGGGGGAAATGTCTTGCTTTTTCATCTTTGAGTGTAACTCAAGATAGCAGCTGGCACGTGTGAGTGGTAGTTATTACTATTTTAAATTGGTCCATAGAGAAATTTTCTCTTCAATATGTAGTAATTTGGTAATTTACTTGTAGACTGAATCCACTTAAAATAATCTTTGGTGAACAACTATCTGACTAACAAAAAATTCAGATATAATACTTAAAATGCTTTAATTGAGGCAGTTGAACTTCTAGCTATTTCATTGTAACTGAAGAACTCTTGTGATTTTATGGGAGAAGTAATCTGAAAGCAAACCCCAAAGTTTTTCACTCTTCAAATGATGTGAAGTAATTTGAACAAAACACTATTTTGGTGACAAAATTTACTTAGTATTATTGGCCGGTTTTTTTCAATTAGATTACTTTTTTTTAATTTATCTTGAGGAAATTACCCTAAATACAAAAAGCTGTCTGCTGAATAAAGCAAAACTAAACAAAAGAAATGTTATAAAAGTTACCAGTACAAGTTTGGAACTTTGTGTTGCTTTGTTGTTGTTGTTGTTGTTGAATTTTTTTTAAAATTATTAATATTATTTTTATTTTAAATTGTATTTTTTTTTATTCTCTGAGAGAAGTTTGCAAAAGGTTATTTCGTTTGATTCACATTTTTAAAGTCCTTCATGATGTCTTTGTATATAATCTCTGTGAGCTTCTTTCACTGCTACTAACCATACCTTCTATTTTTGTTTCATGTGCTGTGGGTTTTTCCTTATATGAGAAAATGGATTGACAGATTGACAATACGGAAATATATCTGTATTGTGCCTGACATATGGGTTTGTTACTTATGAAGAACTGGCTCTCCTAGCATACAAGAGGAGTTATTTGTATCTCTTGCTTTCATTCTTTCCAGACATGGTCGTTCACACCTTGGCCTCAGTGGTTTTTCTTGGGATCAGCATGTCCTATCTGATGAGTTTTGTTTGTCTGTCACAAAGTATAACAAAATGAACAAAAAAATATAGTCTGTTACAATTACCAGTAATTGTCAGTATAGAGAGAAGATCCATAGTTAGTAATTGATAGTTAGTTATTGATTGACCTGCTATAACAAAGTGTAAGTTATATAATAAGTGGAACCCACGAGACAAGTACATTGAGAATAGCAGAAAATGAAATGTAGTTCACAGTGTTTTTTTCTTATTTCAGTGATTTTTGTCATCTATCGTATAATTTTTTTCAAACAAAAATTCCTTTCCAAATTTTGCTGTCACCCTTTCAGTCGTTAGTAGAATTGTTTTCAAGTGTGTCTCTCCCACTGTCATGCTTTTCCTTACAGGCAGATTAAACTGTGGGCAGTAGCAGAAGGAGAACATTTTTCTTTAAATATTCTTGAATCTGGAAGCCTGAGTTAAGTGTAATCTGTTTCCAATCTTGTGAAGTCTGAATGCAAAATAGCAGTAAATCTGATGATCACTACATCACAGCAAGGGGGCTAAAACATGGGTGCCTCTTAAGGGAGAGAGCAGAGACATTTTCCCCCACCATGTTCTTACCCATACGGTTTTTGCAGCAATGGCAATTACTAAATGTAAGGTGCATTTCTACCATGCATCACAGGAACAGGAAATGGAAAACTCTGTTCAATGAGGGCAAAATTGTTAGACTTTTCTCACAGGACTACGTGCTACTGGTGAGCCCAGAGGGAGTCTGTGCCTTATTTCCCTCTGTGCATAGGAGAGACAACCTAGATTTAGAGCACTGCCTAGTGAAGTCATGAGTATATTTTTCCAGTATTGTTAGGCATGTTCCAATGTGTGATCAAATTCCATGATTGAAAAGAAATATTTTTAATTAATTAATTAATTTATTTATTTATTTAATTGAGTCACCAGCTGTTTAAAGTCTCTTTTCTGTGTGACTTCATTAACATACAGGTTAACGTGTTAACACAGAGGTTAACCTGTATGTGCATGACCATGTCAGGCATATGTGTGGAATTGCCTTTAATGAGTATGCATTGTAAGCTGTAGTTGCACAATACTGGCCTATTTCAGAGACAAGTTGGGGGAAGCAACCAAGAAAATATGCTGTCATTGAAGTGGAAGGTGGACTTCACTATAGTGGGATCAAAATGCATAATGAGGGTGATGAAACATATTTCCAGTCTGTTGAGAAAATAAGGAATACACACATATTGTCTACAATGGGAACTACAGAAGGCCCAGGGAAGAAAGAATTTTGGTGTGTGTTTGCTTTCTCCAAACTCCATTCTGAATTTAGACAATAAGAACACAGTGTGCAACTGAGATTTGTATGTATATGTAGACTAGCAAGCAGAAGGGAACCCTGGGCTTGTGCAGAGCAGGGTGTGGAGCCTGGTGTTGGCTAGAGATCAGGGTAAGAGGAGTTACTGACCCCTGCAGATACAACCAGCTTGCGTCAAGCACAGACAGCCCAGAAACCCTAAGCTGCCAGGTTGTTGTAAAGCCTGGTGCCTTCCCCTGTTAATGGGGAAAAATGTTTATGGAGCTTCATAGGGGAGCTGTAGGGTTGCATGGGAACTCTGAGACCCTGAACTCCACAACCATATCCTTGCTGTGTTAGGTGACTCAGAGCCCACACTAAAGCAAAATTTGGCAGCCCCATCCTAGGAAAGAACAACTGAGTTCAGTGTCAAGGTTTCTTGAGGAGTGCATGTTTTGTTCTCAAGTGAAATTTTGGGTGAAAGTAAAGAACATGTATTTCCAGATGCTTTGCACGTGCTTCTAGGCAAGGTCTGTTCTAGATCTAGATGGCAGAGCCTGGAAGTTTTACTTGAGTCTTCTCATTTTGCTGTATGCAGTTGGTGGACGTAAGAAATAACCCTATCAAGGTAAGTTGACTTTTTAAGATCCTTTCTGCTGGTCTGAAGTCTGTCAGGAATGGCAGGTTGAAAAATATGGAAAAGCTTTCTTCTCACGTCTGTCCCTTTGTCATATGCCTTGTGTTTATATTTGAAATCACTTTGACATATAAAAATTTTCTTTTGAGAGACAAATACTCTTTTCAAAGTATGGAAAAGACAGTGTTCAATAACATAATAAAAACTTCTTTGTCATTGGTTGGAAAAGATCCAGCTCTTTTTTCCTTTCCTCTTCTACTGCTTTCTGACTACTACACCCTCTTCAGACTTGCCAGCTGTGGTGTACGAGCATAAAACTAGGCTCAATAAAAGCAAGTACAAAAAAAAAAAGAAAGAAAAAATAAGAAGGCTTAGGTGACTGGACTTTAGTGTGACTTGCCTGTGAACACTACTACTCTAGAGCAAAAGGAGGCAGATCTGCTCTCAAAATGTGCAATTCCTGTCATGCTCGAGGAAGTAGAATCTGCTTGGACAGAAAAGGTGTCAGAGACACTGGCACAGCTCCATTAGGAAGTCAGTTGTCCTGATGTCAGTACCACAAGGGAAGTCATGCAGTGAGGTAGAAGAGGAAGGATAAGCCCTGGATAGGTGTTGTGTCCTCTTTGATCTTGGCCTGTCCTGCTGCTTTAGCTAGTAGGAAATGAAGCAATGATACAATTAATAGCTAATTTGTGTGGGAATTCGTGACTTTACTAGAAATAAAATGTTCTTGTTACTGGTCTAAGAGGCTTGTTATGACTCTTCCTTAGTAGGCTAGTTATGTTTTGATTTTGACTAGAATGTAGGATTTTTGAAATGGAATTTAAATGTATGGCATTTGGATATACTGGGAATATGGATCCTACAATCCTCTCCTCTAAACCCCCTCTTGCACCCTGAGAACTGAAAAACTAAGAGGTATATAGCTGAGTTGGAAAAGAAAATCCTATGCTGTGTGAGAGGCAGTTTAAATAACAGACATTTATGCATCTCACTCTGGACAGAAATTGTATTGATAGATTTTTTAAGTAAGAAAAATAAGTAGATGAATCAAGGAAAATGACTTGCTGCTTAAACCAAGTAAATAGCTGAATCAGGGAGATAAACCCTAGTATAAGTATGTATTTAAACATTAAGAAAGGCATTTTCTGTCTCTTTATTACCCTGTATGTTATTAGCTTTGCATTTTCCTCCAGGGCTCTGGAAGAAATTTCAAAGTGCACCAGATGAACCTTAAAGCTTGGATCAATACACAAAACAGAATGCTTAAGAAAAATCTTTAAACTAAGCCTTAGCCTTATTATGACATGTACTAAAACACACACTATTTCTGTTGAAGAGGTTGTTTATGTACTTGTCTTGGACTGGTTTTTGTGTAATATGGTATATGCTGCTATAGGCTACCTGTTAACATGAATACTTAGAGGTCATAAGTGTATTATTGAAATGGTCTAGACCAGTACATTTTATTTGCAGTTTGCTTGCAGAACAAATGCAGTTTGAACATTTATGAATGGCAGCTTGTAGTTATAAGTGTCCATATAGACAAATAACATGCATCACCTTATTTTTTTTCTATCTTATTATCAAGGAAATAAGGTTTTTTCTGTGGTAAATACACTTGCTACATAATAATTAGTTATCAGAAAAAAAATCATAAATATTTATAGAACATTATAAAATATTTAATTTATCTTGTAAAACACAAGTTTTCTTCTGATACCTTTCAGAATTTGTGGCTCTCTGCTAAGCAAATGTAAGCCAATGTGAATTCTCAATGAGAGGTGTTAATGTACAGATAGCAAGTGGTAGTGAGACTTAACTGTGAAAGGTATCCAGGTCAAGTGCCTCTTTGTGACAAGTGTCAAATGCAACAAATACACACCTGAATCATCTTGGGTTGATGCTGTTATTGTATACAGGTTATGTCTAGAGTGGCATAATGTCTTACTGTAATTAAGTTTCTGTGTTAATGGGACCTCCTGTCACAGGACAGGCACCTATTAGCTTGCAAAGGGCAGGTACAGCCTGATTTGACTATGGTGAAGCAAGTTGTTTGCAGATGTGCTTAAGGAGAAAGAGGATATCTTCCTCCACAGTAGAAGAATGTGACCTCTCGCTAGTTAAAAGTTAGAAGGAGGAATGAGTGCTTGAAATAAGGTAGATGTGGGGTGGAGAAGAGAATATATATTTTCTGATCAGATACGTTTGAAAAGTAGGAAAACACAAAATTCTTCACTGGTTTACTAGAGAGTGCCACAAACACAATATTGTTCCTCATAAGGAAAAATGGGAATTAACTTTTTGCCACCTAGTCACCCTTGTTCTTTTAGCCCTGCCTGTTCTTCCACAGATGAGTAGCAAACTGTGTTGGGAAATGGGAGTACTTATAGAATCATAGAATCGATTGGGTTGGAAAAGACCTCAGAGATCATCAAGTCCAACCTTGATCCAACTCCAGTCCGTTTACTAGATCATGGCACTAAGTGCCATGTCCAATCTCAGTTTAAAAACCTCCAGGGA
>VYXB01008560.1:12795-86916 GCA_013397135.1 Pachyramphus minor
CAGCAGGTCGACACTCCCTCCCAACTTGGTGTCATCAGCAAATTTGCTGATGATGGTCTCAATCCCCTCATCTAAATCATCAATAAAGATGTTAAACAGGACTGGACCCAGCACTGATCCCTGGGGGACACCACTAGTGACCGGCTGCCAGCTGGATGCAGCCCCGTTCACCACCACTCTCTGGGCCCGGTGCTCCAGCCAGTTCCTAACCCAGCACAGAGTGCCCCTGTCCAAGCCATGGGCTACCAGCTTTTTCAGGAGTATGTTCAGGAGTATATTAGTGTCAAAGGCTTTGCTGAAGTCTAGATAGACCACATCCCCAGGCTTCCCCTCATCCACCAGGTGGGTCACCTGATCATAAAAGGAGATCAGGTTGGTCAGGCAGGTCAGACTTGCTTTTGGTCAGTAAGTTCAACCGCTGTCTCACATGGACTCCTTGGTTTTGTTCATTGCAATTCTGAAGGCTGTACAAGCACAAGGCAGTGGAGAGGCAGGGAGCTGGATTCATCAGTGGGAGGTGAGGAGAAGGGCAGCAGAGCCAGCCAGTGTTGGCTGGGACTGTGGTACTCCAGCATAGTGCACTGAGTATGTTTGGTGGCAGGAGGTCTCTCATGTTCTTGATTACAGTCTGGCCACATCCAGAGCTGTGTTTTTCTTTTGTTTCTTGGCGTTTCCTTGTTTGTTTGTTTTTGGGTTTTATTTCTGTGTGGTTTTGGTGGGTTTGCTTGTTTGTTTGGCTTTTTGTTTTGTTGGTTATAGGATTTTTTTAGCTTTGAGGTATACCTGAAAATGTAGCATCCATGTATTTTGCAAGACTGTTTCCTAGCATAGCTCTGTATCTTTTCTTATAGACTAAGCCCGTTGGGCATAATTCAACTGTAAAGAAGTTACATAATAGCCAAAATCTTGAAAAAATTTATGTTTTTCCCTGCATGATGTAGTTGTCCCTTGCAATTAAGTGTTATCAAGTGTTGATACTCTAGAAACTTGACCTATTTTTCTGTCCTTGTCTATTGATTTAACTTTCTTTTTAGTAGACTGTCTTTTGTTATTGTAGCCTTTCCTCCACCTCTGTCTTTGTATTTGCTTTTCAAAGTCGTTTTCTCTCTCTCTAAATGTGTATTCCCTGTGCACCCTTAAGGGTGCTGTTACAGTAAACAGATACCTTTCATGGTGGAATAGAGTATTAGCAATTACAGCAATTACAGCAAAGAGCCAAAGAAAACCTGAGGTACCTCTCACTGAGCACTGCAGCATGTTTAAAAAATAATATAGACAAGCAAACTCCTTGCAGACCAAAGAAATGTCATCATACACACCCCCAAAAATATGCATGGGGAAGAAAAAACCTCCAGAAATATTTTTGTGTCATATTTTGTCTTCTAAATAAAGCTACAACTTCAGAACACATACGATAGAAATACTATATTGTTTACAACTATCAGTCTGCTATTTCAGGGAAACTATTCTGCATTTGGTGCCATGTGCAACTGTACAACATATCTGGTGTGAAAGAAAATGTGCTGTTGAAGCCAGTGAACTGTACAGTTTAGAAACTGAATCAGTCACAAGAGAATTGATGTTAAGATTTTAGAGGTTTATTTGCTGGCTGAGAGAACTGGAAAACTGTGAGCTCTCAACCTGGTTGTGAGAGTTAGTATATATGGTGATGAGTAAACAAAGAAAAAGGTGAACAATTTAAGAAAGGGAACTCTAAACAAACAAATATGTACATTAAAAAATGTTGTTGTTGCTGACACAAATTTATCTGAAGTAAATACAAGAAGAGAATTTCTTTAACAAGCTAGATGAGCCTAAGAAGGAGATTTAACGGGGGTAAATCTTCAAGGATAATGTGGTTTTTCTTAGTGTTCTGTGAAGACTGCAAATACAGAGTGGCAAGAAGGAAGTGTTCAAGCTGGAGATTAGCCAGGGTGTGAATTTGAACAGTGGGGTCGAGGTTGAAGGAAATGCATGGAGGCTTTAAGCAAGCTGTAGTGTATATATTTGGAAGGGAATTAGTCTGTCTCATTCTGACATCAGCTTCTGTCTGTTTAGATGACTTACAAAGCAAAGGGCTACACCTTTAGCTCACAGTTGCTTCTGAGCTGCTTGTGCACAATCCTAATGGTAAAAGGTCTGTTATTTCTTTCCTTTGTAATTCAAACCAGGGAGCCCCTGGTGGTCTAGTGGTTAAGGATACGGCACTGTAACTGCCGAGGCCCGGGTTCGATTCCTGGTCGGGGGCACTCCCCGGGCAGGTGGAGTCCCTTAGCCCTGTAAGGCGATCCACCTACGTCCTGAGGACCTCGCTGCCACTGTCCAAGCTCGCTTGGCCCCGGCAGACGAACCTTGGGATTAAAGGGTGGGCTCAGTTCTGCGCGCACTGTGTCCCACCTAAAATAAATCCAATGCGCAGGCTGGAAGGCGTACAAAGACCTTCCACAGATCTTCGTTCGCGAAGTCTGGCCATTATTATTAATTCAAACCACAAACACCTGAAATCCTGTTTGCCTTTCCTGCCACCCCACACAGCCCATCCAGATTGTCATGCGCATTTTCTTCAGATCCTTGCTGAAAACTTACTCCTATGAAGCTTTGCATTAAATATTGTGTGTTTATATGAAGGGGTTAATAAGAGTGTGTGTCCTCAGTACCCTGCATTCCACCTGAGGGTTGGGTAGGATTAAGGCTGGGAGATGGGAAGGTTGGTACAACCTTCATTTGGGAACGGGCAGAGTGGAGAATGTTTGCTGGGAGTGATGCCTCTAGCAGAAGTGAGCTGCAAAAGGGCTGCCTATCTGGCTGGAGCTGTGTGGGGAGTCCTGCAAAGAGCTCAGCTGCTTTGGGGGCTGACTTGAATGGAGGTGAGCCTGTATTAGAGGCCAGATTGACCAAGGAGTAAAATCTCTATGTTCTAATTGAGTTTTCTGAAAAGGAGCTGGAAAAGATGTGTATAAGCATGATGAAGGAACAGATATCAGTCCAGATCTCTCTGTGACTTCCTTATTTTGGTTTTATTACTGTTCTGGAGAAGTTATGTTATCAAGTTTTTCAATATTGTTTGATGAAGCAGAATCTGGACTGACTATTGCTCCTTCTAATGCCCACCTCCAGTCAGTTTGAATAGCAGTCAGGACTTTGTGGGGCAATTTTATGACAAGTCTTTTTTAATTTGCCTTTCAGTTTAAATCCTTGTTACCTCGGAGGAATAATGTGGTCACTTTTTTCAGCCTTTCTGATGCCTGATTCTCTAAAATGAGAGAAGGGACCCCTCTCCGCAGCTGTACCAGAATTTATTGGTGTGTGAAGAGCAACATACATTGAAGTTCAAACTGAACAATCTGTAATCCTAGTTCTTGTGAGTACTTTCTTGGGTACTTCTCCTACCCAAGAAACACTGAGCACCAGACATGTAGGCCAAAAGGCTGGGTGCAGGCTCCTTCAACCTGAGAAGCTGACAATTCATTTGGGGAAGTTCTGAAGCTGATCATAAAACCAGAATTAGTTGAGATGTCTTTGAACTGATCCTTGATGCACAAGGAACCAGGCTGGTGGTGTGATCACAAGTTAAAAAGAAATTGTGGTCATTTTGAAATCCATTTGTATTTTAAATTCTTGCTAGGAATAAATACTTTTTAGATGCTTCAGACTGCAGTTCCCTTACTGTCTTGCTGTTTTGGTAATAAAAATAAGCATGAAGCTACCTTTAGTATTGCTCTAGGTGTGCCAGACCATATGACAAGCTCTCAGCTATGCAGTCTGATGCCATGCTAAGATCTGAATTACAGTGGTTCCCTGGGTGTTTTTCATCTGTCCAGTGTTATTCAGCATCAGATGCTGTGTTTTGGCTATGACTGCAGCTCGCACGCACATTACTTTTAAGTCTTTATGTGCTTGTTTTCCCCAGGGAATAGTTTCCCCTGCTAATTTGTATACTGGGCAACCATGACAATATCCAGTTTCACTAATTCAGGCTGTCATGCCATCTGCACTATCTAAAGGGTAGTTCAAGTTTAACTTATAATTCTGTGGCTTCTTAATAAGCAGCATTGTAGTGGTACACTGGTTCTATTCCCTGAAAACAGTAACTGAAATCCAAATCCTGTAACAAAGAAACAAACAAAACTGAAACAACAAAACAAAACAAAACAAACACCAAAAACAAACAAACAAAAGAGCATCTCTGCCTGGAAGAAACCTCTATATCTTCTACCTGAGGAGAGACTCATGCATTTCTGAACACTCAATTTCATTGCTCTGAGAACAGTTAACAGCTAACAGCGGCCCCTTGTGACCGTAAGAAGAGGTTTTGGCGCTCAGGGTCTCCCTATGGGCGAGAATGGTGGTTAAACAGGCTCTCAAGCTGCAGCTGAATGGAAAGCAGGATGAACTCTGGGAGATGGCTCTTCTTGCTACCTTCAAGGTCCACAGCTGCGTTAGGGGCAGCAGCGTGAGTCAGAGGGAATAGCATATGGAAAGAACAATAGAGGGAATCTCAGATACATATCTGGCTGCAATGCCAGATCACTGACTGCTCCTGCCATGCTGAGTTCCTGCTGAGATCTAGTCTGGGCAGGAGCCTTGAGGTAGAGTTAGGGAAGTGAAGCACCTAAAAGAGAGGCAGAACTGGAGTTCTGGAGGGAAGAAATGTGAGCAGAAGTATCATAGAATGGTTTGGTTTGGAAGTGACCTTAAAGATCATCTGCTTTTAGCCTCCTTGCTATAGGCAGGAACACCTTCCACTAGACCAGGTTCCACAAAGGCCCATCCAGCCTGTTCTTGAACACCTTCAGGGAACTACTCTGGGCAACATGTTCTAGTGCCTCACCACACTTACAGTAAAAACTTTCTTCCTAATATCTACTCTAAACTGACCCTCCTTCAGATTCACCTCCTTCTAACATTATCTAGTCTCATAAAGAGAAATGTTTCAGAAGACAGTGACTGGCCAGCAGCTAGTGCTGCTTTGGGGCCCTGACCCTTCCAAGAGTGTGCATAGTTGGTGTCACAACTAGAGCTGAACCCTTGAAGAATTTCCAAGATTCCTCTTGGGTTTGTTTTTTATTTGGGTTTTTTTTGGTTGGTTGGTTGGTTGGTTTTTTGCTTTGTTTTGGTTTGATTGTGAAGTAGTTTTACTGGTCCAGTAGTGTACTTTGAAGGGGGGCCAGATTTTAGTACTTCCTTATCAAAGGAAGATGATATTGGAGAAATTTTCCATCTTACCAAGTGTAATAAACATTTCTCCGCGTACTGTGAATGTTTTCAACTCCACAATGTGTGTGTTTTGTGCTCTATGAGATGCTCCTGAAATTTTCAGGAGGAAGCAGTAGCAATAATCATGAAATAACTGGAATTTGGAAAGTTAGGAGAGTCTTTGGACTTTAATGCCAATGTCAGGGTTCCCAGTGGTTTCCAAACCTGTGGTGTCAGTACTGCTGCATTGCTCTGTGCAGCTGTTGGGTGTTGGTCTGTATTTATCGCATTGTTCTTTTGATTGAACATGAAGCTGAGATATAAAAATGTTGTTGGATAAAATCTTGTTGAGTCGTAAGTGTATCTAACATAATAGTTATTTATTATTAGCTGAATAGAAGGTAAATGAGAGTTTTTATAAATCCCAATGAAAAGACACTTCACAGAGTTTGGATGATTTCTATTGTGTAGAAATACAAGTACTTATAAGAAATATTAAGAGGAAGAAAGCACTTTTTTTCACCTATGATGTTCCGTGAAACAAGCATAATTCAGTTTTATTTTATGCATTCTTATAGTCTATCTGCTTTTGAGAGACTGCATTACTAACTTCAGGCTATGGAGTTTGATATCAACTTTACCTGCTTTATTGGCCTTTTTAATGTTTTCTATTTAAAGCTAGATGAGAGAAGGATAGCAGAAAGGATGATTAGAACGAATACCTGAAGTAGTAGCAGAGGTTTTAAATTACAACTAATACTTTTCTGCCCATGACTTTCTTCTGAGATTTGATGCTGCAAATCAACATATTGACAAAACAATGCAAGACTGCTCCTGTAGCAGTTATTTCTGCAAAGTTTTCTTTTTCTGAATTAAATAACATTTCTTCTATGTTGTGTCGCCTTAGAAAAGTGTAGAAGGAACTTCACTGTATGACACAGCTGACAGCATTGCCATACAGTAACCAAGATGAAAAGCAATTTCAGAAACAGGGCAGTAAAAATAACTTCTTGTTTCAGACACCAAACTGAAAACTTGATTCAGTACAGCTGTATGGAAGTTCCTGTATATTACTGAAATGAACACTGAAAAAAACCAACCCAAAACACCTTTGGGTCAAGTGAACTTTTAGTCCATCTTGAAAGCATCTTGTTTAGTTTATTTAACAAAACAGTGAAGAAGTAGAAATAATTCACAAAAATTGGGCAAAGGCACTAGTACAACTCCTCTACACCTTTATTGAGTGCTCCAAACTGCTAAAACAGTTTTTCTTTCTGTGGGAAAAACTTTTTTGGTAAAAACTCTGCTTTACATAAAAGAGACTTTTCTTTTCTTTCCTTTTTTTTTTCCAGATTTTCACTTTCAAAGTCAGAGCTGACTGCTATGTAAACCTTTCAGAAAATACTCTACTGGTTATGTTCAGTTAGTAATTTTAGCCTAATGTTTTTACCTGAACCTGAATTTCTTTCCCTGTTCCATAGCTGTCTGGTTGACAGCAGAAATGTGTAGCTTTTATCCTTTGTTGATTATATTCCTACTGTCACAGGGGATCTGTTTTTGTTAGATAAGACCAAGCTGTTTGGATGAATGCTTTTGATAATGGTCATATTGGTGGATGCTCTTCTGCCTCTTATGTGTTGGAATAAAGAAAACATGAAAAGATTGTGCAGAGAATCCATGAATGCCCAACCTGGTGCCATGTGATTTGATTCAGTTTTCATTTTACAATCACTGGACCAGATTGTTAAACCTCAAATCTAAATTTGTCCATTTGCTGCCGCTTCTGCTATTAGTATTTGCATTTTCTTAAATGCTGCAGCCATGAGAAACTGGTACCTGGTTCAACTTGCTGGTATCCTGTCCTTGTCAGTGGTCAGTCTTGTGGTCCTTAGGAGGTTTTAGTTGGCTATGCCCCAGGAGACCTGGGCCTCTGATCCTTTAGTGATTTAGAATTGCTGAGCCGGTGCCATATTGTCTTTGATATTCTTTATTCTCATTCACTTATATCCTTTCATTGTATGATTTTCATGTTAAGGCATTGAAAAGCAGTGAAACATCTCAACTTTTCCCACAGAGGACACAGATGCAGTGGGAAAAACACCTGCTAGTGTAGAATTCCCTAAAGTTCATATTAGACCTTCATCTTCCACTAGTTTTATATTCATAGTTTCTCTGGCAGAGCTTTCTGCCTTTAATGTATTTAAAATAAACTTTCTTTTTTGATGTCTGCAAATTGGTCCTCAAACACTTCTGGATAATCTTACTCTGCACTGTACTTGCCAGAGTTTGTTCCTTTTTTTTCTCACTTTTGTATGATTTCAACCTCCTGGAGTTCATAGCCTTCCTTGCTTTCCTGTTGTACCGACACTCTCCTTTTTGTCTTTCAAATCTTGCTGAAATAAACGGCACAAGCTTGCCAATATGACATCTTTGTACAATCTGTGCTCCATGCTAAGAATTGCCTTTTGAGCTGCCTCTCTTTGCTCTCTTTAAAAAGCTGTTCTCTTCTGTGTTGTTTGGATGGTTTTGATCATGGCAGTTAGTAGTTTTGGCTTTTGATGGTGCTACAAAGCTTCATTTTCAAACTCTTTTGTTAAATATCATGCCTTCAGCAGTATTGGCACTCATAGGGTACTGTGTACAGCAAAGGACAAGTTGAAGAGCTGATTTGGCTCTTAGGGACTCATGGCATGTTTTATGCAGTGAGGGGGTCACTGACAGAGCTGAGACTGAAAGATGTTGTACATCATGTGGGTGTGCATGAAACACCCACACAAGTGGGAACTGGAGAGAAGATAGTTACCCCACCGATCTTGAGGCAAGGTACTGTAGTACCTTGCTTGTGGTAAATGAACAATACAGGGAAACATGGAGAAATTAAATCATTAATTGTGACTTACTCTGAAATTGTCAATTGCTCTGTTCAGAGGATTCCTTCTTAAACTTTCTCACCTTTGAGACTTTGCAGATATTTGCTATCAATGATGTCAATGTATCTAGCTATTCTTAATGGCAAAGCCTACTAAAACACAATATAGGAATGAAATGTTTTTCAACCTTGTACTCTAGTCCCTGGATGTGGATGGAGCTGTTTAATGTACACTCCGTAATTAAAGCATCTTTTTCTACTAACTCTGTAGAGAGATAGACAAAACTTGTTTGTTGCAAGCTTTCCTCAAGACTTCAACTCTGTTGTGAGAGGTTAGCCAAGCTGGACACTCCTGAATCTTTTACGTGAAGACCATTCTTTTCTGTATAGGATCCTAAAATGGTTTGAGTTGAACAGGTTTTTGGCAGAGTGGTTAAATCAAAATTAATATGGTGGATGATATTTCTGCCTCTTCTCAAGAAGATGGACTATTTATAGCAAAAAAAACCCCTCAAACAATACCACCAAAAAAAAAAGCCGACAAAAAAATCCCAAACAAACAGCCTAAAGATTAGGGGTACTTAAAATAACATGCTTCACTCCAGATACAGGGAAATAACCTCTGACATTTAAAGTACAGCATAACTGTACATTTTCCTGTTTTGAGAGGTGGCCCAATAATATCTGAATTCAGATACAGACAGAGATGGATGTCAGCAAGATGAATGAGATGAATGCAAGACTTTTTCTCCACTTATTTTAATGGTAAGTGTGAGTACTATTGCCTTTTGGAGATCTAAATCCCCTCCCTCCTGTGTGATTATGCTGTGGGGCAAAGTGGCTCTAGACTGTTTAGCAGGGCTTTGGCAACAGGATTTATTAACCTCAGCTGAAACTGAAGAAGTGATAGAGAAATGACCTGCTGTCCCTGTGAGACTGAGGAGGCTTAATTTTGAGTCTGCCTTACTCCTTAATAGTGTTAAAATATTGATTGTGGTATTTTTAGGGTGGCCAATAGAAAAGTCATGGCAGCAATAGTGATGCCTGTGGATTCTAGTAGCCCTGTTAAGAAGGAAAATATTTTCCTCTTAGGAAGGCTATTGAGGACAGCCTATAAATGCTCACTATCTACCAAATAAGATGGGACTTTAACTTGAGGAACATGCCTCCACATCTAGCTCTCAGAAAAGCTTCCACTTTGAGCGAGAATAAGCTCAACTAAATCAGAGGAAGCCTCTAGGCTATGAATTTAAGTGTCTGAAATACTTAAGACACAGCCTACTAAAAGACTTTGATACTGTTATTAGGATATAATTTCTTGAGCTTAAAGCAAAACCTCTCTGCCTCAGCCACTCTCTACTTTAAGTAGCGATCTTCCTCTGCTTTTTGAAACTCCTCACTTTTTGCACAGTTTGCTTCTATGCAAGTCTGGCTCTGAGCTGGTAAGTTGCTTTGTTGTGGGTTGTGTGTTTCTGCGGCTTCAGTGTGGGTGTTTTTTGTTTTGTTTTGTTTTCTGTAGTTGTTTTGTTGCTTTTGTTTTCATGCGTCACCAGGTACATCTTTTGTCTTTATCTTTTCCTGTTGCCCAGGTTAGATGGCTCTCTGGCTTCCTCAGCCTTCTCCAGCTTTTGAGGTGGGCAACCAGTGAAAGATGTGGATTTAAACACTTTGTGTCTAATCCAGCTCAGCCAAAGTGAATTTTGTTCTCTTGATTTCTTGGTGTTTACGAGCACCTGAACTGAATTTTTGGAGGTGAGTTCTGTGAAATTTTAGGGGGGCAGAACAGTGTTTGGCTTTAAAACAAAAAAAGCTCAACACATATAATTAGACTTGAGTTCTCAGGTTAATTATATTGTTAGCCTTTTTCTCTGTGAGTTGAGGTATTTTTTCCCACATTGAAACTCAGAGCAGAAGTTCTTGTTACCTGTATGGCCATTGTGAAGTATTAGGTGTTTAAACAGGAGGCCTTTCAACTTTTGTTATAAATTACTGTCAGTGCTTCAAGTTCTAGAAAAAGATGAAATTAGAAAATGAACTTTTTGATGCAGCAGCAACACAATCTTTCCCTATGTATTTCTTCAAAGTTAAATGCAAGCTCTGAAAGCAATTCATCTTGCTTAGCATGTTTTCCAATTGGGACCCTGGGGATTAAAAATAGAATGACTCATTCAGATAATTGGGCTTCTCAGTGCTTTTCCTTGCGTTGAAGGTTTCAACTCCAAGCATATAAGAAAATAAAAAACTGAGAAATGACCATCTGCAATAAAAAGTCTATAAAGACATGTGGCTCAACTGTGACAATGCTAAATGAGACTATTTGCTCTTGTTCTAATGGTAACAATGTCATGTTCTTACTGATAGCCTTGACTCCTGGGCCACTGCTTCAAATGTGTAACTTGTTTGTGTGTGAAATTTTAGATGTGTGTTATGATCAGAATGCTTCTGTGGGTCAGGTTTAGCAATGGATGTTGGGCATTGATAATTAATAAGATTTTGATTATCAGCAAGCTTACCCTTTACATGAGTGGAAATAATTCTAATTATCTTTCTCTTAAACTTTTTCACTAAGATTAAAGCAAAGAACTCATTTTACTGCTTTGCAGCTGTACTGGATATTGCACTGTGCTTCTCTGATTTTTATTCTCCCCCACTGCAGCTGTGGAAAAATGAGTAATGCTGTCAAAATTTATGTCTGCTTCAGCATGCTTGGTTTAATGGGGCCTTCATTTTTTAGTATTTTTTATGGAGGCTTGTGTAGGCTTGAAAGCTGTTTAATGATAAAAATTGCCAAGAGCTATGAAAAGAAACCAAGACACTCACCTCTTTGTTGTCTGACTTTTGCGTGGGGAATGTGTGCAGGACTTACTGTGAAATGAGAAGGCTCCTTGTGTGGAGGCTGCAGGTACCTTGGTGTGGCAGTTCACAGCTGCTGTTGGTGTGCAGAGCTGTGATCTAGACAGAACTTGTGAATCATATGGTTTGAGTTGGAAGGGACCTTAAAGATCAACTAGTTCCAACCCCACTGTCCTGGGCAGGGACACCTTTCGCCAGACCAGGTTGCTCAGAGCTCCATTGAGCCTGGCCTTGAACATTTCCAGAGATGGGACATTGTAGTGGTTTTAAGGACAGGCATCCACAAGTTCTCTGGCCAACCCATTCCTGTGCCTCACTACCCTGACAGTAAAGAATTTCTTCCTAATATCTAATCTAAACCTACCATCTTTCATTTTGAAGCCATTTCCCCTTGTTCAGTTGCTACATGCTCTTGTAAATAGTCTCTCTCCATCTGTCTAGTAGGCTCCCCTCAGGTACTGAAAGACACAATTAGGTCACCCTAAAGCCTTCTCTTTTCCAGGCCGAACAATCCCAATTCTCTCAGTTTTTCCTCATAGGAGAGGGCTCCATCCTGGTAATTAATCATCTTGGTGACCTTCCTCTGGACCCAGTCTTAATGGTTTAATGATGTCCTTCCTGTGCTGGAAGTGCCAGAACTGGATGGAGCACTCCAAGTGGGGTCTCAGAAGAGAGGAGTAGAGCAGCAGAATCTCCTCCCCCAGCCTGCTGGCCAAGCTGCTTTTGATGGAGCCCAGGACACAATTGGCTTTTTGGGCCATGAGTGCACATTGCTGGCTCATGTCCAGCCACTCATCCTCCAGCACCTCCAAGTCCTTCTCAGTAGGGCTACTCTCGATCTGTTCATCCCCCAGCCTGTATTCATAGCAGAGTTTGCCCTGACCCAGGTGCAACATCTTACACTTGTAAAACTTCATGAGAATCCCACGTCCCTCTGGATGGCATCCCATCCTTCAGGTGTGTCAACTGCACCATTCAGCTTGGTGTCATCTGCAAATTTGCAGAGGATGCACTTGATCCCTTCATCTATGTCATGAAGATATTAAATAACACTGGCCCCAGTACAGACCCCTGAGAGACACCATTTGTCACTTATGCCTATCATGACTCTGAGCTGTTGACCACTACACTCTGGATGTGACTGTCCAACCAAATTTTAATCCAGCGAACAGTCCACCCATGAAATCCCTCTCTCTCCCATTTAGAGAGAAGGATGTTGTGGAGGACCCTGTCAAAGGCTTTACAGAAGTCCAGATAAATGACATCCGTATACTTTCCCTTGTCCACTGATATAGTCACTCCACCATAGAAAGCTGGTAAACTGGTCCACTATGGACAACAAAGAAAAGGCTGAGATATCCAACAACTTTTGCCTCAGTCTTCAATGGCAACCTCTCTTCCTACATGTCTCTAGAGGATGGACAGCAGGATGAGGACTGGGGTAGCAAAGTCCCTCTGACTGTAAATAAAGACGAGGTTCATGACTACCTGAGGAACCTGAATGTACATAAGTCTATTGGACCTGATGAGATACATCACAGAGTCCTGAGGAAATTGGCTGATGTAGTTGCCCAGCCACTCTCCATGATATTTGAAAAGTTATGGCAGTCAGGTGAAGTCCCAGGTGACTGGAAAAAGGGAAACATGGTACACATCTTTGAAAAGGGTAGGAAGGAGGACCTTGAGAACTACCAACCTGTCAGCCTCCTCTCTGTGCCAGGGGATGTCACAGAATAGGTCCTCCTGCAAGCTGTGCTTAAGGCATAGGGAGGACAGGAAAGTGATTCAAGACATTCAGCATGGCTTCTCCAAGGGGGAGGCTGAGTTAGGAGTTGTCCAAGGCACTTTGGTGAACTGCACTTATTCAGCATTGGTTTCTTCTGCAGACAGGTGTCAGCCATGATCCTTGACAGCAAACAGACTAATCCCTGCAGCTGTCTTCCTTCAAGAGTTTTACAGATAGCTTCAAGGTGGAAGTAGTGTATTCCTTCTTACCCTTTTTCTCCAATAAAAAGTGGATCTTGTGGTTAAGAGACTGATTTCATACCTTCTTGGGCTTGAATGGATTCAGATTTTTATCCCTTGGGCAGTGCAGGAACTCTCCTTTGATGCGGTTGCTTGGGACAGTTCTTGTTTCATGGAGGCAATGGGTAGAACAGGGAACAATGGGAAAACATTCTGAGTAAATATCCTTGCAGGAGAAACTAAAACCTGGCAATCTGGTCATGTGTCTTCTTCTAAGTGTATATGCCTCAGTCCTGGAGCTCTCAGTCCAGGCATGGGTATTAAATATTGACTGAACAAAATTTTATAGGATTGTCTGTTGTTGTTTCTGCCTCAATTACTCCTCATCAGGTAGAATTGCAGTTTTTTTCTCTGCTTCAAGGCAAAGTGACATTTCATACACTCAAAACATAGAATGGACAAAACAGCAATGAGCTTGACTCAAATCTGCTCAATAAGACTTTAAATTCTACTAGCTCACAAGTATTTTAAAATAGCAAAAATTACTTCCACAGGGAAGTTAACTACAGCAAAGGGCCAGTAGGATGATAAAGAGACTGGAGCCTCTTACATATGAGAAGCTGAGAGAACTGACTGTTCAGTCTGGGCAAAAAAGAAGCCTCAATGGGGAACTTACTATGTTTATAAATACCTGATGTGAGGATGTAAAGACAGATATGGGCTCTTGTCAGTGGTGCCTTATGGCAAGATAAGGAGCAATGGGCACAAACTGAAACACATGAAACTACATCTGAACATAAACCTTTTGCTGTGAGGACAGATGAACAGTGGAATAGTGGATGTGTAAATTCACTGAAATTCCCTATTTTAAAATGTTTGACTTATTAATTAAATCACCTGACCAATGCTTTTGAATGCCTTGGATTACTATTGAGTCAAACAGCAATGCTCTGCTGTATCAGTTTTAATGGGGTTTAAAATGTCACCACCTTGGTTTGGTGTATTGCTGTAGGTCTGTGTGGGAAAACAGATTACTGGACCTGAATTAGGTGATAAAAGCTCCATACAAAGGGAGCATTTGTCTAACATGGTCTTGCTTTACCCACCAACTACAAAGCTGTTGTGGAGTTGAAAATGCCTGCTATTTCTGTAAGCGACTGTTATGATGCCGCTTTGTCTTCTGCTGTGAAGAATAACCTGGGTGTTGTGTGTTGCCTAGCAGCACAGTTCTTGTGAAGAGGAAAAAAAAAAAAAGGATATTCTAATACTTTCAACAAAATGTTTCCTTATGCTGACTTGGAATTTCATTGTACAGTAATGAGATATTGTTCTTTTTCAGCATGATCTATGTTAGCCTTCAGTTCACAGTACTATGAATAAAAGTATATTTAAGTGTTGATATTCCTGTTCTTCACACTTTTAAATTTTAAAAATCTGTTTTCAGGCTTTTCTTCTGTAAATGAGTAACTTTAGAAAATGGAGGCTTAAAGCAGTCTTTCATCATTAGTGGGGAACCTTATCAATTGAGAAATGATGAAAATCTGTGCAGTGTTTTCCTCTTGCTGACTCCTAAGGCTCATTCCTACTGAGAAGCAGGTATTAAGAAATCTTGAGCAAAACTGCCACTAGGCTTAACCTTCATAGCTTAAGAAGTGATCTGAATTACTACAGTGTGTGATACCCTCTATTCACAGTTCTACAAGGTTCTCCTAAAGCTATTCACTAAGAAAATACTAACATTCAAGCTGATGTACAAGGAGCTCTTATCAGGATGAATATTGCACCACAAAGCCAGAATGTGTTTTCAGTTTTAAACCCGTTGATTTTTTAGCCTTTTTACATAAGTCATGAAATTCTTATCTGCGTATGTGCAAGTAACCACTGAGGAATGTCTGTGCCTGGCTCTTTGGCTCTGTCCTGTGATCTGTCCATTTCCATTACATAGCTGCCAAGCTGGGAATTGTTCCATTTGGTACATAAATAGCATTCCAAATACAAATCCAGTACCCAGTTCTGCTAGATGGTGGAAGGCTGAGGCTTAGCTCTCAGGACTGAGAGAATGTAATATTGTACCTTTAAGGCTACAGAATTTTATGATAAAATGGAGATGGAGCTGAAAGGATTACAGGCTGTATTAAAAATATACTAATGTGCAAGGAAAATCTATTCTGATCTTAAAAAGCATCCCTCAAGTAAGAGGCAGAAGAAACAGCTATTATTACTTTAGTTTACCATCAGGGCAAATTTATGCTAGAAAACTCTGTTAAAGGCTTTGTTCCTTTCTAGTGAGAAAAGCAGTGAGATACAGGCAAACCATATCCTGTCTTGACTTCTTCAAGGTAAATTTCTAGCATGAACTTCATGTAAGAAACTGCAATTGAAATATAATTGCATAAAAACACCAATGTATTTAGCACAAACTCAGACACTGGCAAAGACATTTCAGCATGCAGGTGCACAGTCAAGGGACAACTAGTCATGAAAATAACTATTCAGGTGATGAAGAAGGGGAGAAACTGATTTAAAGAGCTTTGGGAATTTTTTGCAAATTTTTGGGACTTCATAAAAAATACTCAGTAATTTACATAGCTGATATTATGTGTTTAAAGAAAAATGCAAACTACCGAGAAGGCTACTGCAGGTTGATACCCATCAATCTTTATTCAGACTGGCCCAATTGCTTTTAAAAACACCATTAAGCAGACACACACTGCCATCTCGTGAGCATCTCTAACACAGCTGCAGGCTGATTTCAGAGGAGAGGAAAACGAGTTGCTTGGAGCAAGTAACTTAATACAGTACAAAACATATACAGACTTAAAAAATGCTGCACTGAATGCTTTGTCAATGTATATTATATAACAGAGATACACAGAGAAAAGCTAAAGTATTTTATTAATAATTTATTGTCAGTAAGAAAGACTGGCTAATGGTAATTTTCAGTAAAAACCTTTACAAGACCATTGGATCACAAATATACAGACACTATAAAAACTGTGTCATGGTGGTTTTGGTTCTAAACTGGTATGTAGAGGGTCCCCAACACACTTTCCAAGAAGGGAAAAAAATGTTTACAGTTCTAAAATACAGCAACCCATTTAAGACATTTCCATATAGCTGACCCAGAAAAATATCAGACCTAACATATGTACAATTGAAATTGTGTGAATATGTTGAATATTTTAGAATGAAATGTCAAACCTTGGGTTTTGGGGGAATACATACAGTGATGCCCTGATTATAAGTCAGGGTGCTCATTTTTAATGGCACACTAATACCACTAGTTTCAGTGGAAAACAAATTCACAAAATATCTACAAAATCTAGTTAAAACTATTAAAATCAAAACTGTACATAAAATTTACAAAAAGTAGGAGAAAATTAATTGCATTAGAACTATATAAATATATGCATCATGCTAACATGGAGAAGTGGTATGTGATTTTTTTAAACATAGACAATGTAAATACAAAAAGGATGTTCAGAAATGGCACAGCCAATGGAAATCTTGGAATTGTCCAATTATAATAGGTTAGGAAATGGAAGGAGGCTGATTTAGTGAAATGAATTGCATGATCCAATGCTGCCATGCCAGTTTAGCTCACTGAAATAAAAGCATTCCCTGTGGCTGGGAAAAAGACAGAAAAAATAAAAAAAGCTCTTGAAAATTGTACTAGGTTTGATAAAGTTTGTTAGAGTCCAGGCACTTTTGTTGGGTGTGTCAGACTTCTGTATGTTGCTGGGAATCAAGTGGAGGAATTTTCACATCTTCGAAATGACTATCATCTCCACTCTCATAGTCACTCATCATGACTTCAGACTCCATTTCACAGCATGCCGACACATCCGAGCAGGAAGCTGTGGAAGCATACACAGACATGGACATGTTGTCTACAGCGGGTGCTTCAAAGTCTCGATTGTACCCTAATGTGTAAGGAGCGTAAGGTTCTCTGTAACTGCCACTGATGCCACTGGTTGTGGTCTGAGGTTCTGACATGTCTGCAGGGTAGTGATGGGGAAGGTACTGATTAAGGTTAAACCTCTGCCTGCTTCTCGTAGAAGAACCCAAGCTACCTACAGCTGGCATGTCTCTGGGTGGCTGTATTGACTCAAACTGGTCGCTGTATTCAGGTGGTAATGGTGGAAGCTCATCAGGTGCAGGGAAGTCGTCAGGTGGAGGTGGAAAATCACTTTCTATGTCATAACCACCAGGGTAATAGTCTGTATCGATGGCATTTGGATCTGTGTAGAGGGGAGCTGACTCCTCAACCACTTCATAATTTGGATACTCTTGGATACCTGGCAGCTGAACACTTGGCATCCAGTCTGATGTATCCCAGTGGTAACCTGAAAAGTTAATTTAGAAAAAAGAAACGAAGTATTACTATCTTGTATTCCAGTCAGTCTGACCTGAGAATACACTGAATACATGTATTAAGACAAGGCAATCACTGTGATTAGGACACTACTTGTTAATCAGAGAGCAGTTTGCCCTGGGTCCACAAAAAACATTCAACACAACACAACTTTACATTATGCCATGCATTAGACAGTGCATTATTCACACTTCAACTTTTACATTTTCTCAGACATTGCACCCAACATGGGAAAAGCTGTAGTCACCTATGGACTGTGCTGTCACAATGGTTCACTGCATAGCAAAGAATCAACTGCCTCCCTGCTGCAGCTAAATTCTTTATCAATTGTTGTTGAGTACTTAGTTAGGGTGAAAACAATATTCTGTTTTTCTTAAGAACATATTTAGTATAGATAACCCATGACTTTTTACATAAATAAATTAATTTCTAATTGGTAAAGTATTCAGACCATTAAAAGTGACTTTACCTCTTAAGTGAGTTATATAGTTGATTTTACAAAATGCTGTTAGCTCTACAGTAACTGTCACACCTCTGATAAAAATCTCTGACTATTAGTAAAGGCATTCCACATTCAAATACAAGAACAAAACCAGGAAAATCAAGCTTATCATGCATAAAAGACTGAACTTGATCCCCTCTTGCAAACTGCCCTTGCAAAGTTTGTATTTGTCTGCTGGAAACTAGATGTAAGCCTAATCTCATTAAAAACCAATAATTTCTTTCATCTGAACACCAATAAAGAAAATAATACACAATTGTAATATAGTGCAAATCTAGTAAAGAGGACAAATGCACAGCAAGCAACTGATAGTAAGTCTGTGTTAAAATCAAATATTAAAAGAAATATTTTGGTGAACATCAATGAACTGCATGCAGAAGTCACCTCTTGAATTGCTGAGGTCAGGAACAGCAAAAGATTCTTTAGATGGCAAAATGAGAAGAAAAAAGGAGAAAACATCTGTAGTTAGGAATCAAATAGTAGAACCAATATGAATGACAAACAGTGACTTTCACTATAATGTTCATGCTGCTTTTGTCCAGTTTACTTAGCAAAACTAAAGTTGGCTTTTGTTTTTTTCTCCTGGACTCCTTATTCGTTAAGACTTGAACTGCAGGACAGCTACTGAGTTCATGTACAGCCCATCTGGGACATGGCTGTGTGGTGGCAAAATCTGCAGTCTGTAGTTTGCTGAAATCCTCATATTAATAGATTTAGGACTCCTACTACAAAGGGTAACAAGCCTTGATCTGATTATTTTCTTTCCTTGTATCACCTCTTGTTTTTTTGATACAGCATCTGTTGGGACTTACACTTGCAAGTATCTCATGCAAAGAAAGTAACTCTCCCATTAGTGTCTAGCTTCCATACACAAAGCCCTGGGAAACCTGCATCCCTTTGTACAGCAATTCCAACAACTCACGCTCAGCAGAGTCCTGTGTTACCTGATGAATTTTAAACTTTTCTCTCTTCAGGAATCTACATTCCCTATTCAAATCTGTATGGATGAGCAATGCCTATCATAACAGCAGAATCTTCTCCTAAGAATTCATACTTCCATTTATTCTTGGAAGACATCTATTCTTGGACAGAGGGCGACTCTTCAGTGGGGAGTTCCTTTTTTTTTTTTAAGCTTGCCTAGCCCAGACAAGAAAAATACTGCTCAGACTTATGGAGATACCAGTCTGAGATCTGAGACTCTTAAAACATCTTTGGCCTCATCTCCAGGAGAAGGTTCTGACCACTAATCTCCTTAGAAGAAAGCATTCTTTATTTTTCTAGGGAAACTGACTGCAAAACTAAATCCAATAGGAACACTCTGGTCTTAGGATTTAAAGCACTTTTACCAAGAATGGGAACCTCTTGGTTTTCCTCTACTTCTGAGGCAAAGACTCTTTAACATAAACAAGAACTTGATGTGCCCATCTTTGTATTACAATCTGCTAGACTAGAGCTATATTTCCTCTTGCACTCCGTCTTGTTAATTTGCATTGAGCTACAGTCTGAGGAGCAGTGCAGAGAACACCAGCCTAAAACTATTCTAAGGATGAGATTCAGGCTTCCAGGATACCTGTTGGACAGAAACACCTGGGGAGACTAAAGGTAAAGACCATCTGTCCCAGAACTTGACCTTGCTGAAGGCTTGAGCAAGGATCTCTGCTGCTCGAACCGGCACCCTTCTGAGGGTGCTCAAAAGCAGAACTCTTTACCTAAGATACTTTAAAAGAAGAAATGCTTATTAAAAGTAGAAACTTTAAAGTGTTAAGAAGCAGCTGAGCAGGACATATTCAATGTCTCTATGACTACAAGGCATAAAGTGTTTTTATTTATCTTACAGTGATGCTAGACCACCAAGTAATACTTTCAACTTTGACTCCAGAAACCATAATTTTTAATTTATACCAATTAAAAACTTTAAAAAAATCTGAACACATTATTAAATATTTCCACTGATAGATTTTTGCCTCTTCCAGTTTTGGAATTCTTCCTTTCCCAAGTACTGTGCATTGCAATTTTTTAGCACTGAGGACTACAGTCTATAGGTACATATTAATGAAATATGCTCATGTAATTAGAAGTCTTTGCATTTGTCTACTTTTTTGTGTGTCTGCATAAATTAAATGTAAATTGCACTTCAGATTACAAACCAAAGAGAATCTTTAGCTACTATAATCAATTTCATGCTCTTAAAATGGCTTCATTTTAAATAGGACTTAGTAACAAACGTTAGGTTTCCCAGTCTGTATCAAGAAATAGGGAGCACACACTGTGGATGTTATTTCAGAAGTAACCTCTGCAAACTCATGGTCCTGGAGTGAATTACTTGCCTATTACTGGAACTTAAAGTACTATGTCAATTAAGTCAATTAAGACTCACTGGTACATTTATTACTACTATTATTTTGTAAAGAGTTTGTGTTTTCTAGAATGGTTAATTCTTAGCAGAAATGAAATAAAAGTCCATTGAAAATGTCTGCTTTGCCTCTTTCTAACTTCCAAATATATACTACACACACACAAATAAATGCGTGTGTACATACATATACCCAAACACACCTTTTAGGTACTGTCGTAAGGCTGGATTGTAACAAACTACTTAAACTCAGAGGGATATGCATGCCTATATACTTCAGCTGCATACTAGAAATCAATTTTTTCTGCTTAAGAGACAGATTGATCAGAAGACCAGGCAAGTACGTACTGATACAGACTACTCCGATTCTGCTCAGCTGGACAAGGTAACAACAGATGTGAGTGGGAGAAGAAAAGGAAGAGAAAGCTGCTGCCTTTTCATCTACAGTACACTATGTATTTGCCTTCGATGCTGTCTCAATTCTGCTGGGAGCCTTAGCTCTTACTTTCAGAAGAGAGTAAGCACCGAGATCTTTTTTTGCCAATACTTTTTTTTGCAAAAAAACATACTTTGAAACTGTTTCACAGGGCAGCTGCAGCATACACAAGAAAATATTAATAGATATACAATATAAATATATTATTTGCTAAAACTTTTCAGAAAGTCTAAGTATTTATAATTCACATCTGCTAGGGGTACATTACTAGAAAGCAATACTAGAAGACAAACGTGCATTATTCTGCCAAAGCAGTAAATAAATATGAAAACATGTATATACCTTCTTTTTCCACCGAGTCAACAACAGCATTGACAAGGTGTATTACAGTCACTATGGAAGCTTGTAAAAGGTATAAAAGGAGCAAATTAAAACAAACCTAGAGTTAATATCACTTTAAACACCATACAGATATACAAAAAACACACTGAAAATTGCAGTCCATTACTATTTTATAGAGCAAGATTATTCGTATACATATACATTTACTCTCTATCTAGAAAGCAGTTGCATATAAAAAATAAAATATACCTCTAAATCTCAATTTTGTTCTTGCTTAACATGCAGAAGTACTTGTAACTACTGAAGCAAACTTTGCATGCGGAAAGCTGCTTTGCAAAGTGCTTTAGTTGTGTTAGAATTTCTGAAATGTTGCCTAAACATACTTGTTTGCATAATACTTCATCTACATATTAACAAACCAGACTTTTCTAAAGGCTTGTGTTGAGTAAATTAAGAAGTATTGCATTAGACTTCCCCTTTAAAAATGCAAATTAAATTCCGTTCCCCCACAATAAAAGTTAAAGGAAAGAAATTTTCACTGAAATGAATTACAAGTTGAGAGTATGAAAAATATCTACTCAAAATTTCTGTTGCTGACCTTAAGTTGTGTGTGAACCGTCATATCACAGAAGAAACACCAAATTCAGGGTGTTACATTGTTATTTAAAAACAACAAAAATGAATGTAATTTTTATGTCTTCCCTTTCCCAAGATACTTTTGGTAGGGAGAAGGATTTACTGTTACAGGGTAGGATGAACAAAGCACATGCAATTTGTTTGCATGGCTCAGGGATTAAATTTCAAGATAATAAATTCTGAATCTACCAAAACAGAAGGAAGCAACAGTATCTATGATGCTACAGCTATTTCTCTTAAAATGATGTATTAATGAGTAATCAATACATGACAAGAAATGGGAGTAAGAATATATGAAACATACAGGATGAAGAGGAGGGGAGAACGACATGTACAATACAACACTCAAAATCACATGAGAAAGGTTGCAAGTGGGTATCAGGTCTACTGATAAAATGATGAGGACTGTAAGCATACCATTTTACTTTCACCAATCATTAACACAGATTTTTTTTATGCTGTTAATAAAAAATCACTCTACTTCATTGAGAAGCAGAATGTTCTTTATTCCTAGGCTAAAAGAATTTCAAGTTTTTTTTACCACACAGAGACAAAAGCAGAAATTGGAATAAGGAGTCAAAACACCTTAACTTAGTGAATTAAGTTATGAGACAACCATGGCTTTGTCCAATCAGCATGAAATGTTTCTGAATACATAGATGCATTCATATCAACTGTAAAAGCATCTGTCATCATAATATAAAAATAAAAGACTTCCAATTACTAATAATCAAACCCACAAATATGTATGTTAATTATATTTTGATGGACCAGAGTATATTTTTATTTTTATATTGGCTTTTATTACTGTATGAAATGCTTTTATTCAGTCATTTTAATCATGGTGAAAGCCAAATATACTGTTCTATTATAACAAAATCCCTTTTTGTGCAGCTTCCTTCATTACTAAAGTAATCAAACTTACAAGTAGTCCCTTAAACTCTGCTCTCACTCAGAACTGATCTGATCCATATGGGAGCTGAGGTCGCAGCAAGAAAAAGAGAAGGAAACAAATGAAACTGTAACACCAAAAAGCTTTTTACTGAGAGCTGAACGGCAAAGTGAAAGTTATATTTGTGCAGAGGCCATTGTTTAAATTCACTGTATTCTTGCATAAGGTGATAACTAATGATAACCTAAAAGAGTTTCTCAAATTTTACCACCTTTTTAACACAAGGCTCCAAACACCCTGGGTTGCATTTTCACGGTAATATTCCGACAACAAAATGATTATATATAATTTTAAGGTAAAATATTTAACACAAGGTGTAACATAGGTAAAATACTTCAAAAAATTAACAAATCTGGGTATTAACGTAAGTAAATACAGATATATATTAAATAAGCTACTATTTAATATATATTCAATATATGTAAGTCCTATTGACACTAAGAGATATAGATGCAAAGACAGAACAAATGAACTTAAGTGGCAGTACAGAATGACTGCATTTTACGTACCGTTGTCATCACACGATTCAGACTGGAAGGAGCTGAGAGACTGCACCTCAGACATGCTTTCTCTAGCACTATAAGGATGGGAGGTCTTTTCATCCAGAGGCTTTTTAGAAAGGCAAGGGTCAAGATCTACTACTTTAGCTGAAATAAAAAAAAGTTTCAAGTGAGACGATTAATAGATTGTAGACTAAAGAGTCAGTAAAATTTAAAGCTGAGATCTACACATTTTTACAAAACTTAATACAGCATGAAGCCTGATCACACTCAAACCCCAGTAAAGACATAATGCTTTTTGTACCCTAACAGGCATAGACAGTGTTTGGCACTCATATTAAAATTATACCAGCACATGCATTTAACAGAAAAGAAAGAAAGAATAAGAACATTTCTTACTATCATAGTCAAAATCCCAGCTGGGTTTCTGTATCGAATCACTGTCTGAAGGCGAGTTGGAGGGAGGTGGAGGTGGCAAATTTGGTGCTACACTGCAAACAGCTACAGCTTTTCGGTGACCATGTACAGAATCTGGGTTAAAAGTACTAAACTCTGGGTGCTCAGGGATAGCAGACCCCTCAAAAGAATTCCTGTCAAGGTTGTTCCTGGAGTCACTTGGAATGCTTGGAGTATAGGAAATGGGACGAACAGGAACCTGTGGTGGGATGTCAGAATAGATGTTCTTATTCAATTTTGCATCAAAATATGGTCTTTGCAAGAAGGCTGTTGTAGCTCCCAGTTGCTTGTCTTCAGGTTCTGGCTGATGCTTCTTCTTTCTACTAACTACTTTGCGGCAAACAACAAAAATCACAACTAACAAGAAGATTCCTGCGATGAAAACAATAATCCCAATTACTTCAGCTAAGCTAATGTTCCAAGATGTTGAAACGTATTTATTAAGAACAATGTCTGTGCAGTGTTTTCCTCCAAATCCACGGCTACAGTTGCAGTGATATGAACCATAAGTATTCTCACAAAGGGCTCCATTAAGACATGGGTTTTCGATGCATTCATCAACATCAGTCAGGCACCTATCAGAAACAGAGAAGAACAATATTTGGTTTACATCACTAATCTTTGTTGTAATCTCCTTGTTCTCAACAATTCTGGATATATTTAATATGTGCACTATCAGGCAACACCTGAAATTTCAACCAGTTTGAACTGTGGAACACTACCTACCTTTCTCCACGAAAACCTGCTTCACACTCACAAACAGGTCCATCCAAACTGTCAATACATTTGCCACTGTTTTTACAAGGATTGTCTTTGCAATATGGACCCAGCTGGCACCTGCAAAGCCAAAACAAACAAACAAAAATGCATGAATGACCCATTACCTTACTGCAAGTGAGTATATGGTGTGGGATTCAGGTTGTAACATAAGGGCCATCATTAACATCAACTAACTCCAGGGGGTCTCAAAGTATCAGCTTTAAATAGGAAACAGATAAAAAAGGAAACAGAAACAGTGTTACATTTGTAGCCTGTTCTCTAAGGGATAAAAAAAAAAATAAACATACCTTTGACCTGTGTATTGTCCTCGGCACTGGCAGATAAAATCATCACTGACTGGGATGCAAGTCCCACCATAAAGGCAGGGGTTGGAAGAACATGGGTTGACACTTACATCGCAGTGAGTTCCCATAAACAAAGGTAAACACTTGCAGTAGTAACCTGAAATCAAATACAGTCTTTTTGAAAGACTCACATGGCTTTACTGGATTTGAGACAAAATCCTCCCTGCCCACCTACCTGTTCAAAGACAGAGGATGGGAAACAATACTTTTATTGAAAGATAAAGGGAAGCCTAACAGTAAGGTTTATCTCGAACATGACTGATGGATAACTTTCATTTCTCTCACAAAACTCAAGTTGTCACAATTATTTCAGAATTTTTAAAGGAAGACTCTAAAATAGGCAGTTAAGAGGATGGACCTCGGGTTGTGACACTGAAGATTAAATCCCCATTTTGCCAGATGGACTTTGTCTACTTCATATCCCAAGGAATTGAATTTAGAATACAGGCAGACAACAGCCTTCCTACCTGCTCACCAACCAGCTTTCTACAGCTCTCTGGGAAAGCATAAATTATGCACGAAGTTGTTTTATCCTTCAAAGCAGGGAAGCTGAAAAGCAGTTTTGAAAACTAAAAGCTGAAGAATATAGCACAGCTTACCTCCATTTGACAGTGCATTGCAGATGCCTCCATTCTGACATGGGCTGCTTGAACAACCATCTGTGGTAGTCAGTAAGCATCCAGGGGTAACATCTACAGATTCTTCCATGTGTGCATAATTTTGTGGCTTGCTGTTTAGGGGCAGCTCTTGTCCATTAAGTACAACAGAGTCCATACAGCCTCTGAAACCATTGCTAACCTGAGGACTTCTACCATGTCTTGTACCTTGCTGACGAATATGACCACCAAAAAACACATGATTATCTAGGTTTAGCGTCCTAAGTGTACCAGGAGCAGTACCAGATGCAGTATGCACCCTATCCAAAACAAGTCGTGCATAGTTTCCGTCCACTTCAAGAGATACTGAATGCCACTGACCATCATTTATCTGAATGCTCTGAACAGAGACAATCCCAGGTCCACTGCCACAATCAAATTTATATTGCAGTCTTCCATGGTGAATCTACAGAGGAAAGCCACAACATCAATAAATGGTCTGCATACCTTAATATATACCTGCATATACTTAAAGAGTATAGAATATTGATGCCTATAAAAGTTTATGTTTGCTGGAAAGACGTGGTATTCATAAAAGGCAGTTTAATAACATTGTTTTCCAAACAGTCACAGCAACCGATTCACTTGATATAGTTCTTTTAATTAAAACCTATACTTTGTACACTTTTTTAGTCAGTAAAGAAGTCACAGATCATAATCAAAAAATTACAGTACTTCAATACCTTTCATCTTGTGCTTTAAGTGACTTAGTCTGTATGGACTTCAGTATTATAAGCAAAAAAAATTAAAGTTGTTGCTTTAAAAAGGTGATTAATGAAGTTTTTTTGTTTTTTTTACTTTTAAAACAGTAAAGAAAACAAATTCCTTTTACTCATTTAAAAAATTCTGTACAAGTTTATCACCTAGATGTATCACCCTACATTCAAGGCAACTACCAATTATAAGAATTCTACAGAGATGTTAGGGCTCAATCTTTCAATCTGGCACAAAAATGGTAAGAAGATGCTAGGAAGAAAAGAGGAAATATGCACTGGGAGATTTTAGCATACCTCTAAGATACTGTAGTCTGTTCCTCGAGCATACATAACAACTGCATGAGCAGAATAAGTTCTAAGTCTCATTGTCAGCTTCATTTCCTCTTTGTTCTCAGTTTCCATGAGACGGTATTTTACATAGCTGCTCCCAGTAAATGTCACAGCAGAGCCAGCTGGTGCTTAGCAATACAGAAAAGCATAAAATGTATTAGCACAGGACTGGAATCAAATTTATATTTGGAAAATAATACAAGTTTTTTTAGATTTAATTCCTTACCAGGACACTGTCTAGCTTTGCTGTCTTGGCAAACACAGGTGTATTTTCCTTCCTTTGGATCTCCTAAACATTCGGTACCTTCAGGGCATGGGTTTCCTTCACACACACTATTCACCAGGGGGCATTTCCCTTCTGTAAAACAAAATCCATTATTTCTTTTCTGTTGGTGGTAATGCTGTTTTGTCAAATGGGACTCTTAATTACAGTAGTTGAAAGTAACCCAAATAATATTCCTATCAGACATGAAAGTGAAGTAACAGTTACACAGATTAGACAAATGGCATATAGAGTGGCTGATGTTCATCCCTATCTTGACTACTCAATTTAATTGGTAAAAGTGGGAAACTGATGTGGTTTAAGGTTTACCATTACTATCACTCAGCATAAAACCCAGCATGTAGATATTAAACATGGACAGAGTGAGTTGAGGGGAGCAGGAGAAAAGCATGTCTGTATTTGAGACAGAAAAGGAACGCGCTTTAAATATTTACTTCATATGTGCAAGTTCACTCAGCAATGTTAAGTCTTGATTTTAGAAAGCAATGTTGTTTTCATTGGAGCTAAAGACAAATTAATCTTCTGCTATAAATCTGTATGTTTGTATGTATTTTAATGAATATTCCTATGAATATTCATATCCCGCATCACCCTGTCATTCTCAGTCAAGTTTGGAAGCTGTGTAGGCCACTTCCCTAAGCAGAAAAAAGGAAATATTCAAGGAACTTTTCAAGAACACTTGTGCACACAAGAATGAAAATGGCCATCAATATGGAATAGGGAACAATAAAAAAACTAACTTCTTTCATAAAATCCACAACAAAGGTGTAGCTATAAAAAAATAAAAATCTACTCCCATAAGCTTATATTATGTAAACTCTTAAAACGAGGTAATGAGAAGAATTACTCTTTACTCTGAAAAAAATTAGGCAAATGATGCAGCAAGGATTACAGAACATTTTTAATCTTGTCCTGTAATATAAATTTCCACCCATGAATTATAGCTTTTTAAAAGCAGAACAATCTTTCTAAGGATATGGTTTTCCTTACTGCTTTTCTTACCTTTACAAAGACAAACTGCCGTTCTATGATGTCGGGGAGTGACAAAACTCAACCTGGCTGTGCTGTGTGTTGACATGATGTTCTCATCCACTGTTACTTTTTCTTCACAAAATTTCAAAGGACAATCTAGGCCTGCGCAGAGCTTATGAAACACATCAATTATCCGGACACCTAAAATCTCCTCTAGGTCAGGCACAGATGAGTTTATCTTGTGGAGCAAAATTCTCATTGGGTGGTGAGAGCTACCAGACTTTTCAATATTCAGGAGGACATCAAGGTTTGAAGGAGGTTCAGAAGGCTGCAAACTAACAATCTGGATGTCATTTCTCCTCACGCCCAAGATGTTTCTTAACGCTCTCTGGAAATTGCGCCAGTAATCACCAATAAATTCTTCAGGGGACAGGTTTGCAAAGCGTATTGCAATACTGTGATTTAATATATCTTGTGTGATTTGTCTGATGTGTACAGTAATATCAGCTGCAGTTGTAAATTTTCCATCCGTAACGGTGACATTTAGGAGGTACTGTCCTACATCTAACCTTTTATGGGCTATAAGTTTGCCACCAGTACTGGAAACGGAGAACAAGGATTCCATTTTGGGGTCCAGACTGTATGTCAAAGTATCGTAAACATCTTGGTCAGTTGCATGAATTTTTCCAATGACACCACCTGAATACTCTTCCCCAAAAGCTGTGATAAAGATTTCTAGAGGTAGAATTGCTGGAGAATAAATGCTTTCCTCAATAACTCTAATATCAATGTAAGTCAAAGATGACAATGGTGGTTTTCCATTATCTGCCACCTAAAGGAAAAATGAGGACAGATTCAACATTTTTGCTTTATCTCAAATTCTATTGTAGATATTTGTACTGTATACAGTAGAACTGTATTTTTCTATATAAAAAAAAGTCAATACTGAAAATTTAAAAAGCTTATATAAACAGGCAACAGACAAACGTTTTCACTTCTCTGAAGATTAAAAGGCTACAATGCTCTTATTACCTGAAAATGCCAGGAAGCTACTAACATTGGTAGCAAATACAGAGGAAATGTACAGAGGAAATGTACAGTAGCTGATTTCAGACAGCAGATGGTGCTTGAAGCTTTTTTATATCAAGCATGGAAACATATTACAAACTTGAAATGAGTCATGCACTAGAAATGTACAGCACGCTTCATCACAGTTAGGAGGTGGTCTGGTAGACAAACTAAATGCAGTATGCCAAACAGTACTTCAAAAGGAAAACAACACATGCAGAAAGTTACAACTAATTATGTTGTCTTTCGTGATTTTTGATCATGGAGAGGGAAAAAACCCACCTGTAGTGCTATTTGCTTCAGACAATTAAAGTCATTATCTTTAACAGAATCAGCCTAATTAAATTTTAAAACCCTGTTCTCCACCTCTTTTGGACAAAAATATACACTGTTTTTGTATGAAGACAAAAAAAAAAAAGTAAAAAATGAGAAAGGAGCATTCCTGTGGGTTCACTTGCTTTCTGCTTCTCAGCTCTTGTTTCCCATCTACCTTTTTTCCCAGAGCTCTTTCCCAGTTGCTGAAAGCGACACAGAAGAAATACATAAAGAAGAACTGGAGAGATGTGAAGGTACAGTGGGGATACACAGGGCTCAGAAGGTAGAAGATATTCTGCACTGTTCAAAAGATTTTACAATAATTTTACGGACACTACAATTGCACTTTGAATATCTATGCAGAGAAGCTGCTTTTGATTTCTCATACAGATTTAAGCAAAAAAGGAGTAACTCCAGCACAAGATTATCTGTGGATGTGCATATAATCATGGCATTTCTAAAAGGTAATGCATGTCTCATAAAACTACATGTCTTCATCTGTTAACTCCAAAAGACAGGCATGGCTAGAAACTTGCTCTCTTAGTTACTCAAACATAAATAACAAGAGAAAAAGAGGGAGAGAGGGAGAGAGCACTCAAGTTGGCAAAGTTTTGTTCTGCCTAGATTTCTGCCTGGAAACAAGACAAGGCAGACAGTTTAGCTACCGGAGAAATGCCCAAGAGAAATGAGAAAAGGCTCAAAACAAACAGACAAGCAAAATTATAACAAATGGACAGCAAGTAGGAAAGAAGAACCCTGGGAGAAATGACTTTTCAGTAGTGCAGATATTTAAAAATCTGTTTTGGTTTTAAACTAAAGACTTCAGAGTGTGGCACAAAGGACTGCATGACTCATGGCTGAAGATTTCGCACACTAGTGCAGTGAGACATTCGTTAATGGATAATCTATTTCCTTTGGAGAGAGGGCAAGCAAATGTGAATGGCATGCACATGTAAGGTGACTGCTGGGGAAAAAAACCCAACCTTATTTCTATTACAACCACAAAAATAAAAGTAATGCTCACATTAAGTAAAGTCTTATGGAGATACTGGGTGTGTAGAGTGCATATGGGGGGTTTTATTTGTGTGTCTTTATTGGGTTTTTTTTCCATTTTTTTGGACTTTTTTTCTAATTAATTACATGCCTGTAACTTAACACCATCACTGCCTCAACAATCCATTCAGAAAGCAACTAAGGTGAAAGATGTCAATACTGGAAAGCAGTGAAGGTCACCTAAAAGTGAAAAAAGGGTATCAAGAAATCATATACAGCCATTAACCTGTGATCTGCAAGATGAAAATGCAGAAATTAAACAGAGTGCAAACTTGAGAAAATGCTTCCTACTACCTTTGACAAATATTTGTTTTAAATGAACAGGGGAAGAATATTTTCCCACAAAAGTCATGACTCTGGTGTGTATCATTGGAACTGAAGTCTTGTGATAAGGAAATGCTAGTTTTAGTCTTAGATACCCTCATACTCATGTTTCATAAAATAATAGCAACTAATAGCAGCGTGTCCATTGGAAAAAGGTAGCATAGTGTGAAATGACAAATGGCAATTAAAAGATGGTGACGTATTTCCAGAATTCAGTCAGGAAACTTGTAAATCAACAGATTAGACAGGTCCAAAATACTGAGGTTGCATAGTACAGCACACAAAAAATGCACATTAGTACAGTCTGCTCAAATGATTTACAGTCTCTGAGAAGTCTTTGTTCTAAGTGAGTACATTTGTTTTAAGACACTTTTTTAGCTACTGCATGCCATTAAAATAGCCCTTATTCATTCCCTACAAAAAAGGCACTTTTCAAGTGCTGTGCTAAAGACAAGATAGCTGAAGTAGTGACAGGCTGTTTGCAAGCAGCCTAGAGTTCAGGAAGTAGCTTAGAAATTAAAGAATTGCATGATTCCACCCAGAGGAAGATGTTAGATAGGTGTCTCACATTTAAGAAAAGCCAGGAACATTAGGAAGGGCCAAAGGTGCAGCTAAATCATGAAATGTGACAAAGTCAGTGAAACAGTCTACATAGAAAGACATAATTGCCTGCGAGTGCATTTATAAGAATGTATTTTTTAGGCAAAATAAATAGAAATTAGTTACTGCTTAGAGAAGATTTAAAACAAAACATATGACTCTTGTTCTACACTTATTCCACATACAGGAACCACCACATTGGTGGTTCTTCTTCCATAAACAAAAAAGTGACTTTGAAGGAACAGGCATATCACTACTGAGGAAAAAATGGCTAAAAGAGGAATGATACACCTGCCCCCTTTTTCATCTCAGTTCTTAAACTTTAAAGGAAACTATGTCAGATCTTATACTGATGGCTCCAGGTAACATATTTTAGTGACCCAAACATCTGTGGAAATTTTTTCTTCTTTCCCCAAAGAAAACAGACTATGTATAAATATGTCACAATTATGTCACTGTGGACAGAATTCAGTATACACTGTTGCTTTAAAACTCTGCAAGTGCATGTTTATTCAGAAATTATCTGCAATAGTACATATAGGAATAACTTGGAGATTGAAAGGAATTCCTCATGTAAAAATAAAGGTAAGAATTTTTTAAAAATATGAATCTGGAAATGAAGTTTAAGAATTAAGACTAGCTATTTTTAGCCTACCAATTTTAAGTCCTCTGTTCACAGCTGCTTAACTTATAACTGAATTAAAAAGAATAAAAAATTGGTTTGAAATTTTCTTACACTAGGTTACAAAAAGTATTTGAGAGAACTTTCCTAGGTTAATGTAACCTTGTACATGGTCTGGTCTTTTTGCACAATAGTGGCAAATGTAGTAAATATTATAGCATTTCAGGTAATTTTTTGGGGTTTATGCTGTGTTTTCCACTGTAAGATCCTGAGATCTCAAGCTACTGCAAGTTTCAATGCTACAAAAAAGGTGCACTGACCTGCTTTTCCAAACTTAAAAACCCATGTTTTCAATTGCCATTGGAAAAAAGAATGTGGCACTACAGAAAAATTTTTCAGTACTGTTATGTTGTGCAACTTTCAATATCCCTGTTTCTATAATATGAGTGTAGTCCAGCACACAGCTTCCAGGGTCAAAGCGATAGTGGCAAGAGGAATTCTACAGTGGCAAGAGGAATTCTACAGTCAATAAGTGGGCGGTGGTAGGGATCTATTGCCTGCTGGCTTTTCCTGCATCTGAATCCCGGAAGGCAGAGGGCTTATCAAGACCACTTACCCAGTTAACATTTTACTTACAACTTATTCCTACTGTTAGTTTAATTAAACTTCCCATTGCACCTGTGTAGATTTCCATTTAAACCAACAAACTTTGTCTCTGAAAATGTTACCTCAAGGGACATGCCTTAAATGACTACTTTGCACATCAGGATCTTGTAACAGAAAGACAAGTGGTGGACTGGGAACGAGTGGGAAAAGTTTACTAAATACTTACAATGCAAAACAGCTAGAGGAGGTGCATCCTACCTTAACATGAAGTAAATAGTGATCCCTCACTTTGCGATTCAGTGTAGCACTTGTGGTCAGAACTCCCTGCTGGTTAATCTGAAAAGTGCTCTCTTCATTTCCACTCAGGATGGTAAAGAGAAATGGAGGGCCATTGTGAGAAGAATCCTTGTCTGTCACCACTAGTTGCAGCACACTAAATCCAATAGGCTTATTTTCCTATTAAAACATAATACACATTGCTTTTGTTAAATTGAGGATATAGTCTGATACTGATCTCTTCTTCACAACAGAAAAACCCCCCAGATTTCTGTCAAACCAGCTAATAGGTATTAAGAGAAACCAGAATGACCACATTGTTTAAGAAAAACTACTACCCTCTGAGAATAAAAATAAAAAACAGTAAAAGGAGAAAGGCAATATATTTTAAACTCTGTATTATATTTTTAAAGGTAGTTCAGCCTTGACACTTTACATTTTCCACTTCTGGTCTGAATTTATATTACTGTAGCCTAATTACCAAGTCATCAAAGATTTCAAATTTAGCTAAAACACCTGTTAAGAATAATCCAATGCCTTTGTTGGGAGGATTAAAAAAACACACTACTCCATCTGACCCCTTGTGCCCCTAATTAGTGTTCTGACTACAGTTGTGGCTGCTACAGCTACAGTCCAACTAAAATATGAAATCCTGGCTTTAAAATTTGCATCATAAAACCCCTTCAAGTTTGTATCATGTGGAGGCCTGAGGTTTCACAAACACTTCAAATACTTTGGCTTATCATGTATCTTACACACACATACAAGCTTATCTAACACTTTTAACACCTCTTCTAGAATACTCATGCTATACAGTATTGACTAGATTTTTAAATAAAATATATATTTTAAAAGCAAAAAAAGTAGAGACATTATTTTGAAGTACAACAATAACAAAACGCTATCCTTTCACAGCTGCCAAAACTCCTAATCACAAGCATACTCTTTATTCCAGAAAGAATAAGTCAATTTAGTTATCAGACATTGCAGCTGAAGGTTTTTTCCCCTTTCGGCAAAACAGACAAGGACCACCATTTTAAAATACAAATATTTACATTTGGACACCTAAAGTAATTTGATTTTAATAATAGTTAAGCACATTTCTAACTATGTCCAAATATGTCCATCTCTAATACATGAGGAAATGCACACCAGCATTGGACAACTCATTCTTCTGTGCTACCTTCATACTGGGACAGGCTCATATGACAGAACTATAAAACAAGAGGTCGTCCTTTTTAATTGAGTAAGGGAAATATTACAAACAGTGGCTACATAATCTGCAGTTTTAGGAGATACGTTAATTAACATTCATTTCAAGAAGGACTAACTGGGGAAAAGAAAATACCTTTGACAGCACATAAACATACAAATCTTCGGGGGGTTTATGTTGTTTTTGGTTGGTTTTTTTTTTTTGTTTTGTTTTGGGGGTTATTGATTGTTTGGTTGTTTTGTTGTTCTTGTTAGTTTGTTTTTAAAGCAAGATCCAGGACATCTTACTTGCATACTCTATGTATATTGGGTGAACATTAATCACTTTGTTTTATTTCAGAAAGCTACCTTTACAGATCCTGTACACCATCTCAAACAGAACTGGTATGTTAGGATGACACAGTGCACCAGATAACATTGCCTGATCCTCACTGATCTATTGTACTAGACCAAGTACCAGCAAAAGCAAAAGGACCCAAGGGATTGAGCTAGATAAAGGTCTTAATACAACTCCTTTGTTGCCTTTCATTTATCCTCTATTGAAGAAAGACAAGAAGTACAGACGCTGCCCCTGCTGTCTTTGCTTTAGTAGAGATTTTTGAATCAAACAAGTACATGCCAGACACTTTAGAATCTGGCTCACTGCTACCCTCTTAAGAGGCAAAATAAGTCAAAGGATTGGTATGCAGCATTATGCAATACTACTCCTGTTCTAACTGCTTCTGATCCCAGAGGAGGCCAACAGAAAGTAAGTCTTAACCTATGTGCCATGGTGCACAACACTAGCTTCACAGTAACAGGTACCTAAAAGATCTTTTTGTAAGCAGTAACTCTTAAGATTAAAAAGAAATAATGAAATTATTATGAATTTTAACATCCCTTTATGACACTAAGAATGTTATAATCATAAATGCAATGTATAATATGTATACACATGAGGAACGTGACAAAGAACCGAGAGAGGCTGGAGTCTCCCTCACCGGGGACGTTCAAGAGCATCTGGATGCAATCCTCTGCAGTGTGCTCTAGGATGAACCTGATTGAGCAGGGAGGTTGGACCACGTGACCCACTGAGGTCCCTTCCAACCCGACCCATTCTGTGAACTTGCAATGCAAGTTTCTAAATAATCTGCACAATAAGAACTTTGTAACCCTTAACCGTTATTTGATAAGCAGTCTCACTGGCGATCTCAATTAATTAAAAATACAGAAAAATAGAATGGAAGCATTAGATTTATTGTATCTTGAAACATTTTTCAAGTCACAACAGTCCAATAATATTATTGATTTGACTACTTCATTATCTGTATTTACCTGGATGATAACACTATAGTTTCCTTTTGAGAATACTGGAGGATTATCATTTACATCAGAAACATCAATATTAACCGTGGTTGTATTAAGTCTAGGTGGACTTCCATTATCTGAAGCTTGAACTGTCAAGGTATATCCTGATATCTAAAAAACAATTAAAAAAAATTTCAAACATTCACTAAAGAGCAAAACATAACAAACTCAGCTTTTGTTTTACTGAAGAAATATTTAGCACAAACCCCTAGTAAAGCTTGCCTTCATATATTTAATCCTTTCTCTTCCCCTCTGCTCCCCAAAAATACTGATATAAATAGATGTTTTCAGTTTATGAGAGTTATATTAAATTTGGAACATGAAATGGTAATTTACAAATAGAAAAAAATGTAATTATGTATCGTTAAATTAATCTCAACACCTCAAAAAGCATGAACAACTTACCTTTTCTCTGTCTAGAAGCTTAGTCACTTTTATTTCACCCCTGGTAGGGTCAATTGTAAAAGGATTTCCTTGATTGCCATCTATTATTGTGTAGTGAATGCGGTTGTTAGAAGGTCCGTCAGCATCATCTGCCATAACCTAAGGGACATTACAGTTTCATTTAAAAGAGGTTGAAGTAGACTCTAGCACCTTTCAGATGAACTCATCCTGAAGACGAGCTGTTTTGGTCTAACACATTTCATAGTTTTAAGAGAAATGTCATCCAAATACCAACATCACTTAATTTCCTGGATTTCTTCTGAAAATGAAGTCATATTCTCATGAGGAGAACACAAGTATATCACAAAACATCATCAACTTTCCTGCAGCATCTGAAGTCCCTGGTTCTGAAACTTTTTCAAAGTAAATTTTCAATTCACTCAGCAGCAAACATCTGTTCATTTATGTTCACCTTCAAATTGATACTTATTCCTTCAAGATGGAAAGCATGATCATCATGACAGAGCATTTTTCAAAAAAACCAATACGTACTGTAATTACTGATTGTTCAAGCACAGCGTCTTCACTGATTACTGCAGTGTAAGTGTCTTGGCTAAATACTGGAGTGTTGTCATTGATATCCGTGACATTAATATTCACTGTTACAACATCACTTAATGAAGGTGTGCCTCCATCTGTAGCTTCCACTGTCAAGTAGTACTCATGAGAACTTTCATAATCCAAGCTCTCAATGATAAAAATAGCTCCTAGGGAAGAAGAAGAAGAAAAAAAGCCTCACACAAACTCCGCTCTTGCTGTAGTATTATGTATTGCAGCCTTTGAATTTGGCCTGACACATAGTCAGCTTTTTCAAGGCTTGGATTTGTCACTGTGAAGCTGGAGCTATACAGTGAAATGATCACACTTTACATGTATAAGTAAAAAGCTGAGAAGTTTCTCAGACACACAGTTTAAAAACACCTGCCTTACATTTTGTAATATTAGTTTTTAAATTACTAGTTAAGATGGTGCAGTCCCTAATATACACATTGATTTGCTGCTGGAAGAGTTTTTCTGGAACTTTTTTCCTACTTTCAAATATCTGAAGGTTATCTGGCAAAGTAGTTCTATATTATAGTACCAGCATGCACACTGAAAAAGGCAGCTGAAAGAATTATAATTTCAATTACAGTACTACAATTAACTACTATGAACTTCTGAGTAGAAATCTTATTAAAAAGAAACAAACAAACCAACCAACCTAACAAGCTTTACCAGAAATTAGCAGTAGAAAAAGAACTGTAAATGAAAACAAAACTAGAACTGATGTATATATTGATTTTTAACAAAGAATTGTCATTAATAAGGAAAAATTCTCTACAGAACCTAAATAGTTTCTGAGATTAAATCTAGCTATCAGGCAGGCCTAAAATCTCCACTGTCATTCTGGGTATATGGTTGAACAGAATACTCCAACCTCTTTAATGCTGTATCAAACTCCTTTAGGATTACTGTCTTTGTGGACCAATGACTAGTTTTCCCAATCAATTTAATTTCTGATCCTTCTTTTACCAAGTCTGGCCATTCATTCTGATTATATAATTATATTTTCTTTTGTGGAAAGACTATTTTACTTCTATCACTACAGATCTATGTCTTTCCACCCCCTCTGCTCCCAGGGTGGGGCGTATTCCAGTTAGGAAACCCTTACTCTTGCCAGCTAAGTGAATCTTATCTTCTGCTGGCGAAATGGGTGAAAAGACAGTAGCTGCGACTTTACAGCCAGGATGGCGCACACAAATTATACATAACCTATTTGGTTGAACTAATGCAGAACACACTATAGTATTGTGCTTGATTAGCCTAAAGTATAGTCACAGCTGTAATCTGTTACCTGTTGTTGAATCGATGCTGAATTTTCCATGTTCATTCCCACTGACTATTGAGTATGTGATTTCAGCATTGGCTTCAATGTCCCTGCTTGCAGCGTAGATCTGGAGAACTTCAGTGCCAACCAAAATGTCCTCTGATACACTTGCACTATATTCCCTATACTCAAATACAGGTGGATTATCATTTATATCCAAAACAGAAACTATAAGACTACTTGTTGAAGATAGTCTTCTAGGTAAACCTTCATCTGTAGCCTTTAAAGTTAGTGTGTACACAGCCTGTAATTCCCGATCCAAAGGCTTCTCCAAATGAATGATTCCAGAGAATTCATCAATAGAGAACTGGCCCTCTGCAGAGTTCACCAGTGAATACAGGATTTTACGGTTCAAGCCTGCATTTTGAAAACAATTTCAAGTACAAAGCAGCTGTTAAAACACATCAGCATAATTGTTCTTACAGCTACAGAAATAAACCATGCCTGCTAAATATTATCATTCATGTTAAAAGTAAATTTTAGCATGAGTTAAAGGCTCTTGTGAAGGGTAGAATAACTAAAAAAAAAAAAATAAAAATTAAGCTAACACTTCATTGCACTGATCTTCTGTCACAGAGAAAATATGAAGCATGGTTCTGCTTCAGTCACAGTACTAGCTAATATGAAACAATTATTAATACTTAATAATAATAATTAATGCTAATACTTACTGCTAATAATTAATACTAATACTTAATTAGTATTAATACTTAATAATTACAAAATTAATTATAACTTTAGAACAACAGGATCTGCTTAGCAGGCTTGAAATAACAGAGGAGGATATGGGAGAGTTAGGTTGCATCAAATAACTAGACTCAGTACCAGTAAGTTATCTAAGAATCATGCCCCAAAATTACCAGGAACATCATTTCTGGCAACCTTTCTGTATAAAACAAACAAGCAAGCAAATTATAGGTTTTGAGACAAAGTATTTCAGGCCTCCTGAAAGCTTCAAAGACTAGTGAAGTGTGAAAACATCTGTCTGTTACCTTCCAAATGAGCAACCTAGCTTTATCAGAGCTCAAAGCAGGTCGGCTGTTTCACAGGACTGAGGCAACTTTTCATTAATATAATTTGATTAATAAACTGATGATATATGGAAGTCATACACTTTAAAAAATAGTTTATGCTGCTGCATTTCTTACAACAAAGCCTATGAACAAACTCCTTCTAATGTCGTTTTCAGTTCATGTTCACTTAAATACTTGTAACTGAATAATGAATATAAAGAGACAGCAAAAATCTTAACAGTGTCATACACAGAAAGCTACAAGTGTTCTCTTTATGGTATGAACATCGATGGCTAGCCTGAGAAGCATACATTCAAAAATCTATGAATGCACATTTACATGAACAGACATGGCTTGGTAGTCCTTTTACTTGCATCAGAAGAAAAAGGATGAACCTAAGCCATCATAATATCTCACCACACTAAAAAATATCTTACATGTTGTCCCTCTCCCCTCTCTTCCTTTTTGCAGATACACAAAAGGGATGTCTTCCAAGCTACTCACACATGGAAGTCAGGTGTTACATGATTTAGTAGACCTAAATATATCTTTCAGGAGTCTAATCCTGAGTGGTATTGAACATCTGTCAGTTCCAGTGAAACACTTGACACCTCTCAGGATAAGACTAAATAAACATTACTATAACTTTGAGACCATGACAAAAGTATTGGTCAAAGAATGCGTACCTGCATCTGCATCTGTTGCCTGAACTCTTGTCAAAAGGGTTTTAGGCTCTGTGTTTTCAAATACTGTAATGGAGTAAGTATCAGCTGTAAACTCTGGGGCATTATCATTCACATCTTCCAGAGTCAGAATAATATTAGCTTGGCAGAATCTTCCTCCTCCATCTGTGGCTTTCACTATAAGATGATAAACTGCTTGCTGCTCACGATCAAGTGCCATTAATGTTTTCAGTTCACCTACAAACAGAAAAATATGTGTAAGTTGAAGTAAGTTGCAAGACTTCAAGTACCCTAACCTGTTTTCCCCTAAAATCAGAAAAACTAAAAACCAATTTTCTTCTTTACAGTAATTTCATCAGTGCCTAAGTCAATAGCTGTACTGCACTAATGAGCTCCACTTTGGCCAAAGCATGCAAGTGATCTACCTTTTCAACTTGAAAAGATTAAACACTAAAATCCTCTCTTTTCTTTATCTCCAATGCTGCTCTTGAAACAGAAACGTAACAGCTAACGTAAAATTATCTGATGGTGCAAAAAGAGAAAGAATGTGTATGCACGCACAAATCCATTTGTATTTGTGCAAAGACAATGAAAATATTACAACTCTGTCTTTAAAAAAATGCAAGGTTAAATCCATGCCTGGTTTTATTCCTTCCACAGCTATTGATGCTTCCTCCTTAACATTCACTGAATAAACAGAGCTATTGACACTATCAGATATAACCTGCTACTACAGACAAACATGTAGAAGTCTTAGCACATACCTTCTTTCCAAAGTGACAGAAAAAATGAGAAGCAATATGTGTAGTCATTGTCTCCTTTTAAGCAACTCAAAAAAGTATTATGAAATACTGTTTAAGAGTATTCTAGCCCTATCAATTCTGAATTTATGTGACAATATACTAGCACATCACACAGGTGACATTTAAAGTAAAAAAAAAATCCAAACCCACGAAGTAAGGTCCTTCTCATTTACTCTGTCACTGAAGTATTCTAATCTCTGTATTTCCATTATATCTTTGTATTTCTATTATTTCATTTTTTCTATATTGTTTACTACTCCCTTCCTACTGCTTGTCTCCTGCAGCCTGCACAGTATAGGATTTTGGCATCGGCTGTGACCTATACTATAACCCTGAACACACAAATGCCATGAAAACCAAAATCAAGCAAGTTAAAAGTTAATTTTATTTATATAATACTTCCAATAAAACTGGAGGCACTTTTGGTGTTTACTATGGAAAGAAAATTTGTTGCTCCTCAAATTTAACATCTCATCCGATTTAATACACCAAAACAATTGATGGCAAAGATAGTTTCAGTAATAAACCTTTATATCTACTACTACTACAATGAATATAAAAAGAACAAATTTTATAGCCTACTTTTATTCCACTCACTTCAGCATGGAAGTTTCTGGCTTTCAGGCAATTACCCTGTTTACTCTTTAGTTCCTCATCTATTAAAATACTTGCCTTTTGCCTGACTTCTATTCAGTATGTTATTAGTATTTGTGTAGTAGAAACTCACACTTTAAACAGCTGTACAATAAAGCAACTCTTAGAAGAAAGTTTAAGTACTGACATTTATGTATGTCTAACTGTAATAGTAAAACATTTTATAAAATGAGGTGATGACTGGCATCTTGTATAGTGTATAAAGTATTATTACCTGTGTCTGGAGTGAGTCTGAATTTTTCTGCTCCTGTACCATGCAGTGTGTAAGTAATTTCTGCATTGGAACGAATATCTGCGTCTGTAGCAGATACCTGCATTATCAGTTTGCCAGGAAGGGCATCCTCAGGAACGGAATCAGTGTATGAAGTCTGCAAGATTTTAAAGTTACATTGGGATTTAACATATGAAGTAAGCAGAGCTTGGAAAGGTAAGGGGAAGAAGGAATGGCAGAGGAAATAATACTCTTTTTGAATGTTTGGTAACATACAAAGTGAACCAGAGGATGAAATAACTGAAAATTAAAAGAACTTATGATTTTCTAATTAATTGCTTTCCTTTTATTAGATTATTCAGAAAGGTATTTAATACTGCAACTACAAGGGACTCTTGAACATCACTGCATAGCTAAGAACTCTAAACACTTGTAAATGATTTAATAATAATTAAATGCATTCCCAAAATAGGAGTTATAAATTTTTCTTAATTTCATTTTTTCTTCTTTTGGTGGATCATCTTTTTTAGGCCTGACTCAATCTACAAGAAATTGATATCTACCTTTCTTGTAGTGACACAAAAGCTTCTAGATAAAATAAAAAAAAAGGATTTAGAATTTAAAGGCACTAAGCAACCCTACAGCTCAACCATCTCATGAATGTACATTAAATTAGAAATACTGAGCCTTAAAACACCAATATTAACAAAGGGAAAAAGAAGAAAAAAAAGCTAAAAATCCTGACTTGGCAGTCTGGATATAACCAGCATGAATATCAATTAAGAAAAGAAACACAGTGTTCACTGTATACTTGTTCTTCCTAGTAAAAGGTAAGATTTTCACCTGGTAATATAAAATATGTGTTCAACTACGGAAAGTCCAAATGTGCTAAAGTAAAAAAAAACCAAAATAAATAACAAAACAAACAAACAAAAAAAACCCCAAAACCAAACACCCCCCCCCGCCAAAAACCAAAAAGCTGGGCTTCCTTGTAAGGCAATTACACATATTGCAAGGGCCACCTTTCTGGATTTTTCCATTTCTAATTTTTCATGTCCAGTTTTGCAGACTATCAAATCCGGTAAGACAGACAGCTTTGAAATAAGAAACCATTTATGGATTACAGATTTTTGGTGCTGCTGAGTGCACTGCAAGATAATGTTCCAGTTTTTTCGACTCTTTTATCACAGGAAATACACACATGTATCAACTAAGTGATGCTATACAGCCCCCTTTGAGACCTTGCTTCTTTCATAAAATAGAGCATATAAACTATCATGGCTGCAGCTTAAAACAATTCCTTTGGGAAAAGCATGCATTAACACAGGAGGAATGTACTACAGTTACCCTTATATTCTTGACATACCCACTGAGTGTCAAAATTCCATCAATGAATTGTTTTTGGATATTTAAAACACATGTCCATGAAGTATCTTTTTTTGATGTCATTCTATCTTAATAGTTAAAATTTTTGTTACTGGTTTAAAAGGAATAGCTATTTGTCAGTATCCTGAGAAGCAATTTCAGAGGAAATGTAGATTTTATGTATTCAAGCAGTTGGACACAAAGGCAAGACTCTGCCTACCTTTTCACAAACAGGGCTATTATCATTAGCATCAAGGACTTTAACCTCCACCACAGCTTTTGTTGCAAAGGTCCCATCAGTAGCTGTAATATTTAGAAGATAATTATCCTTTTCTTCCCTGTCCAGAGGCTTTTTCACATAGACCTTCCATTCATTCTGTATATTTTCAATAGCAAACTGTCCCAAAGGATCACCTCCTGAAATATGAAAAGAAATATTTATTTAAAGACAAAACACTACTGCTACTGTAACTTTATCAAAATTAAGCTATAGTCAAAAAGAAAAAAAGTGAATGCAAATAAGCACCTGCTCTCTGTGGCTTTACAGAGAAATAGCTTCATTTCCCAGGTAAAAATTGTCAGTAGATGGTCATACAACAAATTTAACTATGGCCAACAGAATCATAAAAATCAATACAGAAATTCATGTAGCATTATGGAAAACATCATATCAAGACAAATACTAAGTAAAAACAATAAAATACTCAATTGGAAATTAATAGCCTATTATTTTGTGAAAATTCTTTAATTTGTTCTTTAACTACAACACTAGTCTAAGTATATTTTTAAAATAAAATTTGAGATATAAGTAAACAATAAACACAGGAAAGCATTTTAAGCGAGGCATACATGAAACAAAGCCGAGACCTGCTTTTTAAACCTAATTTTTCCACTGAAGTTTATAATATGCATACCAAGACACACATTCTCTCTTTGCAGCTCTATGGTTTCAAATACTTGCAAATCATTTCAAGATTAAGTTATATCGCAGACTATTCCAAGACCATTCAAATGATTATTCTGACATTACCCCAAAATATTTACCTGTAATGTAATAAAAGACTTGTCTATTGGTTTCTTCTGTGTCAGCATCAGTTGTACTCAGTATGGCAATCACCCCACCAGGAGGGTCATCCTCACTGACTGTTCCTTTATATATCTCCGCAGTAAATCGTGGAGGATTGTCATTCACATCCGTAACAGTAACTTCAACTACAGCCATAGAAGACAGTTGAATTTTTTCACCCCGGTCAGATGCAACCACTGTGATTTTGTATTTGTCTCGTTTCTCATGATCAAGTTCTTTAAGAGTAGTAATCCAGCCAGTCTCCATGTTTATGGCAAAAGACTCTATAACATCCAGCTCTTGAGAAGGATCCAAGCTGTAAGTAACCTGCCCATTGAGTCCTGAATCTAAGTCAGTTCCTTTAACCTGTATGACTCTTGTTCCAGCTGGTGTGTTTTCTACGATGAATGCTTCATATGGATTGGACTCCAAAATGGGTTTGTTATCATTTGCATCTTTTACCTGAATGCTTACCTCTACTGAGGAAACAACATTATAATCTTCATTTGGGTACTGTGCTCGAACTGAGAACTGGTACCATTTAGTTGTTTCATGATCAAGATTCTTCTCAAGTTTCAACTCTCCAGTTTGTCGGTCAATCACAAAAAAGTCATCTCTGTTGCTTTCAGGAGTGTTCCCTTTAATCAGACTATATACTAAAGTCTGATTATGCTCTGCTTTGATAACATCTATCACAGTCCCAATTGGAATGTCTTCAGAAACTGTGTAAGAATAAAATGGTTCTGAAAATTTTGGAGGAGGCACTTCTGGTGGGAGTATTCTAGCATAGACAGGAACAACTGACTCTTTTTGGGGGGATCCACCATCAATTGCTCTAACAAGGAAAGTAAGAAACTCATTCTCCAAACCAATTAAGCTTTCTTTTGTAGTAATTATACCAGACAATGAATCTATTTCTAAATTCTCTCTTACATTTTCAGACTCTGCTTCAATAGCATATGTGATGTCTGCATTCGTACCCTCATCAGCATCGGATGCCCAGACTTTAATGACAGAAGTACCCCGTGGAACATCAGATCCAATATTTACTTTATACTCTGTGGCTCGAAATTGAGGAGCATTATCATTGTCATCTGTAAGTATTACATTAACAGTACAGAAAGCAACTTTTCCTCCTGAATCTTTGGCCATTAAACTAATGGCAATTACTTTTTCCACTTGTGTTTCACGGTCAAGCTTTTCAGAGGTAAATATCTGCCCTCTCTCATTTGTATAAAATCTGTCTTTGGCAAAGTCATTCACAATATGGTAAGTGATGTGGCCATGTGTACCAGAATCTTCATCTGTTGCTTTAACTTCAGTCACCAATGTATGCAATGGAGCATTTTCAGCTAGTTCAACTTCATATTCATTCTGGCTGAAAACAGGACTGTGCATATTGGCACTGGTCACAGTTATATGAACTTGGGCTGAGCTTCTGAAGACCCCATCAGAAACAGACACATTAAGATTATAATGTGACTTTAGTGTTGGTCTGCGTAGGTTTGAGATGGTAATAATGCCAGTTTTACTATTAATTACAAAATTCTTCTCATCATTGCCTGTCAGAATGGAGTATTCCAGCTTGTCAACATCCGAACTATCTGCATCTGAGGCTTGCACACATGTCACAAAATGCCCTCGAGGTGCCAGTTCACTAATTTTAGTTTCATAAAGCAACTGGCTAAAGAGAGGAGGGTTATCATTGAGATCGGTTACATCAACAGTTACAACGACATCAGTGCTCAAGGGCAGCATGCCACCATCTATGGCCCTTATTAGTAACTTGTGTTGTTTGAGTTGTTCATAGTCCAAAGTTCTTGCTGTAAGAATGAGTCCAGTGCTGCTGTCTATGTGAAAGTAGTCATGACTTTCACTATTATCCTCAACCAAGTGATAGGAAATCCCCCTATTGTTTCCGGAATCACTGTCTGTAGCACTCACTTTTACAACAGATGTTCCAACAACAGATGCTTCAGAAAGTGTTACAGTGTAAGATTGCTCCATAAACACAGGAGGGTTATCATTGATGTCTTCCACTATTATGTCTACAAACACATCAGCATGTGCCCCAGTTAGGGAGTCTGTTGCTCTAACACTAAGTTTATAGGCTGGATGAGACTCAAAATCAAGTGGGGCAACAACATTTATAACTCCAGTGTTGAAGTTGATAGTGAACTGATTGAAAGGATCTCCACCTGTGATGCTGTAAAACACCTTCAGTCCTTCTGGGCTGTTTGCTTGTACATGTACCACAGGACTATGGAGCTGAATGTTTTCTGGTATCTCTGCACTGTAGAAAGGCTTTTCAAACACTGGCATAGCTTTACTCATAACTGTAATTGGGACTATAACTTCAGCAGAGAAAGCAGGCTCTCCTCCATCTTTTGCCACTACAGTGACCAGATATTCTTTATTTAGTGTGTCTGGTTCAAATTTCTTCTTCAGTGAGATTTCACCAGAGGGATCAATTTGGAAATGGTCATGATCTTCTTTGAGATAGTAATGCACCTCTCCATTTCTGCCTGTATCTTTATCTACTGCAGTGACACGTTGAATAACATGGCCTGCTTCAGAGTCTACTTTAACAACAGCATAATATGGAAGATTGACAAAAAATGGAGCGTTATCATTTACATCTTCCACTGTGACTTTAACTACAATGTGTGCAACAACTGATGGTTTATTTTCCCCTGTCACTTCTATGACCACATCAAAAGATTCTTGCTGTTCACGATCAAATGGTATTCCTGTTGTTGAAAGGACTCCTGAAGTTGGGCTTACTTTAAATCTGCTGTCTGGATTTAGAATATGGTAAAACAAAGGCTCATTTATTTGATTCCCTATAGCAGTAACAACAGCTATTGTTTTTGCCTCTGTGGAATTCTCCTGCACTGTTGCAGAGTAAGAACTACGTGTGAACTTCAGCTGGTTTGCTTTGGTTTCTTTCACATTAATTTTTACAGATGCAGTGCTTGCAAATCTGCCATCAGATGCTCTCACTGTTAATTCGTATCTGCTTCTTAACTGAGTTGTATTTTGTACTGTTATATCTCCAGTCTTAGAGTTTATTGAAAATTTTTCTCCAATGTTGCCTTCAATAATGGAATAAATTAATTGGGAAAAAATGCCCGAATCAGCATCAGTGGCATTTACACTGATGACTTTCACGCCTTTGTAGGTTGGAACCAGAATGGATGTCTCATATAACTCTCGCGAAAACACAGGAGGGCAATCATTGATGTCAATTACATAAATAGTAACATTAGCTGCATATTCTGCATATAGACGTGGTGTCCCCATATCATGTACTTGCACTGAGAAGTGGAAAATATTTGTCTCCTCATAGTCCAGACTCATTACTGTCCGAATGGCACCAGTGCTGGAATCAATGGTAAAATACTTGCGGACAGATGGTTCAACAATTTGATAAACAAGCAAAGCATTAGATTCTTTATCAGCATCTGTAGCTCGAATTACTAATGGGATATTCTTGTCAGTAAGAACCACACTGTTAATTGAAGCTGATTCACTGATGAGTCCTGTATATTCATCCTGCATAAAAATCGGTGTATTGTCATTCTCATCCCGAAGATGTACCAAAACTGTTGCATTAGTGGACAAGCCAGCCATGTTTGTTCCTTGCACAGTTAGAGTGTAAAAAGGCAAAGTTTCAAAATCAAGTGTCTTCTGAGAAACAATGACACCTGAGTTGGGGTTGATAGCAAAGGCATCATCTGTATTACCATCTTTTATTTCATAAACCACAGAAGATTGACTGTATGCTGTAACCATTCCAACAAAACTACCAGTGCTGGCACTTTCACTGATTTCTGTAGAATATTCTTTGGCTGTGAATTTTGGTGAGGCATTATCAGAAACTGTAACAAATATGTGCACAGAGGTTACTTCACTCATTGGAGGATCTCCTTTGTCTGTAGCTTTTACCATCAGGTTGTATTCTTCCTGGTTACTACGATCTAATTCCTTTGCAACTTTAATCATGCCGAAAATGGGATCAATAAGGAAGGAATTTCCAATATTCCCTGTGAAGAAAGAGAAAAGCAATTAAGAAAGAGGTGTACAGAATTTAAAGGATGACTGCTTATTTAGCTCTATACCTCAAAGAGACATAGATAGAACACAGAGTTTTTCTGACAAACATTTGCTAGCCTCTCTGGAAAGTCTTCTGTAATCAAGAGTTAGCAGTGGAAATATTGCATAAAATATAGTTAGCAAAGCCTTGAAAATAAATGCTAAAATTTTGGTTTAGCCAACTTAACTACCTACTGTAGTTGAAAGAAAGTTCCATTCAGAAGTTAACATCAGTGGAATAAAAGGTACATTTTATAATCTAAAACTATACTGTTTTGAAAAGAAAAAAAATAAGGATTTTAATGAATTAACACTGTTTATGCAAGTACTGTTTAAATCACTACTTCAAAAATAATCTTTTTGAATTGGACCAATAGTTATCTCTCTCTTAACTTCCTACTTATACACAGAGAACTTATTTGCTGTGATAGTATTAGAAGAAAAATAATACCTCCTGAGAAAAACCAGCTGCCATTTGACATACATTTGTTTGCTTCATATTTTCAAATATATAAATTAATTGTATGTAATATTTGGTTCATGTACTAAATATGGCAAGATTTAACCTTTTACTTCCCTAAAAAATCACATTACTAAAGCCACTTTCTCAGCATAGAAAAAATTCACTAAGAACTTCTGAGTTATGTACATAAGTAGGTAAGATTTTGTGTTTGGTTTTCTGTTTTTTTTTTTTTTTTTGGTGGGGACTTTTAAAAACAGTGGATTTNGAGACTATTAAACACAGTGGCATTCTTAGAATATCCCATTACAAATCTAAGCAGCTATGACAAGTATTTAAGGAATGCTCGTTCCATATCCTTAGAACACACTGTCATATTTTTAGAAATAACAGAAAACAAATATGTATTTTAAGCAACTTATGAGACACTTAAATACACAAATTCTTTTCAGAGAATCATAAACAGAGCTTTGTTTTAATACAATTTTTAAGTACGTTTTCATATCAAAACAACACTTTGGGGAAGAAAAGGAAAATATTTACAGTAAACAATTCCTATCCTTTACAAAGCATTTGTGCATATCACTTTGCATGCAACAGTAACTGAATAACTTTTTACCTGTTGTTCTCTTTTATATAGTTTCTTATGCTTGCTACTAGGATTTTTATTTTAAATTATTTTCTACCTTGAAAGTAGTACTGCACAATAAATAACGTTTTCCCCAGTCATACTGTCTACATAGCTCAGGACCTTGTATCCAGATTTAAATCTTGTATCCAGATTTAATGGACTGAACCAAAACACACTTCTCTCTGGTAAGTGAACTCACTGAATGTCAATTCTGTTTTCATATTATTCAAAACTGCCATCATTTGAATCACATTGTTCTAGACAAGTTCAAGACGATACTCTGATGTTAAAAATAAGCAGACATACCTAATGCTCTTTTCTGGCCTGCAATCTGAAAGGAGTCTTAATGCCAAATTGATCAGAATGGCAGTCCCATTACCTAAAATCAGTCAGTGGGAACCATGGAAAGCAAGCCCTTCCTTGATACATCTACCAGAAAGATTAACTTAAAAACTGGGATTATCCAGGGATTAAGTATATGGATATTTTAAAGTTATTTTTGAGCTCCTTACTTTCGCATTATACTAAACATTAAAAGCACCTGTTTCAGGCTCTTACTCTTTTCATCAAATCCTTGCTTTGCCTATGTCACAAAAAATATGACTTAACATTAGCAAAATAGAATGCATTTTTTAGACCTGAATTTAATGCTTCTGTCATTTCTAAAGAACACACCCCTTTTAAGGGTTAAAAGATACCTTTTTCTTCTCCTACTACTACAGTGTTCCAAATATACCTACAGGGTAACATAAATAGCTAAGGGATTGAGATGAATATTTGTAGTTTTCTTTTAAATGCTGTAAGGCTGTATCTTCAATACATGTCTCAGAATATGACACTTAATCCTGCACTGTCCCATTTTTATAAAGCCTTGTTTTCACGTCTACCGTTGAAACAAAGTATCAGCAGGCACTGTTTCAAAATAAACTGAAGATGTAAGAAAGTCAATATACCTGATTCAATAGAGTACATAATTTCTGCATTTTTTCCTTTGTCCTTATCTAATGCTGTAACCTGGAGTACTGCTGATCCAATAGCTGCTGACTCATACACCCGTCCTTCATAGGCAGAGCTGGTGAACCATGGAGCGTGATCATTTGTATCACTAACATTAATGACGATTCTGGCATAGTTGCGCTTCACAGGAACATCTTGATCTCGAACCTGCAACAGTTAGCATATTACTAGTAATTGGCAGTGTTACTTAAGCAGTTCATTAAATATGAGTAACAATTCAAGGTTCAATCTGTTCCAGTCACAGGGTCAAAGACTGCATACAAATTAAACATACTAATAAATGTTTGAATTACGGGGACAAAAGACATTAAAAAGTATCTGTTTGTCATTGACAACAGAAGAAGTCTGGTGTTTATTTACCATTATTGTAAGAATATGCTGGTTCATGGTCTCATGATCCAGTTTTTCTGATGTATACAGAGAGCCAGTTGCAGGGTCCAGACGAAACTTTTTAAGACTAATGGGATCAGTGCTGCCTTGCATCGTATAAATCAGTTTATTCTTCTCATCTCTGTCTGTGGCACTGACTTGCAGAATTTCTGTCTCTGGTATGGTATCTTCAGGTATAACAACTTCATATTTTGAAGCAGAAAACTGAGGCCTGTGATTATTTGTGTCTATAACTTTGATGTACACCTGAAATGATATAATGGGAAGGGGAAAGCATGGATGATATTTGGTAAACAGAGATGAAAGGACAATATTTCATTAAAAATCAGACCATAATACTGAAATAATTCCACCAGAAAACAATTTTATTTTTCTGGAAGCAGGAAAGATCCAAGAGGTGTAGAGAAGACTCTTACTAAACTCAAATCTGCCTCACCTTCCCCAAAGTCAAACCAGAAAACTCTACAACCAGAAATGTCTTAGGTAAGATATCTTAAAGGGAATGATTTTATCTAAAGCAAGATGAAAAGCAATTCCTTGGTAATTTTGGAATTAAAAAACCCATAAATTCTCAAAATAGATCCTAGAGTGGGTAAAAATCTTTTTGGTGCAAATTTAGAATTTTAAGCAATGTTTTTTCAAGGCAGTGGATGCATAATACTCCTTCTTGCCCTCATGCAAAAATGATCCTCTTTCAGCTCCTTACATTTCCAAGCCCAAGCAAGAATACAAAAGTGGTGGAATTCCCACAAAAGTATCTTATTTCAAAGAACAGGTATTGTTTACTCTTCTCCAGCAATGTAGCACAATCTCAGCATAGCTCACGGGTCCCTGAAGTTACAGTTATATTAACTTGGATGCTTTAAATTGCTTTCTTCTGCAGAAGTTTATCTGGCTTCACCTATGTGCCACACTGGCAATGCTCTCTTTTTCTGAATAATAATGTAGACTGGAACCACACAAGATCCCTGCATACCCATTTGCCTTTCACAGCATCAAATTTTTGTACAGAAAGTGTAAGACAGACAGCCACCACCCTGCTCCTTCAACAGTGATAACATCAAATGAATAACTGTAATGCAGAGGAGTGGGAAAGTAGACAGCAAAGCTCCAGCAACACACAGCTAAGTCCAAGTTCTTTATGTGCTGCATATACAGCTATGCTTTTAACCATCCAGATATTAGGTGCCTTGTATAAATTTGTTAAGGGTTACCAACAAGGATTTATGATATCATAAGTGCGTTAAATTTATCTTTGAAGATACTTTTTGCTTTCAACTGGTAACTGGTGGAGTCTACAGATGTAATTTAGACAAGGTACCAATATGCATGCAGTAGAAAACTAGAGGAGATGAATCCTGATGGTGGTAAATAATTAGGAAATACCATACCTCTTGCTATAGGAAGAGGTACCCTCACAAAACTAGTGTCTTATATTAACACTTGTACTAAGAAAAAACAGGTCTTAAGATTATCAACAGGATTCATACAAATTCCTAAAATATTTATTTCAGATGCGGAGCTATTAGCCCAGGTTGCAACTACTACCCTAAGCTCCAAAACAACAAGTTTGTCCTAATGGTGAATTTTAATACAGGCTGAAAACATTTAAGTAACTTCCAGAGAGGCACAGGCAGTCCTTGAATATATCCTACAAATGCTACTAACAGTATAGAAAACTATTGGAAGGATTTAATTCTAAGTAACAACAAAAAGACTTCTGCAACTAAGTAATGAAGTCCTGCATTACCAGGTAGACTAATTAATGGAAGTGAGAATCAGGAAACACAAATAACTGGGTGTGAAATTCTTCAGATAACTTAGTATTATAAGATAGGAAAGTCCTCCCAAAAACCGGGATTTGCCAACTCTGGAAGCAGAAGAAAATGTCACCAGGAAGACTGTTTTCACTGAGAATTTCACTTGGATAATAAAAAAGAACGAACAAGCACACATAAGGGAATATAGGAATAGAGATGAAGATGGCAAAGGTGGAATGGCAGGAGTCAGAAGCCAGATATGGAATAAAAAGCCAGGTAAGGAATAAAAAGAGCTTTACATTTATTTGAAACTGTCAAACAATCTGTAGGTAAACGAGACCACCAGGATATATAAAGAACAATGAAGGAGGAGGAGAGCCTGTCCCAGATTACAATTTTGCCTCAGTTTTATCCTTCAAGAACAATAGGGTGCATGACGCTGCACGAAATAAAATAAAAAACGAGACTCTGGCAAAGCAGTGGTGCTGCAATAAGCTACTAAATAGAAATAAGTCACCAAGGCAAGATGGAAATCACCCTCATGTTCTCCTTGAAAGAGAGAAAGGTGATAATACTCCTTATGTAAGACTTGTTAATAATACAGGGCTCTACCTCCAGACCACCAGTCAGGGTAGAGAAGGGAGCACACATGCATATGTACGTGTGTCCACAGTCTTTAAAAGCTTTTTAGTAGATGTAGTGTAAGGCTACTATGCAGGTCACTATATACAGGATATATATAATCCACAAAATAGTACATTTTGTGGAACATTTAGGGAAATATTCAGAAACGTAGGTAGTTTTTCAGTGTTTGAAACAACCTGTTAGGATAAATACAGACTATCACTGCACAGGAAAATAATGCCTCCCACAATCTATGAGATTTCTCAGAAAACTGAAGAAGTATGAAAAAAATGAATCATTTGGCAGAGTGATAAAATCCCTTGCAAGATGTTGCTATGGAGACTAAGGAGTTTGGTTTTGCCACAAAATAGAAATCAATTAAAAAAAAGAAACAAAGAGCTGGAATGGATATTGACTTTCAGTGGGGGAAAAAAAATAATGGTAGGGGACTAAGGATGCACATTAGGACAAGTTTTTAAATACATTTACTACCAAATTCAACTGGAAAATGAAAAGCAAGAATGAATATTATCTGTAAAACTTGATCTTTTTATATTGTCATGATTAGATAGGAGCAATAAAGCAACACAGTTGTTGGTTTATTTTTAAGTTTTGTATAAATAAAATACATTTTAATGCCTCTTGGAAGCAGTAAGACAGAAGAGTCCAATACAGTCACTTACAAATCATCTGAGTAAAAAACACCTGCTCACTGAACACTGGTGGATCAGGAAAATGAAAAATGACACCAAATGAAGATGACAAATTAAAAACAAACCAACCAACCAAAAAACCAGCAGAAAAACCCAACACTCAATACAAATCAAACTATAAAAGTTTTGGTTTTTTTAAATAAATGGTTTAAAGGCCATATTCAATTACAACACTTCATTAATGGATACTATGCTTTTAAAATGAATTCAAAGCAATTTTTTATTAAACTACCACCCCCAAGAGATTAAGTTCAGACTCAGAAAAGCATCAAGTGAAAAGATAGAGTATCAAATTTATGAATTTAACCTAAAAGTTCTATTTAAATTCATGTCTATTTCCACCCTCAGATTAGGAAATACAGAAACTTAGGTCAAAATTGGAGGTGAGAGGGTATGTAATTCCAGAGCAACTGTGTTAGATCAATCTTCAGAGCAGAAGACATGCCCACCTGTGCTGCTGGTACTACACAAAATGAATACAGTAGAAGAGCATTTTTAGATTTTTTTTTCCACAAAAAACATGCAAAGTATTAGGTTAAATGCCAGGAATGTAGTGACTGTGTAACCAACATTAGTACTTGCGGGACTAACCACATATCCAATGAAATAGCTTAGCTGAAAAGTTACTAGTAAGTTACAGAGGAGATATGTGCCATTGACAAAACATACTCAGTGAGCAATATTTAAATACCATGTTCCTTTGGATCACTTTAATATTTTTCATTTACTGATTCCATATGGAGTTTAAAATCTACTCCTCTCCCATAATTACATTATAGTTACATTGACATGTTTATAATAATTTTCATAAACAAAAAGTTGTATTATCCAGAGATAATATAATTGCATTCCAGTTCTAAAATGTCTCTGTGGAGCATAATAGTGATTGCAAGCAAAAATGCATATTTAATAAATGAAGAATATTCTATACTTAATTCCCAAAGTATAATATCCATATAAATTTTGCATAAAGCAAGATTAAATGTTCTGCAATACTACAGCAATAGGTAAAATGCTCCAATTGGCTTTAAACCATCTGAAGTATTACTTTACAGTGACAAAAAATTGATAGACATGGCAATGACTGCAAGTGGCTATAGCTAGAAACAGGATTTTTTTTCTTTCTCTTTTCCCCCCAAACAAATTCAGTACTTCATATATTGTTACTTACAGCTTCTGAATAACCTTTTCTATTTCAGTACCTAAGTACATTGATTTGTGCTTTTTAATGATTTAATTTTTGTATTTTTTAATTATTTTTTAAATTATATTCCTTCCTAGTGTGACAGTAGTCATCTCTAACACCACTAGGTGTTGTAGGCCTGAAATTTTTTTGTCCTTGTTTTCCATCATGCATTTGGCATTTTAGATGCATGCAAAATTCTAACAGCCTCCCGCCTACTACTGATTTTTCAAAAAAGCTATTTTACTCAAGTCCTGAAAGAGTCAAATGCGCTACAGATGTTAATGGCCTGAGGCCAGCAAATGCCTTCCAGTTTGAAGTCAGATACAATACACTGCTTTTACACAAGAAGATTTTCATTTCTTGTGCCCCTCTTCAATTTCTTGCAAATGTCATTTTCAAATTAAATGTAAAATGACTTAATCTGCTGTTAAACAAGTTCTGTTAAATTGTTTACTGTATATGCAGTGTTTACAGCAATTACTTTGTGAGCTAAAAGCTGTGTAGAGCATACTGTTGTTCCTCATGTATGCACTCTAAATTCAGAACTTCTTTTGCCTGTCACTCCATTTTAACTGTTAATCCGCTCTTAGAAGAATCCAACAGCACGTCAACACTCAAACTTTAATCACCATTATTTCAGCAATGAGTAATGGAATTTACACACTGGCAGCCATAAATCACACCTTCAACTTTTATTTCATATCAACATCTCATATCTGAAATGCATCCTCTGAATGATAGTCCTGAGGGTTATCTTAACAGATTAGTCCATTTGGGTGGGCCAGGACTTATGGTGGAGATAAGAGAATCAGTTAAAATCCAGAGTCTGTTCATGCACCAACAGTTGCAGAGTTTGAACTAGTCTGCACTCGTCAATCTGTACACCACAGTAACATGAGACTCCAGCAGCAACAGCATAACTTGTGCTTATTCCACAAGCAGGACAAATGCAAGACTATGCAAAGGAAGCCTTTGCGCTTGTTTGTAACAGAAACCACAACCTCTGATCCTGCCAAGTCTTACAGAGAGGAAAGGAAAGACACAAAAGAAAATCATAGAAAAAACCATCACAGAGATGACAAATGTAAGACTACTACTCCAATTCTTCTGGAGAAGAGTGCTGTGGTAAATTTTTATAATGCTCACTCAGCTTTACAAAATGCTAAAATAACCAAAGAAATTGAACAAAAAGTACACTGTGCGTTTCCAAGAAGAACTGAATGAATCGCATAACCCAGCGGAAGAGAAGGGGTGAGGGTTAAAGTACTTTTATGACCTTCCAATCATTGGCTCTTCTAAGACAAAGCAGATTAAGGTTCAACTGTGACAGCTTAGGACGGCTGCCTAAATTTGGCTACATAAGCATCAGCACTGGATAGAATATGTGCAGTCATCGAGACCACATAGTACGCCTTTACTAGTCCCCAGACTACCCCAACACATTGCATAGTGGCATTTTTGACTGCATTTTTCGTAGAGGGGGAAGAGCGTTTGGAAAGCTTCTTGCTGTCTTTTTGACTTTTCTGGCAAAAGCATTATCTTTCAGCTGGATTTGTGTTTCTTCTAATTTTTTTTTCCAAAGTAATTCATGCCTTCTATCCAGCATTCTGTAATCAGAAGTGAATTTGCTCAATATTTTTACTACAAGTAGGCAATACATTTACAGCAGGATTCTCCAAATCTCTTATGGTGGTCATCAGCACCAGAAGCAGCTGCACCATAGCTATGATAGCAGCAAGTTCCTACTGCAGAACATGTTGCTGTGTTTGAAGATTCATGGTCTAGAATATTAATCACAATTGTCATCATTAAAGGAAAAGGCAGCTGTCATAGGAAACTGCTAAACTTCCAATCTTCTACTATCAAATTTAGTCTATTTGAACTATCAAGCCTCCAGACATGGAGTCTGCTCAATAAAGATCGTGTTTAAACATTGACAAGAAACATCTTTTCCTCTGGCTAAAAGCAGGAAGACAACATTTAAGACATTAGAAAAGATAACAGAAAAACATATGTGCTGCATAGAAGGCGAACAACAAGAAATTGCATTTGTAACACAGATTTCTCTTTACAGAAAAGACAGCAGCAAGACACTTATTGCTCTTTGAGCTCCTGAGGTGTAGGTCAATGATAGGGATGACACATTACTGTCCCAATCCAACAGTCTTTAACTGGTAAATAAATCCTTTCCCTCCTTTTTGAAAGAAAAGTGGAGCTCCTCTATGTTGATGGCTCTATTCACAGCAACCTCAGCTAAACTTTACTCTCGAATATATTCAGGTTCTGGGCTGGGGAAAGAAACTAGGTGGGAAAAACAGAAGGGGTATACATTATAACCTACTTTACTATGAGTTATTTTCAGTAGTGGCACAGAAGGCTTCTGTACCTTGAAGTGAACTTAGTAGTCCAACTGCAAAGAATTGCCACCACCACAGAGTCTTAGTAGAAAGGTAATTTTAAAAAAATGGTTTGTCTGAGATTGCCAAACAATATCCAAAAGCAGCAATCTCTACCTCCACCAAAGCTAAAATAAAAGTACTTAGGAAGATACAAAGAGATGTTATCATCTAAACCTTGTTTCTATATGTACACTATGCAGAAGGAGCAGTTCAGTTTCGTAAAACATTACTTGGATGCTATACAACTAGTCATCCACATCTTGCAGGGGGCGTGTAGCCACGAAACTTTACAATGGTCATCTCTAAAGTTCAAATACAGTAATCAAATTAGTCCTTTGTGGGGAGCTGGATAAAGAGTAGTAATTCATAGAAGTAGTATTAATCCTTTTCTTGAAAGAAGATCATGCAAGCAAGGGCTTAGTTTCTGTTTTCATTTATTTAGCTGTAGGAACATGATATAACTTAAAAGTTGTTGTTTCAAACTACAGCAGCATAACATACAACCTTCCACCTAAACCACCAAATAACATGGCTCTATGAATATCAGCATCCACTTCTATTTTAGACAGAGCCCCTAATTTAGATAAACCATGTTCATTGTCCCGGATGAAAAAAATGGTAAAGCACAACACTCCTCCCACCCTCTAGCTACACATTCCTCCTTCTATAAATGCTTAATTAGAAAGTCCATTACCTGAGTGCTGATAGATCTGGTTCCATCTGTTGCCTCTACTGTCAAGTTGTAATTTGATTTCTGTTCTGCATCAAGAGGCCTTGCGACAATGATAGTTCCAGTGCCCTTGTCCACATCAAAGCGACTGTCATAGTTGCCACCTTGTTCAGGAAATTGGGAGAGGGATAAATTAATAAAATGCATTATTATTTCATTATTTTCATGTATGATCATGTTCCGTCTTCAGATGCTTAATGAAGGTGAAACTATATATACATAGACTTATACATACATTTATTTTAAACACTTCGGGTTTTTTTCCTGGTAATGTGATATACTGCTACTTGTACATATTTAAAACTGAGTAGTTTTGGACAAAGCTGATTTGTCTGGCTCATGGAAAGTCTGCAGGTAAATTCTTATTTGCGGAGTTCTCTACTTTTTTTTTTTTAATAAAAAGGAATTTAATGATTCCAGATAGGAGGAAATCAAGAATTACTGGGTAAAATGTGACAGTTAAATTTGTGAAGATATTTTGTATCAAAATACATTAAAATCTTAAATCAGACATAAGTCAAATTTGTGTCTTTTAGAGCAGAGTACGAATTACTGTATTTGTATACAACATCGTTTGTATACAACGTTGAAAAAGCAACAGTACCTCTGCCTAATTATCATCTCAACTTTGACTATCTAAAGAAGTCACTATCTCACGCCTACTGAGATAGGCAGGATTCAGATGAGTGTTAAATGTTTAAATGCTCAATGTTTAAATATGGCCAACTTCCTTTTCTGAAGCAAATTATCTTAATTTCCCCTGTGAAACATTCAGATTACTCTTTGAGCTTAGTTAAATAACTGTGTAGATCAATAGCTACACTCAGTCGTTTAAACATTTAATTGATCATCATCATGCCACCCTGAGCAGACTGTCCTGAGCATACAATGTCCCTTAGGTCTAAATATTGTTAGCAATGATAAATACTGCCATTTAACTACAATTGCCTTAGCTCTCTCAATAAACTGCCTAAAATGGAAGAATCAATTTTTATTTTGGTCAAGCGAGTGCAGAATATGGTAAACCAATTTCTCCTAATTATGTGCATGTGTTTTTCTAATTATATTTTAGAAAGATAGTGGACAGCATTCAGATATCATCTGAGGGCCTTTTTTTCCCTTTAACAAGTTTTTACATGATAAGCTTTGTAGATCATTAAATGCCTTTTATAAAAAGCCAAGGCTAGAAGTGAGAGGGTGAAGTTCCAAAGATTGAAAATTTGTACTTAATCCAAGAAAAAAACAGGGAATACTGAAATGAGCCCCCATTCACATGTAAAAAGGATTTCACCTTTAGAAGGTTCCACTGTATGACAAACATACCAGTTTAGGAAAGATGGGCTGGATTCTGCTTCACTAGATTTGAGATATTTGATAATGATCAGCATTACATAATTTTTCAAGTTTAACTGAAAGACAGTTCCTCTTACTGGCCCAGCAGCAGTTTCTGAATCACTTAAATGGATAGAAACTGGACAGCATGAAAGGCAGCAGCTTTTTCTTTTCTTAACAGGTGTACATTATTTTTTTAAACAGGCTTTGTACACTATGTCCACTTTAGAAAGCAAGTCTAGCTTTTCCCTTTAAAACTGACAGGCAAAACAATTTTCTCAGATGTCTCAATAAAGTCATCTACATTTCAAGGGAAGAGTAGAGTGAATGGGTATGAGTCTGTTCAATCACTTTTCCTACACAAAGACAAGGTCTCTAACTAAGTTTTTCCTTTCTTATCAAGAAAATCACAAAAGCCTTGCCTAACTGTAGTAGTGATAATATCTGGTGATCCACTGAAGCAGAACTCAACCCAAACTTCTGCACCTGGTACACTGAACGTGTAACAGCAACAGTTTTGGCCAAAGCCAAAACTGGATGCTCAGAATTGACGCTGTATAAATGTAATGATGACAAAACAAAACAAAAACGAACCTGTCACAAATGCAACCGTGAGCACTTTGATTTCCGAAGGGTTAATAAAATAAACAGTTTATAAATGTACGCTTTCATTTCAGATCTCATAATCTGGTAATAAATTATGTGATCTCAGCAGATACCTTCTGCTGTACAGTTCAGGTCACAAGCCATCTGAAAGATGTAAAATACTTCACTAGCAAGCTTGTCTCCTGGCTCAGCCAAAAAGAAAGAAAGCATGGAAAGCAAGCACAGAACACAAAGGAAAGCTGTCAATCAAATTCATTCATGCTATTAGAAACAGTAAAAGAGGGTAGTAAAGTGACCACCTGTAAGAGCAGCTGATAACTTCACAACATAATCACATATCAAACTTTTCAGTACACTTTTACTAAGAACACAGTCAAAATAAAAGGGTTTATTTTGCAACACTCGGACAAGATCTGCTCTTTCCCCTTGGAGTTTTCTGTATATGTCTTTCTAAAAAGAGCAGGAAAAGATCCTCTATTTTCTGCATTAAACATACCATATAAAATATGTAAATGTCCAAACTGTGCTGCACGCTTACGAGGAGCAAATCAAAATAGTGCTATCATCAGAATTCTGTTCAGATGCACACACTGTTCAGAGGCCACAGCAGTTGATGCACACAAAGAACAACAATATAAAAGTACATCCCCAACCTAATTAAAAAATTTTGCTAATAAAAGACACTGGAAAACATCACTGCTGTACTTTACTGAAACTCCCAAAACCTCTGAAGCCTCTTCTATCTACTCTTACCCCCATGAACTGCTCACCTTTTTCTGGGAATGTCACTTCTTAACCTTTCCTTTAATGGGCGCTCTTTGGTCTATACACCTTTCTGTTTGCTGTTGACTGGATAACACTAATTTGGATACACAAAACCTTCAGATCTTTCCTGCTCACTTATTTTTGTATTTTCTGCTTTTCTACTCCCGTGTCTATGTGCTTGTATGTGTTTGGGAGAACAGTGAAAGAGCCACCTCAGTCCCAAAATACCTCTAATGCAGAGACCTTTTCCCCTATGAGAATGCAAGAAAGCATCCTGAACTCTTTACTACCTCTACACAGTTGTACAGATCCATAACCCCTTGGTTTGTCTAAAAGCAAACTTTTTATTCAACTATGATCTATTTGGACAGGAACTTTGCCTCCCTCCTCTCAAGAATACATTTAAAAGAACCATTTAAAAATTTCAATGTAAATATTTAATGAATTAGCAATGATTATCAATATCATCACAGGTTGTTCACACATGAAGCATGATTTTAGGGATGAACTGTGTATGTTCTCATGTGCTTGAAAATTTTTTGAGAACACTCTCAAGTATTTGGCACTTATATGTTCCTGCTACATGTGTCTGTTTCAGAAACTTTACTTTTAACTGATGCTGTCCTAAGCATTCCTTAGGAAATACATACCAGCAAAACTGATGTTCAAAATACTTAAACTTTTTAGAAATAATTAATAATATGCTCTCCCAAACTACTTAACACCATAATCACGGCTCAAATTTTCACTACTAATCAAGATGAAAAAGATCCTTCTCTCTGTTGTGAATGTGGTGTAAAAACATCAGTCTGATAAGGTTATCTTAAGACTAGAGACAGTTCAGCATGTCTCCTGAAATAAGGCTAAGCCATTCTCCTGCATTCTAAAGCACTTAACACACAACAGAACTCGGTTTGACTACCAGTGAACACTCTGTGTATTACTGGTGCTCACAGGTCTAGTGACTAAAACTAAACTTTGAAAGTACTACTCATTTTGTTACCATGACATCAACATATTATGTCATATTACTGGTTAGAATTCCCCTTTCAATGGTAGAAGGTAAGTTATTATATAGAAGAAGAATACGTACAGGAAGAAGTTTGCTGGGGTTAGGAACATTGCATGCTTTCCATTTAATGCTGAATCAAGGGACAGCAAAGCGAGAAGTAGCCCAGAGGAGAAAAAATCAACGTGAACAGTACAATCTCTCTTTGAGTGTACTATCCAGACTTGCAGAAAACTAGCACTTTATTTCTTTTCCTATCCTACTGTCTATGAGATTAGTTATTATTTGATTAGTTTTCAGTGACACAATATTCATACATCATTTTAAAAACTGCAACACAGCAAATATTTTGCAACTTCATTTTAATCTTAGATATAGAGTGGCATTGATAAAAATTAAATCATTTTGACTTACAACAAAATAAGGGGGGAAATCCACATCTGCAGCTAAAAAATTCCAAACCCTTGCATTACTTAGAAGAGTGATTAAAACCAAGCTGCAGTGAGCCCTCCAGTATCTCAGACTCCATGCATTTGTTTCTAATAATAAAGGCCCTTAAGGCATCCTTACCCGTTATGTCAAACCAAAGTGGTGTTCCAGGAGGTTCAACAGCTATTACACCAATCATGTGAGCAACTGGGTCACTTTCCATCACCGTAAAAGAAAAAAATGACTCCTCAAAATAAATAGGCTCTGTGGGCGGGATGGGCTTTGGAATCCATTCTATGTGAAGCCGTGTAGTTGAAGATTTTTGTGGACGACCATTATCTACAGCTTTAATCTGTGAAACAGACACACAGGATCACCTAAATCATTATGCCACATAAACAGAAAGTAGTAATAAGCTCCAAGCATATTTGCTTGTGTCAGATATATCCAAAAAGGTTAAGTGTCTCTCAAAGTGCCACTTGCCCTTCATTATCTGGGCAGCAAATGGAGAAAAAGTGTGCAACACCTGACAGCAGCACAAACGGTTACCATAAATTCACTTTTATTTTGCTTTCTTCCTGGAGGTGAGTCAAACATTGTTTATGTTCCCTCATCACATACATTACCTGTCAAGTTCTGGAAAAGAACAGAAGATTCTTGATTAACAATACAAACATCTGAAATCATTCTTTAACAAAAACCAAATGAAACCGAGAAACCAAACCAACCCACAAAACAATGCTTCTGGATTTATTGAAGCTTTCTTCCTTCAGATACTGCACTCATGTGCCAGCTGCTGAATAAGAAATGAACAGATAAAAGAACACTTTATATATTCATGATATACAAGACTTTGACTCACTGAAAGGATATCGTAGTCCCTTGCTGCAGAAACTTTTTTTGATGAAACCACTCCAGTTTTCGGTTCAATAAAGAACTTGCCATGTTCATCACCATCTTCAATGCTGTAGGAGATCTCTGCATTGGGGCCTTCATCTTTATCTGCAGCAATAACTCGATAGATTGGCTCTCTCCTAGCAGTTCTCTCTCGCTCTGGCTTACCACGCTCTGGAAGCTGAATTTTGTAGAACTTTTGCAAGAATTGTGGCTTATTGTCATTCTCATCTAAGACCTTCACAATCACCCGTGCAATTGTTGATTTTGCAGGAGTACCATTGTCTGTTACTGTCACCTGTTTTTATTAAAAAGGATACAGTTAGTGCTCAATTCAAACACAGTCCCTCCAACAATGCCCTTCCTAAATCAGATTTTCCTACAACTGCCTATGACAACTGTAAAGTTTTCCCCTAACTTCAGTTAAGGACAATTGCAAAAACCTATTAGCTGAATACAGAAGGCACTACAAAAGCTTATTTAGCTACTATCTTAATATTTTGACACACGGAATGCAAATATTCATGCTCATCTCTAACAGATGGTATGATTTCCACATAAATGAATATCTGTCCCCTTTAGTGCTTGTAATGGAACACCAGCACATACCTTTCAGTTCACAAAAAACCCCCAACCAAACTCAAGCAAAAAAACAGAGCACATCCAAAATGAGGAAATCAAAAGAGGTATGTAATAACATGTCCGTTAACATAAAATTAGCATTGCCCTGAGCCAAGCAGAAGACAAAGGCAAATTGAGAAAAATCTCTTTTGAGATTGAAGGTAACATCAGTTTTGAAGGCATTACTAACATTAACAAAGAGAACACTAAGACATGAGAAAACAACTTGAAGGTAGTCTAAGATAACTGCATAAGAAAGTGCCAACTGACACTCAGAAAATAGTTACAAATTGGGAACAAAAAAAATGGGGCATATTAGTTACTATTATGTAAACAGAACCTCAATCAAGAATTAAATTTAATAGCAAATAAGGAATAAACCCACCAACCCATCTGGTCAACATTGCAATGGTCAATTAAGTAGCCAGATGCTCAGCACTTGGCTCATAATACTGCCCACCATTCTGCACATTTCTAGCTTTCTTTCCAACCTATTTTCAAAGTTGTAAACATAAAACTAACACATGGGAAAACTGCTCCTTTGAGCCATGCTATCAGACAGTATTGCTCTATAGTCAAGAGTTCTTCCATCAGATACTTCACATACTCTTAGTTAAAACTTAACAACCAGCTGGGATTCAAAACGTGGAAAGAATGAAGGATTATAAATCATACCAACAGGCAATAACCCATGTTCCAAACTAAAGAGCAACCAGTTTAAACTGCTATTCTATAGGGAATGAAGAAAACAGGAGGATTTATGTACAATTATATGACATTGAAATCTTAAACTGAGTTCTGTACATGTTCCCTTAAGGTTATGAACTTAAGGTTAAATTAGCATGGCTGCTAGCAGACAACTGCCCATAACATTACTCTGTGAGTGTGACCTCTGATATCAGTTTTGGTCCAGAACAAGTAGTACAAACACACACTGTCTAGCTGCAGCCTGAGAATTTACACAATTCAGACACCTTTCTCAACAGGCAACTTGAACATGGCCAACCTGTCCCAGGGATAAGATGTAAGCAATCAAAGCCATACTGTGCCAGGTGGCTTCAGGGTCAGAAAATAATCCACAGCTCATTTTATTTACTGCATAAATCTAATACAAAAGCCAATATAATATGTGTAGAGGTAAAAGTCATGACATACCAATTTTACAACCAATATACACAGCAATGGTCAAGAAATAAGACAAAACTGACACGAAGTGCTTTGGGAAAGTGATGCAACCAGATTTAATGAGACAATTTGAAAAGAGAGTAATATAATGACTTTACAATTTACAGAAATAATATGTCTAGTACTAAATCAGATTTGCCACTTAATTATCTTTGTTACTACTACAAACTCACTGCAGAGGATATTCTGCCTATTGCTACTTAGGTGCAAAGAGTTCTTTTCAAAGCTGATACAGAAACAAAAATAATGATAAAAAATTGGTCCAACAGCTGCATTATTCCAGCTTGCAATGCACCAAAGGGATAGAAATGGTTCAGGAAGACTGCATGTATACTACAATTGGGCAAAAGGATAGTTTGTGCTATCAGGGAATACATTCATCTCCAAGTCTATGCAGTCACCGCATTCCTACTAGAACAGCTTTCTAAGGATTTCACAAGTTTTGAATAAGTCTAGACTTGCCTCTCTGGTTTTAATGTTAGTTTTGCCAACTCCTATAGCAGTCAACTCCTTTTATCTATAATCCAGGAGGAAAGGCATAATAAAGATCCCAGATAAATCTTAGTTAAGGATCACTGTGAATATTAAGTCTTCATTACAAGTGAAGTACCATGCTGTTACACTGCTTGACAACATTTGAGACTGGACGACTTAAAGCTGTCTATGTGCTTTCTTTTCAAGTTGTTTGAGAGAGAATGATAAAGCTATTACATAAATTCCAGGCAATCAATTACATGTAGTTAAATAAAAGCATTATGTCACAAATTTTGTGCTCTTGGACTCTGACTTTATAATGCATGTTTTGCAACTCATGCGATTGGTACATATGTTATGCAGAAAATAGGGCTACTCACATACAATTGGATTGTATTCTCAATGTTAGAAAAAGCATTCTGCACTTCTTTCCCAGAAGCCTATATTCACTGAAAGTGAGGCTGAAATAGCTATTCCAATAATTACACAGGACGATTTAAAAAGGAATCATACTCATTTTAACAACTGTGCCTTTGTACTGTTTGAAAGAAAATCTTTGTTTACAGATATAAACCAAAAAAATTGCATTCAATTTGTACCTTTACTCTTTTCTTATGAGAAAGCCCCAAGACACTGTTTGTGTAAGTAGTTTTATGGTAGTTCTCTGCATTGTAAAATAATGTTCATAGAAATAAGTTACTTCTGAAATCCTGTTCTTTAAATTCTTCATATAGTAATCAAGCCTGGTAAACTTAACTCCTTGTAAAAGACCAATGAGCTTACAGTCACTGTTTTTCAGAGAACTAAAGAAATTACTTACCTCCAGTACGTGTTCTCCCTGCTGCTCTCGATCTAGTTTTCTGGATGTGGTTGTAATTAGCCCTGTAAACATAAGAGAATAATTAATCAAGTCCTTCAAGAAAATAATCTGAATGAAGGTTAGGTTAAATCAGCAGTTACTGATATCCTCAATTTCTTCTTAGGTGGTCTCTTTTTTTTTTTTTCCAGAATTTATGCTTTCCTTAAGGGAAGGGATGAGGGGTTTCCAATCCTTAAAACCATGAAAATATTTTTTGCTATGTGAAAACTAAGCTGTTGTAACCCTGAAGACGGTGTTCTGGCACATCTGTGCATGTTATGTTTCTGACAGAAGTAATTCTCTTACGCAGTTTTTGTTTTCAGAGAGTGTTCATATGCCTTTTTCAAAGGGTGCTTACAGACATTTGCTGAATAATTACCAGTCTCTTCAGGAGAAACATCTATTTGTATTTTTAGTGATAATGACAAAAAAAAGGATGACCTGAAGAGATGCAGTAATGGTAGAAACCAGAGCAGCCTCTCTGTTTTGGGTTGATTTGGCAACGACAAGGAGTCAAACAGTTGCTGTTGACAATAGCAAGGAATGATCACAAGTTTTCAATTTGTGACGTGATTTGCCCTTGATGCAAGATTAGAAAGTTGTGATGGGTTTCGCTTTAAATGAAGGAAGTCAAACAGTAAGAGGTGATAAAAAGACAGTGCAAATACAAAAGAATCTTATTTGAATTAATTCTCCTTAACAGTGAGCTCAAAATTTTAACTATTGAGTTTAATGAAAAGTCAACTTGGTCAACTCTCAATTATAGTGGAATGGCTTGCTATGGGGTGGGTTAACCACGCCATGGATGCAGACACAAGAGATAACTCAGTTTCTTTGCTGCATGAAAGCCATTAATCTGTTTGCAGGTACAACTTGGCCTCACAAACACCACTGCTGTGTTCACAAGGCACTGAACCTATGCTAGTAAATCCTGCTAGATCCAGCTTGGTGATTCATGAACCAAACACCAAGATTTGTATTTGTCTGGCTTAAGCCACTAGCATCTCATACTCTGAAGCAGGAATCTAGCATATGTTAACTACAGAGAACACTGTAATGTCATGAGACATTTTATCCAACTATCCCAGCTTTTTACAATGTCAGGAAAGCGTTTCCATCTTGATCCTTAATTGTTAAACTGAAAACCAGGGAAGCAATTACCCAATTAAGGATGAAATAGAGATCAAGACACAGGCAGTATACTTCATGTTCCTTTTTCCAACTATAGTGTAATCTTTTTATTAATAAGTCCTCATATAAGCAAAATTAAAATCCACTTATTAAGTTTTCAAGGTTGGTCTCCTACAATAAAAAAGCCTTCAATTTTGTCTCACAGCTGATAAAAAGCAGAGCATGTAAGAAAAGCAATAAAGATTTCAATTTCACTTAAAAGAGAAAGGTCATAAGAAACAGAATTGTGTACCACAGGTGCATAGCTACTCAATGCTTCTGTCAAAATACAGCTGCAGCCTACATATACCAACGAAATAGACAGCCCGTGCTAAATAATATGAACAAAACCTATCTAAGGCAATATTAAAGCTGTCAAATGTTCAAACAACTATTCTCCAAAAACACAGATAGTGCAAATAACGGCTGTTTCAATTATGGTCAAATCTTCCCTTGCTTTTCCAGCAATTTGGTTTGCCATCGTATCAAATCCATTATATATGCAGTATTATAGACATGATGTATCATCTTATCATGCTTTATAATTTTGTGCTTTTACAGCCCATAGAAGATATGTATACTATTGTGAGGATACATCATTTGGTAAGTTACAAAGAATGGGGGGATGAAAATTAAAACAAATAAAAAAGCCAAACCAAACCAAAACAAAAACAAAAAAAAGGGCAAGGAAAAGAGTCGCATTGTGAATTTAGGAAGGGGGGGAAAAGAGAGAAAAAAAAGGATGTAACAATTCTCTGTTAACCTTCTTGAGATTATATCATTACATGGAGAAAAAGAAAACAAACCAAAAACAACTCTAAAGCTTTTGCTGCAAGCACACAAGACAGAATTCTATCACGTAGCACTACTCTACATAAGTTTGTTAAAGAAAGTCTAATTCCAGATAAAATTCCTGTTAATGAAGTTGGTCAATACAACTCATATAGGTAAGCAGAAAAACATCCAGTAAGAACAAAATATATATGCTTTGACCTATTAAAACCTCCAGTCTTTTCAACCAAGCATGCCACACTTCTGTTAAAACACTTCAGACCACTAACAAAAGGGCTTAGTCTTTACCATATATATCCTGTATGTTCAGCAGAAACTAATGCCAACAAAGGAAATGTAACACTTCTGGATTTAGAATCACATACACATGCATGACATTCTTTTTATTTAACTCTTTACTGCTAAACACTTTCCTAAGTGCAAATTTAGCTTCAGTGAAGTGTTTCACTTTAGCTTAAGATCGTAAAAGCTTTGGTTATGGTAATCACTACAGCTTTTCCTTTTTCCTAGTTTTTTTAATATTATAAAATGTTTAATGTTGCACCAACAGATTTCATCTATTGTTGAACAGCTTTTCTGAACTATGGCCATAATAAAAAGGTTGAGTATTCCTATGCAGTGTGGCTTTTAGGACTCCCTGTTAAGAGGGTTGGGAAGAATCTTTGCACCTAATATAAGTCGGCTCTGCCAAAAAAGCCACCGCTCTGCTCTTTCTACTGAAAGCAAAAGTTCTCAAGTTTTTTAGATTGAGCTCCTTCTCCTTTCCGTGACACTTTGGAGACCTCCTTGCTGTGCCCCTCCCTCTAGACAAATAAATGCATGACCACACTTTTGCATACAGCACATCCCCACAGGAGTGGCAAGATTTCACTTAAGCTCTGAAGAAGTCTGTAAAACAATCAGTTTTGAAATTCTTGTTATGAGATGGGGAGAATGTTTATTGCTGAATGAAATGACTGCATGTGTGAGAAACGTGTCACTGTGACAAACCATTCAATTTTGAAGCAAAACTGACTCAGAGCATTATTTTGCAGTCATATTCTTGCATTTTCCTTCTGCCTCCACTTATCACCACCCCCTCCCCTTCCCCAAAACCAACAGGAACAATAAGATCTAGTAATTCATATCACTGACTATAATTTCATCTGAAATCAATGTACACTATGGTAAGATGGGTCAAGCATCCTTGAGAAACATAAGTTTATAACAAACATTTCTAAGATAATGATGAGCAAATGCTATCTCTAGTGAATTGGTGCCATTTTTGTATTTAGTGATATTTCAAAACTCACCTCATCAGAAACATTTTCATAACAGCAACTTAATAATTCAGAGAGATTTTGGATAAATCATAACTGTTCTGGCTCACTAGGTGGAGAGCTACTATAATCAACTGAAACTAACTGTAAACATCCATAACAAAAATTAAACAAAAAACCTGCACCAGGTAACAAATACAATTGTATTCCCTCTTCATTCCTTCTTTGAGTTTACATTCTGGGTATAGCTGCTGTCTATTTCAGGCCTGCTGAAAAATTAAAATAGTCACAACTGCATTCAGATAAAACTTACTTTAGATTTCTATTTTAAGAAGTAGTAAAACAAACAAAAATGCAACTGAAGCATTTAATTATGTAAATATAAATAAAACTGCTACATGTGGGACATAATACAGCCCAAGGCAGCAGACATTAGCAGGGACTTATTTCATCTCAGTTCCCAGCTACATCATGTTACCTCTGCATCTGAAAAATGGCACAATCAACAACAATTTTCATTCAATGCTGAAATGACAATCTCTTTAAAAATTACAAAAACCATTAGGTGGGCACTATGTTAAGAATATTTTCGTGGTATTAGCTATCTTTATAGCATAGACGGTCTCACTGACAAAAGAAGTAGCATAAGAAAAAGTGGTCTTTGCAAGGGGAGGAGGAAGGCTCAACATTTCTACCTTCCTGTGTATACATCATGCATTCCCATGCATCTGTACTTTCACAAGTACATACAGACTTTCCAACTGCATATTCAGCTTGAGATGTGGAAGACTCTGGAGCTGGATGGGAGTTTGGCTGTTAGACAGGGCTAACCCCCACCGTGAAAGACTAAAGCAGATGCCAAGTCTCCTATGCTGCCTCCAATGAGTTTGAACCCACAGGCTTGATTTGAATAACACTATTTGAAATGCATCATATGAAAAGAAACACAGTTTTTCTGATCTTTGAACGCATTGGCACTGAAGGTTTAAGGAAATACGGAAAGCAAGTACAACACGTTTTATCAGTAACTTCAACAGATACAAGTCATAAACTAAATATAAGTAAGGGAGGCTGTATTTGGTCACTGAGGTTTTTGTCCTCTGTGTTAAATGCAAACCATAACCAGTCAGCAGAAATGGTTTCTCTGGACTGCATCAGTCAATTACCATTTAAGCTCTCATCAGTCATTACTACTGCAACTCAGTCAATTATTATTTAAGCTCTTGTTCCCCCACTTTAATCTCAAAACTGAAAAATTACTAATGAATTTTTAAGGGGTTTTTTAACATATTGTTACATATTAAGATCTGTTTACAAGGTCTTAATATATGAACTAGCCTAAGAGTTGAAGGAAGCATGGATTTTAAATTCAGATGTGGCTGTAATGAAAATCTAGTTTAACTAATGCATAACACAACCCAAAAGTACTGGGCAAATTATAGCACACATTCTGTAAGTTGAAGACCAATTATGTCTCCTAGTGATGAACATGGTGTTTCACCTCAAGGCAGGATTTCGTTCATTCTCATTTAACAAATGGTGTATTATATCCAATTCAAGACAGCTTTCGCTTCTAGACAGAGGAATATATCTTTCTTTTGTGTGATAGACTAAGAAGTCCATCGGAATTAGCAGTTTCCTCCTCATGGAAGTACTAGGTGTGATCAAGTCATGTCTTAGACATCTCTCATAATACAGTGAGTGCCAAGTTTCGCTGTCTGACAGTTCTCTTATGACATTTTTTGAACTGCTTCCAATATCTCAATACTTCCTGAAATATGAACAAAATGGCTGGCAACAAATAATCCATGACTGTTTCATCACTGTCACCGAAAGACACAAATTTTGTTTTCATTCTTCTTTCAACTGATTTCAAATTGACTATGTTTTACACCTAACTTACCTTACAATCAATGACCATCAGAAAAGGCCCACATTTCCTTTCTAAAGGTGTTCAGATAAGCCTTTTGACAAGACTGTACTCAAATCTTGTCTTCTATGTAAGCCAAAACAAGGCTACTCAACCAAAATAAATAAACAGGTTAATAAAACCTGTTAATAAAAACAGGTCAATGAAAATTAATAGCAGAGGGATTAAAGAACAGATTTCAGCTTTGCAGCTGGCAAAAAATAAACTCCATGTCTACTAGCCATGTATAGATGATGACTGTAAGCTAGACAGCATGCCACTGTAATATATCACCACGAAGGCAGGCTGCTGAGTTAAAAAAGAAAAAAGATAGTCCTAACAAGCTATCATATTGGAGCAAGTCTATTGTAAAGGAACTGAATAGCTTGGTTTACATGGTCTTAAAGACAGTTCCTTAGCCATTTCACTTGCTTTTCATTCCTAACTCTTCCTAGTTCTAAGCACCTTATTAATTCTCAATAAAACCAGCAACAGAATTGTTACCAGTAATTTTCAAGTGCTGAAATATGATTGTAAATATAAAGTCCCAAAAAGAACGAGCAATATAATTTATAAGCACATTAAATGGCTGCAAATACCTCTTCTGCTCAAGTACAACACTTGAAAGAATCATTATTGTTCTTGCAATTAAGACTGCAAAAATGGTACTACTTTTCAAGAGAAATTGAGTGCCCAGTTTCCTTTTTCAACTCTCCTGTCCATATACTCTCTCCACTGGTTATGCTGTTGCTTGCTTGTTCTCTCTGGCCTCTTGAATTTCACTTCTTTTTTTGCTATACAGTTGTCCAGGTAGAACAAAGACTGATTCTGCCTATCACAGCTCATTGCCTGTGGCATAACAGACTTTTCTGAGTAGTTTAAATCCATATTTGGGGCTAAAGGAGTCGTTTTCCACTTCATGTATATTTCCAAAAATGAGTTACACTACCCTTTAGATAGTTTTAGAAAAATTTAAATGGAGACCTACTGCAGCATACTGCATTGAAATCATTGTTCTCTTATTTTTTTAGTATAGCGTAACTGCACTCAACTAGTGCAGGCTTTCACAGTTTTGGTGTCTGTCCCCCTTCAGTTCCCATATGCAGCAGTTCAAGCAAAAGCCAATAGGACACACCCATAGTGTACAGGCATCTCAATAAACTCCTGATTGAAAAGTCTATTTGCTCTTCAAATCACCTTTTCTTAGGCACTTCCTTATTCCTCTTTCAGATGCTGCTGCATATGCTCTAGGTTTCATCCACAAAATACTGTTGGCACATTTGCTCCACATGAATAAGTCTTACCCTTTCAATGGTATTCCATGAAAAGCAATAATTGAGATCTCAGCCCTACCCAACTCAGGATTGCATCAAACAAGGGATAACACCCTGTCCATAAGGGCGTATCTGTGCAGCACATTTATTGAGATACAGTAATATCAGTGTTTATTAGTTTGTTGCTTGTTACCAAGACAGACTGTAAGCCTTGCAGGATCAAAAAGTAGGTTACTTATTCCTATGGCTAATATTTCATACCAACAAGCACCAGGTTTATCTGTAACCAGGCAATTTAACTACTCAACCCTACTACTACCACCCAATAAAAGTGTAAGGTGCATATCTGAAGCTGAGTCACTTTCCTAAACTATTTCAACAGCATCCTGGAATTTGCTGATCATTAGTAATTTTTGTGATTTTAGAATGGAGCCAACAAGCAACCCACCAAAGGTTATTAATGTACAGCATAAGGAGGAAAAAATACTTTACATACTAAATCATCCAATTCAATAAACATTGTAGAGTTTCAATTTCACCTAGATTTCAAAAGAAGTATAAATCATTATTTTTGGTCTGGATTTACTAAGACAGCAGTATTAAATTCTGCAGTAATTTTTTAATGAGTAAAATTATCTGGGAAATAATGAAAATAACTATATAAATAATCACAAGCACCCAAATAGCTAGATTAGAAAAATAAATCTACGATCCTGCATTCTGAGTGCTTGAAAACATTTCGGATGTGTCTAGTTTCATTGTCAATCATATTCTTTCGGTAGTTCGTTTCTCTCATACAAAAGATAAAAACTGGAAGTGTATGTCATAAGCAGTATAAGATGAAATTACAAAAATTGGTACTTAATAAATAATAAAAAATAGCTAAAATAATTTTGAATGAAAAACAAAATAACTAAACCCAAGTATGATTAGTGAAAGGAAACCAGGAAGTGACAATAAATTTCCTCTAAAATGAACTTTGATCTTACTATTAACCGAACACTATAAATTTTTCTCTCTGCTTACTTTGTGAAAATACTCTTGCCTTCAAAAACCACATCAATTCAAAGTTCAAATGCCTTCAGTAATTAACTCTATGTTACCTGATCTCCATCACTCACTTTTCCAATCTCATTTTGAGATATACTATCTTTGATACTTAGGTAGAGAATTACTACCATAAAATCACACATCATCTTGAAAGATCTTTTAAAATTTGACATAATCTTACTATACTTATAGTGCTTGAACAGAGAAACAAACACCACACTCATTTCCAAACTTGGCTTCTGTTTGTTTGGGCTTTTTTCCTTGAACAAAAGAAAGAAAATGCATTTTCCAGCTTATAGCAGTCAGCACTGAGGAATCAAAAGTTTGCCTTTTTTGAAAATCATTACCAGTTGAGAGAAGCAATTAAGAAGAGAGAAAGATGTTCAAATGACACTAGACATATAAGGATATTTCCAGCACCATTACAGGCTTTCTTTAGAGGGCTCCAAGATCCCTATACATCTAAACCCTAAAATATAAGTTTATAAGTAAAAATTTGGAGATTTGGTTTTAATTGCATGTTATTTTCTACATTTACAATACAGAATGTGCTAGAATAAGACTGGAATGCACTGCAGGCCTAGCTACTAATTTAAAGTGAACTGCTTTTGTAACTGACCTATATACGTAAAGAACTCCACGCAACACTCATAACAGAGATGATCATATAAAGTGCTGTCAAAGGTCTTGTCTCAGCTCTCAGCAAAATTGAGGAACAATTATATAGCTCACTTCTAGTTAGCCTTTGAACTGTAACTCCACTGTGAATTTTTCAGATAGAAAAATAATTTTATTTCATATAGAACTAAATTTTTGCTGGGATTGAGCTTTTATTTTCATTGATTTAAAAAAAAAAAAAAATCAAGCCAAGTTAGATGTGAATCAGGGCATTACTTTGAGTAATCTTCTCCTAATAGGAAACTAATCAATACTAATGTTACAGTGTTGTTATATACAGAAACTCCTTTAAATTATGCTATTCCAAGAGTCTACCAAGGAAAGACTAATATTCTTGAAAGAATGTGTGTACTTGGCTCATAACAGTATCTGATCACTGTCTCTTCCATGGCTGGAATTATAATTTTGCACATTACATACTCCAGCTCAAAAGAACATGATATAGAATCATAGAATCAATTGGGTTGGAAAAGACCTCAGAGATCATCGAGTCCAACCCTTGGTCCAACTCCAGTCCGTTTACTAGATCATGGCACTAAGTGCCATGTCCAATCTCAGTTTAAAAACCTCCAGGGGTGGTGAATCCACCACCTCCCTGGGCAGGCCAGTCCAATGTCTGACCACTCTCTCTGTAAAGAATTTCTTTCTAATCTCCAGCCTAAATTTCCCCTGGCAGAGCTTAAGCCCGTGTCCCCTTGTCCTATTGCCAACTGCCTGGGAGAAGAGACCAATCCCCACCTGGCTATAACTTCCCTTCAGGTAGTT